>CM040185.1:18076129-18088629 GCA_022606455.1 Callitettix versicolor | reverse complement strand
ACATACATTTCGCCAAATCGGTTTTATAAGTGTTAGTGATTCTGTCTTTTGTAAATTTGTAGAAAAGTATGTGAAGGTTTTATTATATAATTTAAATGGAATATTCGGTTTTGTATTTACTTTTCCCGCAGGAGGGTGCAGACTAGCTGCACCTATTGAGAGGATTTAGACGTCCCTCGCGGTACTTACACTTACTTACGACTTTAACAGTTTACACTCACACTTACGTTTAGGAGGGCGATAATAACCTCAATGTGCTTTTCGCCTTAAAATACAACAACAAAAAAGTTTCTTTACCAGGTTTGAGATATGTTGGTTCCATGTTAGTTTATCTAAAGAAGTCCGAGATACTTGACTGAATCTGCCACTAGGATCGCTATCTGTTTTATTACTACTGTATGATTGATAGTGTTCCTTTTATAGGTGAATTTAACTAGTTTTGATTTCTGCGGGTTCATCTGTTCTTTCCATTTTTTGTTTCATTTTCGATTTGACAACAAAAACGTTATAGTTTGGTGTGCTGCTGGTTCGTATGTTCTTATGTTAAGAACTGCTTTTTCAGCTACAATACGTAACTCGCGAGATTCTGGAAAATCTTCCACATGAACTTAGTGTTTGTGCTTAGTTAGAAATGACCCTTATACACTTTCATGAGGAGCTCCGGAACATACTGTGTAAGACGCAGACTGATATTTCATATTTCACTGAAAAATTTCTTTTGGGTAAATACGATTGTACGGTCTAATAGTATAGTATCAGGAAGTAAATGTTTAACTTTTTATAACATGCCATCATGCCACATCTTCCAGAAAAGTCCAGTTGTGTTTTGTTCCAGGACATCAGGGCGTAATGGGGAATTAAGAGGCAGATCGGTGTTCTAGAATAACAGCCAACAACATTTTAATTGGCCCAGAACCTGCACGTGGAGTATCTTGTACTCTAGCACACAAGTATGTCTTCCAGTGGGTTTTTAGGGAACACCAAAAATATTGAGAGAAAATGAATGGCCTTGTACAGTCAGAGTGGATGCTTACAGGTCCAACTAGGTCCTTTACAGGCCTTTAGGCTGAACAGGACGGGTTCTCTAAAAGTGACGGTTCAAAATGGGTTTCCGTTTGACAAATCGTTTGTGTTGTAAATGTGGTATAGCTGAAAAAAGAGCTCAAGATATACGTTTTGATTATCCAGCATTGGACAGGAAACTATTTGAATCCTTAGGCTCTCCTTGGAGTGGGGGACAGACGATGGAACAGGGCAGTATCATCTGAACCATTTGAGGGTTCTCTAAAGACTTGAAGTTGGATTGGGAAAATTGGATTTGTGGAGGATGGTGGCCAATAAGCTGTATAGCTGAGTGGCAAAAGCAGTCTTAGCCCGCTCTAGTGGAAAAAAATAGGCAGTCGCGGGACTGGCCGACAAAAGTGAAAACTGAAATAAATGAAACAGAATTAATATATATTGATTTATATTTTAGTTCATGATTCGAATATTTACTTAAAATTCAGGGATAATGTGTACATTAATTACAAATTCATTTTTTTAAATTTGTCTTTTACATTTTTATATTTTTTATTTATTTATAAAAACACATGATGGGCTGCAGAAGCTCAGTACAAATAAAAACAATGTAATTGTATTTATAATGTAATTAATATAAATATATACATTGTAATATTTAAATGTATTAATTGATATGTACTGATTTATATTTCCAAACAAATTTTGCGTAAAATTCAATGTAAGAAATAGGTCCTATAAATATAACATTAATTATTAAGTAATATGTTTTATTTATACACATCAATTACTAAGTAATATTTTGTTATTTATGCACATATTTTGGGAATATTTTCATATTTATTTAATTATAAAAACATATGATGGGATGTGCTATCACAGAACAAAGAAATACAACTTATTTGGCATAATAATAATAATAATATATATATATATATAATAATATATATAATATCATCGGTGGCCTAGTTGATAGCGTACTGGACTTTCACCCCGAGGACCCGGGTTTGATTCCCGGCCAGGGCTTGGGATTTTCATACGCTATAAATCATCCAATCGTCTGCATTAGCCCAAGTGTGCACAATAATAGGACGTTAAACACATATATATATATATATATATATATATATATATATATATATATATATATATATATATATAATAATATGTAGCGCTGCGCAGCGCATGTGTTGTCTGCTATTTATACTTTCACAGTTCACATATACACTAATACATATATTACACGTGTACTGCACTCTCGGCAGTCCCGGCGTGCGGCAGCTCGCAGCTGTATTGAATTGATGACTCACCGTATACAGATTTAGCGTGACGCGAGCTCAATGCTTTTTACCCACCCAAAAAGTGCTAAGGAAGTTTTCACTTAAAAAATGCCACACCCTGTAGAACGCTTTTTGCAGTATCCAGAAATAATGCGAAACAACCTTATTTTCAGAAGTATCAAGGATATGATCGACCATTCTGTAGAGCTGTTGTGGGCACGATAGTGAGACCTGAAACCGATTTGTGTATTTGACAGGGTGTGTTTAACGTGAGAATGTAAAATAAAATAGTAAAGCATATGATTTTAAATAACGTACAGGGAAGTACATAGGAACGAATTCTTGTCCTGGCAAACTTAGTTGACAGTTGAAATTTAAACTCATTGTTTTGTTTTTAAGAGTAAAAAGAAAAAACAAGAGTGTTGACGCGCTACAAAATCAGAATGAATTATTGCATTTCTAGTCTTACTACGACTTTAGTAAATCTATTTCTACATGCCTGAGATGCTCAGTTACGGAAACTTCTCTAGCCCAAGTGTAACATTTGGAGAGAGTTCAAGGTTCGTATCTCACCCACTTTTAATTAATTCTGTCCGTTATTTATTTAGGTTGCTCGCTTGTTAATTCTTTCATTTTTTTCTCTTAACGCCTATTATACAAATAATAGGCAACTTTTTTTCTTGCGCTTATTTTATTTTACATTCTGACTCATGTTATTCACACGAGTAACTAAGGAAATAATGTTCGCCCATACATAGTTCCGTATACATGGGTAAAGGTACGTTTTCCTAGACGCGACTGCAACGATAGTTACTCCGCGACAGTCACTCCGCGATAGTCGCTCATCGCTAGTCACTCCGCGATAGTCGACCATCGCTAGTCACTCCGCGATAGTCGACCATCGCTAGTCACTCCGCGATAGTCGCTCATCGCTAGTCACTCCACGATAGTCGCTCATCGCTAGTTGCCCAGCGATAGTCGCTCATCGCTAGTCACTCCGCGGTAGTCGCTCATCGCTAGTCACGTCGCGATAATCGCTCATCGCTAGTCACTACGCGATAGTCGCTCATCGATAGTAACTCCGCGATAGTCGCTCATCTATAGTCACCCCGCGATAGTCGATCATCTATAGTCACCCCGCGATAGTCGCTCATTGCTAGCCACTCCGCGATAGTCGCTCAACGCTAGTCACCCAGCGATAGTCGCTCATCGCTAGTCACTACGCGATAGTCGCTCAACGCTAGTCACCCAGCGATAGTCGCTCATCGCTAGTCACTACGCGATAGTCGCTCATTGCTAGTCACTCCGCAATAGTCGCTCATCGCTAGTCACTCCGAGATAGTCGCTCAACGCTAGTCACCCAGCGATAGTCATACCGCGATAGTCTGCCAGCGATCATCGCTAGCACAAAACGCTGACGTGTTTTCCTCCATGCTACGGCTGTTTAAGCGGTCTGTCAGTAGACACTTAATTTTAACAGACATTACTGATCGATAGTTCCGTGAATTTAATTATGACCTTGAAGAAAAAACTACTTCTAGCGTGTACACTGACAGAACAAGACGACAATGTGATTGCCGAGCAAATACTGAGTTTGTCCAGAAAAGTTACTTAAAGCAAGAAATGGGGAAGGCTGTTATTGTCACTATAGCAAACAGAAATATTTTATTGTGTACATATGTACAAACAGAGATATTATTGATTAGTACATTTATATAAAATTAGACAATAATTAATTAGGTCTACTTTACTTGTAAATTCATTGAATTACTAATTTAGTGTAGGTACGCAAACAGACAAACATAAATTTTTATTGTAATATATTTTTGTGCGTCAGTTTTGCATTTTGAGAAGACATTTTTGAAAGTGCTGAAACGCTAGCGATAGCGATTATTACTTCTCCGAAAGCAGGTAGACGCTCAACGATAGACGCTAGCGACTCTAGCGATTATTACTTCTCCGAAAGCAGGTAGACGCTCAACGATAGACGCTAGTGACTCTAGCGATTATTACTTCTCCGAAAGCAGGTAGACGCTCAGCGATAGACGCTAGCGACTCTAGCGATTATTACTTCTCCGAAAGCAGGTAGACGCTCAGCGATAGACGCTAGCGACTCTAGCGATTATTACTTCTCCGAAAGCAGGTAGACGCTCAGCGATAGACGCTAGCGACTCTAGCGATTATTACTTCTCCGAAAGCAGGTAGACGCTCAGCGATAGACGCTAGCGACTCTAGCGATTATTACTTCTCCGAAAGCAGATAGACGCTCAACGATAGACGCTAGCGACTCTAGCGATTATTACTTCTCCGAAAGCAGGTAGACGCTCAGCGATAGACGCTAGCGACTCTAGCGATTATTACTTCTCCGAAAGCAGGTAGACGCTCAACGATAGACGCTAGCGACTCTAGCGATTATTACTTCTCCGAAAGCAGGTAGACGCTCAACGATAGACGCTAGCGACTCTAGCGATTATTACTTCTCCGAAAGCAGGTAGACGCTCAACGATAGACGCTAGCGACTCCGGGTTACGTGCAAACTTTCCTCAATGATGATCCTAGTATCGCTATAGTCGCGTCCAGGAAAACATACCTTTAAGGCTGGTAAAGTGGGAGGATGCAGGTATAGTTTGATAGAATATTACAGTTGGGACATTCATAAATCAACACCTTAGAGGTAGCAAAGCTATGTACAGTAACAAGTTAGTGGTACAGTGGGAGAGGTAAACCCATCAGCTGTTCACTTCATCTGCCCGCACCGGAAATACTCGGAGTAGAAGTGAAGCACTTGTACACTGTACGATTTAAGTGGTCCTACTGAAACCTAATGGATGCCCCTTCCCAAATATACGACTTTTGAGTTTATTTTGCGTATTTTAAGATCGAGTGAAATAAATGACCCTTCTGAAGTTGTTGGTGAATTTTCAAAAAAACGATTTTGTTAAGGTTATTATATACAAGAATATGTAAGTTATCGAAAAATTGTGAAAAACCGATAAGCTTATTTATTTTCGTTCAAAAAAATATAAATTTATAGAGATTTTTTTAACTTAACTTGCCGAAATTAAATAGGGAGGCACGAAAACTTTATGTAAACGCTTTATGCACCATTATCATTTTTAGTTTCAAATAATAACCGATAATGAAAAATTAATAAAATATTTATTGCCTTTAAGATTTTATCCATAATGGTGTACATTTTACAAGTAATTGGGAATGACATTTACGACTCCTGGACACAGCGATAAAAGAATGAAAACCTTAGGAAAGGAAAAATAAGGATGGGAACAGCATCATATGGGATCAACAGATATCGAAAATAAATAAACATAGAATATACAATGCAATTATAAAAAGTATAATCTAATATGGAAGCGAAGTATGACCACTGAAACGAAAAAACAGAAAAATGTTTTTAAGCTGCAGAAATGGACTATTGGTGAAACGAAAATAGATGAAAGAATCCGTGAAATGATGGATGCAAAGCGTACCATTGTAGATGACATCAAGACAAAACAGCTTCCATGGTCATGTCTAAAGGACGGACGGAAATCGAGTTCACAAACTGATTTTAAAATGGAAACCACGTGGTCGCGGAAAAAGAGGAAGACTGAGACAAACTTGGATAGAAGGAATTGATAAGAAAATAGGGGATTTGGGTCAAGATCTGTGGAAGGACGAAGGAAAATAGAACCTAGGAATCGGAAGACGCCGAAGAACGTTTTAAGCCGAAAAGAAGATATTACCCTTAAATATTTTTTTTTACAAACCTTATACTTTTTCTGCGTTCTGGATTTTTTAACTGTTGGTCTCATCGTGTATGAGTAAGACGTTAGTTACCGACAGACAGACAGACACGGTTTATAACGGTCCTTGGTTTCGCCCAGCTATACTAAAAAGTGTAAATTAACAACGGAACTGTTTAGAAGATGAAATAGGGGAAGGAAATTCATGTTACTATTGAATATTACAATTGTTTTTTACGTACACTGCAAGGTTCTTCCTCAACGTATCTTGTAAATGATTTAATCTGCTTACTGACGGACACACCTGCTACCCCCTTACCTCACCCCTCTATCACGCTACATTAGTTTGTAGCACCAGCTCTATGCCAATTCGTATTTTCCCCAGCCCAGACGTGAATTTTAACCACAATAACTTCTCATTGGCAAGATGCTCTGTTTAAATATAGTCCAAATCGCTGTCAGACAGTCTTGCGTTTGGCTCTGGTTTTAATTAGGCCACATTCAGACGGCGGTCAAGGTCTCGCTTCCTGAATACTGAGGGCGATTCATTCGGAGTGATTGAGTGCAATCAGCTGTTAAAGCGGCCATCATGGTAAGGCTCAAACTAGTGGCAGTGAAATGAGCGTCGGCCCTGAAATGTAGAATTCGTTTTGAAAAGCTGTTAACGAATTTGTAACTGAACCCAATTTGGTTCAAACTTCGCCCAAAAATTGACTTCGGTTAACTACTAGTTTCGATGTGTTTGTTAACCAACGAAATTCGTTTAGCGGTTTAAAAGGCCGCCATTCAGTATTGAAATCTTTACAAAAAATGTTAATTTTTATTTTGTAAAGCTGATTTTAAAAGCGTCGAAATTGCATAAATTAGCATAAAAAATTACTGTGGTTTTGGGTTGAGATTCGTATTTTCAATGTAATGCTGCTTTTTAATCAGCTGGGACTCGGACGTCGATGTGGCTAAAACACTGGTCAGTCTACTGCGTCTCATGAATTGCGCATCTAAAGGTTCTTAGTTCGAGCAACAGTTACTCGCTTTGCTGCTCCCTTACCGTTAACGATGATCCCTCATCCTCATTGGTCTATCATAAAGTACAAACGTTAAGAAATAAATAAAATTTAATTAGCTAGTATAATATTCTAATAAGCAAAAAAAAGTTCATTTAAAGGCAATATAATAATGATTGTCACACTTTGATATAAACATTATGCAGTGGAATATAATTTATTGTAATATTATACAAAAAAATAAAATTTCGCCGTATAATATTTTCGAGGCTCAAGTAAATTATGTTCGTGGGTCACATTTTTGGAAAAATGTCTGTAAATTTCAAAACCTACAATGACACTGGCCTTATGAGTATATATTTAAACATAATGTATTAATAATATATCTACGAGGTGTGTTCAGAAAGTAACGAGAATTTTAATTTTTTGAACAAAATATTTATTTATTCTTTTACATTGATGTTATCGCCTTCAAAATAGTCCCTATCGGAGATTATGCACTTGTGCCAGCGCTTCTTCCAATCCTCGAAACACTTTTCAAACTCGATCTTTGAGATAGCCTTTAGTTCTTTCAGCGATGCGCTTTTAATGTCATCTACGGCTGTAAAACGACGGCATTTTAAGGTTCTCTTTATTTTTGGAAATAGGAAAAAGTCACACGGTCTGAATATCCGGTATGGCGAATATTGAGGCTGGGGCATCGTTACAGTACTGTTTTTGGCCAAATATTCACGAACAAGCAATGAAGTCTGAGCTGATGCATTATCGTGGTGCAAAAGCCATGAATTGTTTTTCCACAGATCCGAGCGTTTTTTCGGATTGCTTCACGCAAACGGCGTTGAACTTGTAGATAGTACTCCTTATTGACCGTTTCATCTGATGGCATGATGCACTATGCCATTAATATCGAAGAACACAGAGAGCATAACCTTCACGTTCGACCGCACTTGTCGAGCCTTTTTCGGTCTTGGCGAGCCAGAATGCCTCCACTGGGATGATTTGAGTCTTAGTTTCGACGTCATATCCGTAAACCCGTATTTCGTCACCTGTTATAATACGTTTCAGTAATTCTGCATCGTCGTTGACTTCATTTAGTGACTCCTGAGCAACTTCCATTCGCCGATATTTTTGTTCAAAATTCAGCAATTTTGGAACGAATTTTGCTGCCACGCGTTTTATACACAAAACATTGGAAACTATGTCATGACATGATCAAATCGATATGCCAACATCATCAGCGACCTCTCTAATTGTGATTCGGCGATTGTTCATGACCATTTCTTTCACTTTTTCCACGTTTTCATCGGTTGTTGATGTGCTAGGGTGTCCAGTGCGTTCGTCATCTTCAACGTCTTCACGGCCTTCTTAGAAACGCTTATACCACTCGTAAACTCTTGCTTTACTCATAGCAGACTCACCATTGGCCTTTGTTAACATTTCACACACTTTGTTACACTTTATTCCATTTTTTACGCAAAATTTGATACAAATTCTTTGATCAATTTCTTTTAACAAACGAAAATCGCCGAGCTCATAAAACTTTAGTGGCTGTCACCGACAAAGTCAACAATGAAAACAGCTGAAAGTTGTATCATATTTCAAGGGCATGTATACCAGCATAATAAAAAAATGTTTGACAATCGGACTCTCCAAACCCGCGAAATTTAAAAATTCTCGTTACTTTCTGAACACACCTCGTATATAATATAATCTTTCGACAAAGAAACAGGGTCACCGGGTACATTCAACTGTAAACGCTTTATAAAAACTTAAAACTTATTCATTCGTTAAATTTTCCGTTTGATAATTTGTGAAAAAAGAACTCATGTGTAATTAATATCATGTTAAGTAACTACATGTTTTATATAACTGAACGTTTGATGTGCACTTTGCAAGTATTGCAATGATGAATTATTTTTCTAATTTGTTGTTGTTTTTTTAGGTAAGTCTACAAATCTGCACATAGAATGTTTGTAGCCCACTCCGTGTAAGTATGTATACAGTGTTTTATTTTGTTAATTCGAAATGTATTTTCTGTTTTCCTATGTACAAATATATTTGTCGAATCAGTACTAGTTTGTCTTTTATTAGTGGTCTTATTTAGCGACCTCCCATTGGCGGGGCCGTCGTGGTAAGACCTAAGTCCTTGAAACGTGCCAAATCTGACTTTTTTGTTGTTATTTTAAGGCGAAAAGCACATCGAGGCAATACTATTATCAATTAATAAAATATATTCTATATTCATTGCTATTATGGCCTCCCTAAATGTAATTGTGAATGTAAAGTGTTAAAGTCGTGAGTGTAGTGTTGTGAGTGTAAATGTGTAACTCGGGTGTGAGGGACGTCTAAAGACTCAATATTGCAGAAAGACGTCTAAATCATCTCAATAGGTGCATATAGTCTATATATATATATATAATATATATATATAAAATATATATATATATATATATATATATATATTCACATTCATAAAATTTATGTTGTGTTAACACTCCCACTTTAACAATGTTGTTCCCACTAATAAGGGCGTCGCAGAGCCCTCGCGGAGTGTGGGGATTGGGAGCGGAGGAACCAAGCTGCAAGCCAAGGTCACCGAATCCCGCGTAACAACGTTCGCAGCGACTATAGAGCCTTGGGAACTTGCTTTACGGACAACCCATATATATATATATATATATATATATATATATATATATATATATATATATGTGTGTGTGTATTCACATTCATAAAAATTATGTTGTGTTAACAATCCCATTTTTACAATGTTGTTCTGACTTTGGTAATAGCTTCATCACCTAGAAAATTCCGTTCAACAGTTTCAAAATGGCGGCCATTTTAAATCGTTAAGAATTATGAACTTTTTCGTCTTAATTTCTTTTAGTAAATCAGAATTCATTTTTGTAATAAGCGTGAAAAACTGCATCAATTTGCGTTTTTTAATTTTCGAAATTATTTTGAAACTATAAAAATCTATATGACGCCGATCAGCACAGTAAAATATTTGCATTTTCACTGTCGAGATTTTAAAATGAGAATTATGATATTTATGATTGTAAAAAGTAATTTTCGAAAAAGGGTAAAATAAAAAAATATATTTTGGAAATTCGTTTCGGTCACGTCAAGCTAGCCGGATCGAGTTGCTATTATTTGTTTTTTAAAACCAAAATGAATACGTAAACATATTGTCGGGGACATGTGTTGACAATTTATCGTGTGATTGTACTGAAGTGCTTGCAAACTGGAGCGAGTTTAGAGGCTCCAATCCATTTCGGTTTTAGATTAAATGTCACACGCAGAAAAGATCCGCTCTCCATTACTTGTCTCTCTCTGCTTTGAATATACTTTTTTCTATTTACAATCGTTTAACTGATGCGTCCAATTCAGTGAAACAACTATGATCGAGTGCTTTATACAGGGTGTTACCAAACTCCTGTACACAATCTTCACCAATTCTGACCTGTAAATCTCTTTTTGAATGGAGTAATTTACACACACACACACACACACACACACACACACACACACACACACACATTTAAATTTTAAAAAAGTGATCAAGAGATATTAAAAAATTGAAGGCTGCTGAAATTTCAAATTTTCTACAAAACATTTAATTATACAAGTGGAGGGAAGTTTCTGTTTCAGCTTCATCGTCTGCATTAGCCCAAGTGTGCACAATAGTCGGACGTTAAAAAAAAAAAAAATTCTGTTTCAGCTTAACCGCTCGAAATTTGGTTTCTATGTTTGTTACGCTAGTTTGGTCAAACGAATTGACCGATTGTTTTGAAATTTAGTTCCAAAGTACCTTGTGTAAAACCCAAACGACGTATGAGTAAGATTTTTTCCTATTCAGTTCCGTTTCAAGATGGCGGCGTCTGGTTTAGCGACGACGAGTTTAATTGCTGGTTGTTTCTTGTAGTATTGGCTGAACGCCAAGACCTATCGTAATTTTGACACACTTCGTAAAGAAAGGTCATAACATTTTCCGTAGATATTACGGCTATCGGTTAAATTGGCTGAAAAGTTACGGCGCGTCATGGCTTTGTGGTCAGGCAAGTAATTAACAATATACTGCGAGTTCCTTATTAGAGATGGGCGGTATTTCCCTCACAGTAGCTTTGTGTGACTTGAATATATTTTTAAATCACAGTTACCAATGTGGAGAACAGAAAAATATATACCGTGAGCGACAGTGTTGACCCGCCAGTGTTGCCAATCTCAGTAGTAATAAATTACCCACACCCAGACATGAAATTCCAGCAAATCACTAGATTCATTAATTTATATAATATATATAAGCGAGTTTTTCTAAATAGAAAATTTTATATTTGAGATATTCGCACAAAATTTTGCATTGAGGTTTTTTAAGGTTTCAGGGTGTAATTTTATCAAAGGAGAAGTCATCATGTAATATGAGAAGTATTACATACTTTCCCTACGCATTCCATAGAATGACAAATGCTATTTAGGCAAAGTATGAAAAAACGTCCTGATGTAGTTATTCTGAAAAATGTCATGAGAGTTTCATTAAAAAAATTTATTCAAAATGCGTAAAGAAAAATGAAAGATGTATAGAATGCCTAGGGAAAGTGTGAAATATAAATTGTTTCATACATTGTCAACTTTTGACCGGCTAACGGACAAATACTGTGGAGGTGGAGGACCCTTCATGCCCACCACTACCCCAAAGAGAAGAGAGATATTCGTCGCGATTTAAGCAGTCATGTTGGTCTTCACGAGACTTAAAATTTCCTCATAAATGTCCTTTAACTTTACTCCCTCAACCTTCAAAAATTGAATTTTGTTGAAGTTTGATAACAAAACTATAGTTTTCTGTAATGTTCGTAGTGAATTCTAATAACCATTTTATTCAGACTCAAGCAATACGGGTACTTATGGATAGTTCGCTATAAAACCTACGCGGTGCATGGAAACAACCAGTAAAATGGTGTCAAAAATATTTTTAATCAAAAAATGAGCTGACTGAGGAACCAAGTATCACAAGTAAACATTACTCAGAATACAAAATGAGCTACACGGTACAAAAAAATGCCAACGGAATCAAAAAAGAGGTATGCGAATAAAGTAATATTAATTTTCGTACGTCTCGATTAGACCAAAAGTGCCCGCTTTTCTTTCGTTACCCTCGCGACTACCCGCAAATCGGCAACACTGTTATAATCTAGTAGACAATAGATTAGCGGCAACTATGTATTTGTCTTCAGTCACTGTTCGCTGGTGCTGCGATCTTGCGGTGATACTTGAATACTGCGAAGTCTACTGTTCTTTTTTTTTTTTTTAACGTCCGACTATTGTGCACACTTGGGCTAATGCAGACGATGGGATGATTTATAGCGTATGAAAATGCCAAGCCCTGGCCGGGAATCGAACCCGGTTCCTCGGGGTGAAAGCTCAGTACGCTATCAACTAGGCCACCGAGGCGGCTCTCA
>CM040185.1:18061129-18071129 GCA_022606455.1 Callitettix versicolor | reverse complement strand
TAGGTTAGTCCGTTCCGCTCAATGCAACTCCGATTCGAATTTGGTGGCTACCCGACCTAAAATTAAAAAAAATTAAAAATTTTAATTGAAAAATGAGCTGTAAGACCCTGAACAGTAAACTTGAATTGAGCGCCGATTCTAACTACTAGATAATTATATTATATAGGCCCTACATATATGTCATATATAATATATATATATATATATATATATATATATATATATATATATATGCTGTATTCATATATATAATGCAAGTCACTTTTACCCTTCTTTTTTTTGTTTTGTTTTGTGTTTAGTGTTTTAGTTTAGTATTTTCGAATCGGGTTCGATTCCCGGCCAGGGCTTGGCATTTTCATACGCTATATAAATCATCCCATCGTCTGCATTAGCCCAAGAGTGCACAATAGTCGGACGTTAATAATATATATATATATATATATATATATATATATATATATATATATATATGTATATAATGACTAATGACTGCCACTTTTTCGGCATCAATTTATCTAATAAAACATTACTGTTCCCATTTTGGGAGCTAAATTGTACAATTTTTACACAGTCTCACGTTAATTAACTGTTAATTAAGTGCAGACTAGCTATTGAGAGGATTTAGGCGTCCCTCGCGGTACCCGAGTCTAATACATGCTTACACTTACAACACTACACTTACGACTTTAACACTTGACACTCACACTTACATTTAGGGAGGCGATAATAGCCTCAATGTGCTTTTCGCCTTAAAATAACATTTTTAAAATTGAAATAAAATAATGTTTTCGACGGAGGTCAAGGTTCATTTTCTTATTTTCAATGTTATTCTGATACATTTAGATTTTAATGCTGATGAAATCAGAATTTCAAAAATGTTTAAGATAAATTTAATATTTGGGGAATTTCGCTTCTATCACGTCAACGAGAATGTTGCGCGCTGTGATTTTAAACGAAGCAACAAAAGTCATACTGCAGCCCGAAACAATGAAAAGCAAGGTGTTACAATACATAGATTCCGTATTCATTGGTGTTAATTAATTAGCGGTGTACTTGTTATTGACAGTTACTAATTAATTAGATTGTTCAATGTTACTACGAATGGTAGAGCACTGTTGGCAGTGCTCGGACTTGTGATGGCTGCAACTGTGTTGGACTTGGTTTTCGTTGTTCAAACGTTTGGTCAGACTTTGAAATAAAAGATTCCCTCCACAGTTTAGTTCTGTCGGGGAATTGGCGGACAGAAATGAAAAAGTAATACATTGAAGTAATCAGTGTTCAATGCTAGTTTGTACTGTTCTTGTTTCTAAATTGAAATTATATACAACTAATACTAAAGTAAATTAATATTTATTATTATTACATACAATCAATCCTTTATACACATAAATATGATATTATATATTGTAAAATATTCTACTGAATTCTACTGAAAAAACATAACTGAATTCCTAATTTTATATTCTATATTCTGTATTCTGTATTCTGTTTTCTGTATTCTGTTTTCTGTATTTTGTATTCTGTATTCTGTATTCTATATTCTATGTTCTACATTCTACATTCTACACTCTACATTCTACATTCTACATTCTATATTCCATATTCCATATTATATATTATATACTCTATATTTTACATTCTATATTTTGTATTTTATATTCAAAAGAATAAGTTAAAAATCTACTATTGACGTTAACGTTTCATAGTTATAGTTATGTATATAAATAACTTTCATTATAAATATTAAAATTTCTGTAAAGGAATTATATACTATATGCGTCCAATATAGTATATATATATATATATATATATATATATATATATATATATATATATATATAGTAGAATATATAGTATATACTATATACGTTCAATCTAGCACAGTGCACGAGTTCATGCACAATGCATAATATAAATAAGTTCATTAATAAATAATTAACTTATTAACGATAGCTGTTTTACTACATGTCATTACAATTTTGTATGATTAACAAATAGATAGTGTCTGACTGGCGTTGTCGGCCGTTTAATATTGCGTGGGACTATCGATTGTACTATCATAGGTATAAAACTATCGATAAATCGATTGTACTATCCTACTATAGTCTAGACACTTTGTGAACGGTCTGCGCGAGAATTTCTCGTGCATGTAGAAACAAATCCCCCCCTAACTCCCAACAACAGTCCAATGACACAGAGTGTGCCAATGTGAGTGTACAAACTGTTAATACTCAGCGATAGTAAAGGAAAAGGAGCTAACTGTGGTGAGAGAATGAGGACTCGACTTCTCACTCGCACATTTTTTCTCTCTGTCCTACTGGTGTTCTAGCGGTTTTCTAAGCGGCTGACCTTACAGCATGAGTATAGACTGTTTACTCGGACGAGAGAACTGTTTCGTCCCAGCGCTCGGCCGGTGTAATACGGCATCGAGACGAAAATAAACTTACGAGTTGCTGTTTAAGAGAGCGCAGATCCGTGACATCCAACAATACAGTGGACGTGTTTTTTTTCTAAAAATAAATTGTCCAATTTAAATCGCCTTGCCAATTTGTAAAGGAATCCAGCGGTGAGGAATTTTTGAAGAAATGGTTTTGTAATTTTATCTTTCAAAAATGGTAGCGACATTGTTTTTGTTTTATCAAAAGAGATATTTTAAACAAACTAATTAAATTGTTTTACCAACTAGGCAATGCAACTCGTAAAGATTTTTCGATCAAAAATTGTTCGAAGACAACATTTTTGATCAACTTGTTGCCAGTAACCAAAAAATCGCTCTAGTTTATTGCAATTGATTCATCAAATATGCTATAAAAATTTTTAACCAAAGTCAATTTATCAAATTTTGAAAAATTACCGAGATTTTCAGAGTTTGAAACGAATCTGTCTTATTTACGTTTCTTCCTTTTAACAAGTAAAAGGTTTTCCAAATTTTAACAAAATTTTATGAGTAGGTTTAGTTTTTCACTTCTCGCAACTATTTTTGTGTTTTAAAAACGCACAATTTTAAAATCCGTCAAATGTTTTATTAAAATTCTGCAAATATTACCATTTGCAGTACCCTAACAGATACTTCGCGGCACTCAGCTGTCTCGTTGACGCGATAAGAAGCAAAATTCCCAATATAATTTCTTTTACCATAAAAAAATTTTGAAATTCTTACTTCACCATAATAACAGCATTGGAATCTGCGTAAAAAAATAAACATAAATGAATCCTGATCGCTGTCAAAGTAAATTTCATAAATTCAGCAGATTTTGAAAATTAAAATTCTTACGTTACGTAGCTTATAACGCTGATAACGGTGGTGGAATAGTTGCGAAACTTGTAGTCCGATTATAAAGTTATGAATTCTTAAAGATTTGAATTTACCGCCATTTTGAAACTGTTGAACGAATTCCACGTTAACGAAATTGCCTAAGCTATTAACGTAATTGATTTTTGTGCCAAATTTGAATGAAATTGAACCAAAATAGCGAACGCTAAAAAGTGTGTGTGTGTTTTTGCGATGCCAAAAAAGGTGGAAAGAATATTTTATAGACTACCTGGGGCTAGTACGCACTACCCCAGGGTGTGGGACTCAAATTAAGTTCAAACTTAAGTTAAGATGTATTGTTACCCAATAAAAAACCACCAAAAGCATTCCTCTTCTGTAAACCTCCCCACGGAACCGCCGCCAAGCATTACTTCATGGGAAGGTGGACTGGCTGAACGCATACTCTTCTACAGCGTTGGCTCTCCTTTCTCGATTCTCAGCCCTCAACTTCTTCATGACCACTGCAGCGAATCCCGCAACGGCCCTCCAGTTGGCCTCTGAAGCCATCATAGTCGCAACCAGACTTTCCGGTGCAATGATGCCTCGCAAATATGTTTGCAACCTCATCCTTTCCTCGCCGAGTCTCCGTCACCGGAAATACCCATGCTCCGCATCTTCCTCCACTGCTGGTAGACAGATGGGACAAGCCGAGTCTGTTTCCAGCCCGAAACGGAACAAGTAACCCCGGAAGCAACCATGCCCAGTGAGAATCTGTGTGAGATAGAAATCCATCTTCCCATGATTCCTGTTGCACCAATTCTGGATGTTACCTGTGTGTGTGTGTGTGTGTGTGTGTGTGTGTGTGTGTGTGTGTGTGTGTGTGTGTGTGTGTGTGTGATCGGCGTTCATTTCAAGGTCAAGAGTTTTGGCCTTACTATGATGCCTGCTCCAATAACTCATTTTGCAATGGAAACTAGCTAAAAATTCGGTTTCGTTCCTAACCGTGCAAAACAACGTAAAATCCCGCAAACATCTAAAGTCAGTTCTTCAAATCTCGGTGGTACGTGCCTGTCTAATTAGCAATTTGGTGCGCTGTACCAAATTTAAAATATACGAATTTTACCGATCTGGAGTACAGTGAAATAGACCAGAATGTATCCTGACCGTGAGTTTGTTTTGGTTCTTCTATTTAGCCTACTTTGGAATTATACATTCTGTATTTACATTCTAGAGTTTTAAGATTTTTTTAATAATTATGATTAATTAATTAATTAAGATTAATAAGATTCTGTATTCAGAGTTCTAGTTCGCTGTCTTTAGTTGCGAATCTTCATGTATGACCAAACTTTAGGAGAAATATGGTGAAACGATTTCAAAAGGAGATTGATATGACGTTTTCGTCAGTATAGATTCAGAATCGGGTTTTGAGGAAATGACAAGTAAAATGTCTTGCTCTATCTTTATTTTAATTAAGAATTTTTAAAAGTAATTTTAAATTTTCAAATAATTTTTAAAGTACTGTACGTTTTTAATAAAATCGATTGGGAAATCATTGTTTCATAATCAAACAAATTTTTTAAGGCCTACCAAACTACTGAAAAATCATTACTTCAGCTTAAAATATTGGGAAATCATTACTTCGTAATTATCGATTGGGTATTTATTGCTTCATTATAAAAGATTGGGAATTAACTATTTCATAATAAACGATTGGGAATTCATTATTTCATAATCAACAAATTTTATAAGCCCTACCAAATTACTGATAAATCATTACTTCAGCTTAAAATATTGGGAAATCGTTACTTCGTAATTATCGAATGGGTATTTATTCCTTCATAATAAAAGTTTGGGAATTAACTATTTCTTAATAAACGATTGGGAATTCATTATTTCATAATCAACAAATTTTATAAGCTCTACCAAACTACTGAAAAACCATTACTTCAGCTTAAAATATTGGGAAATCTTTACTTCGTAATTATCGATTGGGTATTTATTGCTTCATAATAAAAGATTGGGAATTAACTATTTATAAATAAACGATTGGGAATTAATTATTTCATAATCAACAAATTTTATAAGCCCTACCAAACTACTGTAAATCATTACTTCAGCTTAAAATATTGGGAAATCGTTACTTCGTAATTATCAATTGGGTATGTATTGCTTCATAATAAAAAATTGGGAATTAACTATTTTTTAATAAACGATTGGGAATTAATTATTTCATAATCAACAAATTTTATAAGGCCTGCCAAACTACTGAAAAATCATTACTTCAGTTTAAAATATTGGGAAATCTTTACATCATAATTATCTATTGGCTATTTATTGCTTCATAATAAAAGATTGGGAATTAAAAGTTTCTTAATAAACGATTGGGAATTAATTATTTCATAATCAACACATTTTATAAGGCCTACCAAACTACTGAAAAACCACTACTTCAGCTTAAACTATTGGGAAATCTTTACTTCATAATTATCGATTGGGTATTTATTGCTTCATAATAAAAGATTGAGAATTAACAATTTCTTAATAAACGATTGGGAGTTAATTATTTCATAATCAACAAATTTTATATGCCCTACCAAACTACTGAAAAATCATTACTTCAGCTTAAAATATTGGGAAATCTTTACTTCATAATTATCGATTGGGTATTTATTGCTTCATAATAAAAAATTGGGAATTAACTATTTTTTAATAAACGATTGGGAATTAATTATTTCATAATCAACAAATTTTATAAGGCCTGCCAAACTACTGAAAAATCATTACTTCAGCTTAAAATATTGGGAAATCTTTACTTCATAGTTATCGATTGGGTATTTATTGCTTCATAATAAAAGAGTGGGAATTAACTATTTCTTAATAAATGATTGGGAATTCATTATTTCATAATCAACACATTTTATAAGGCCTACCAAACTACTGAAAAATCATTACTTCAGCTTAAACTGTTGGGAAATCTTTACTTCATAATTATCGATTGGGTATTTATTGCTTCATAATAAAAGATTGGGAATTAAAAGTTTCTTAATAAACGATTGGGAATTCATTATTTCGTAATAAACGTTTGGGTATTCATTATTTTATAAAAAAAAATCTATTAGGCTACTTACTTCTTACTTCATACTAAACTATTAAGAATTTAATACTTCTTAAAGAATAATCGAGAAATAAAATAATTATTAATAGAATAATAAATATTATTCGTGATAAAATAAATGTGAATTCATTATTTTATAATAAACATTTGGGTTTTCATTATTTCATAACAAACGACTAGGAATTCATTATTTCAAAATAAAATATTGTGTATGTACTATGCCCTAATTAAGGTTACGAATTCATTTCTTTGCAGTAAAAGGTTTGGTAATTTATTACTTCATGATAAACTGTCAGGAATTCATTACTTTGTTAACTTAGTACTTTATAATAAACTATTTGGAATTCAATACTTTTAGATAAACTTTTAGAAACTTTCCGTAATAGAATATTGGATATTCATTATTTCATAACAAAGGGTAAAGAATTTATAATCAATCCTTGGTATGTAATAAAAAAATTAATATTTTAATGGTAAGTAAAGTAGACGAAATAAGATAAAGTTTCAAAGTGTTAAAACCGGGTTAGCCAAAGAGCGAATTCAATTATATCCGTCATTTGCATATTGTCTCCGTCTGTCGTACAAGCTGGTCCTCGTTTCAGTAAGAATAACCGGATATACGCAGACTTCGGTTAAATTAACTAAGTTTGCTGCAACCACCCTTTCAGATATATATATTGCTTTAACCGAAGTTTAGTTCATTGATGAAGTCACCAACAACTCCTATTACGCTTGTAGTTTTATGAATATGCGAAAATTCCAATGTTTAAGCAATAACTGTCACACTGTACTAAGTATTTTATGGTGAAATGATTGAATTTTTGTGTCCGTTTTTATGTTCTCCTGATTAAAAAGGAGAGATTTGTATTGAGATGTCAGTTCATCTATGTTTAACTCTGAATATATTGACTGATATTTAACGGTATTTGGCGTGCATTTATGATTTTCTCAAATCCTGGGAACCTAGCGTTTAAGCAAAACATAAAAGTCGATAAGACAACCCAAAAGGTCATGCTCAGTTGCTGTCGATAAGAACTGAACATTTCTTCCAAATAGGCATGCTTCATTAATGTTCAATATTGTTATTATTTAACATTCAACTGTTAATTCTATAACAGTGACGTTTTACAACCCAAAAGGTCATGCTCAGTTGCTGTCGATAAGAACTGAACATTAGTTCCAAATAGGCATGCTTAATTAATGTTCAATATTGTTATTATTTAATATTCAAGTGTTAATTCTATAACAGTGACGTTTTATACATTTATTATATATAAATGTGATTAATAAATGTTCAAATTATTTTAAACGCAATCACACTACTTACCCAGTCCAAATTAATTATTAATATTCAAGGGTTAATTGTATAATGGCGTGTATTATTAATTTAAATATTTAGTATTGAAACTTACCTATATGCAATAATAAAAAAAAAGTTAATATATAAAATATTGACAGTATATTTAACTGTAGGCCTAAACGCTAAAATAATATAGAAATGACTGGCCTGGGTATGTAGTGTAATGGCGTGTATTATTAGTTTAAATATCAGTAATGACACTGATCTATATGCAATAATAAAAAACCGTGTTTTACAAAATATACTCCTTCGAAGGAAATACGAACCTCGATGTTAATAAATCTCTAAGTTATTTTTGGTCATTTTTGGTCGAATGAACTTTTGGTTGTTTGATTTTTTGGTCATATGAACCACTCTCTTAAAAACATGACCAAAAGTTCATTCAACCAAAATATTTATATATAATTTGGTCGAATGAACGTTTGGTTGTTTGATCTGTTGGTCATATGAGCTCTTCCCGGACGTTCCAGTATCTCATTCTAATCGAAAATCGTTTAAAAAACACAAAACCGTTATTTAGGCATGTGTCATTACACCCTGTAACAATAGTTGTGCAGAACAATCAAGGCGAGTCATGTGCTTAATTTTTTAAAATAATGAAGACAGTTTATTTGTTGCAGATTTTCATATCCGACTGAAATCGATTGCAATAGCAAACATATGTAATCAGCTGATTACTTACACAGTACGGATGTTTCCTGCGATTGTTGCCATAGAAGGAACTACTAAAGTTTAGTTTCGAACACTCGTAACTCAAAATCGGTGAACGTAATTTGAAATTTATAAGCTTTACTACACACCAGAAAGATTAAGATTAGCAAACTAGAGAACCTGGGATAATACAACGTACTGCGATCAACGGACGCGTTTGGTATGAAGGTTAAGGGTATCCGTGGGGAAATTTTATGCTTCGGAAAAAACCAACAACCTTGCACAACAAATATCTCTTTGTGTTCCCATATCACTGAATTGAGAGAAATGGCTCTTTCAGGGTGTGTTAGTGATGGGTCCGCAGTGTCCACGGTATTTTCCTTTAACCCTAAACAATTTTCTTGTGAAATATTTGGTGCGACAGACAAACATTTCTATTCGGAACGCACACATAGATGCATGTGTAACGTTTTGCTTTATATTTGTAGACCAGGAGAATACCCGTCCATTCGATTTTTTTAACGTCCGAGACTATTGTGCACACTTGGGCTAATGCAGACGATGGAATGATTTATAGCGTATGAAAGTGCCAAGCCCTGGCCGGGAATCGAACCCGTGTCCTCGGGGTGAAAGTTCAGTACGCTATCAACTAGGCCACTGCGGCGGCTCCTGTCCATTCGAGATAACTGTTTAATGCATTTAACTTTTTAATCTTAAATAAACCATTAGTTATTAATTTTGTTTTCATTCAAGGTATGTTACAAAAACGATATTTTTGTTACCATGGAAACCAATATTATTACTTAATCATTAATTATAGTTTTCTTTTTATTCAACAGCTTTTATAAAAATAAATTATTTTTCATGGGAAAAAAGGAATATTGAAGGATGAATTTTTACTCCTTTAGGTAGACTATATTTTTCATCTTAGTACGCCTTTACGATACAAAATTAATGTATCCTTAAAATTTCAGGTGTTTTACTATTGTAGTTTAGTTGTATTTATTATATTAAGATTAACGATCGAAAAAAAAATTCCCCAAAACCCTTCAGAATGTACGTTACATAAAGACATTGCGAATAGCTTTGTTTTTTACTCTAAGAATACAAAAAATGCTTAACTATTTTGAAAAGCACATTTCACTGTTGAAATCAGACTTCAAGTAACAAAGAAAATGTGAAAATAAACCCTGTTCAACTAACGTTTAATTTCTTTACTAAAATTTAAAAATTGTAAATAATAATTTACTAAATTTATTGTATTTAATGTCTCCACTTTACGTCTAAAGGGATCGGTGATAGATTAGATTAGATTAACAACACTAGAGAAGGGGTTATAAAACCGTAGGCACTGCGACTAAACGTCTCAAGTACTAGTTCGGCAGATTGGTGCCTTGTTTAGTTCCAGCAATGTAATGGCTCGATCTTCCTGCTGGATGTCCCTAAGGTTATGCTAGCACACAGTCATGAATTATATGTCCTGCCATGCCCTCTTCTTTACTGCATAACCTATACACTGTTTCTCCGTGTTACATACCTATCCTGTTCATGCGACCCTCAGACACAGGGCCCAATAATGAGACTCATGATTTTCCTGAATTGTGCACTGTTCAAAATGCCT
>CM040185.1:17988629-18056129 GCA_022606455.1 Callitettix versicolor | reverse complement strand
GAAGAAACCTTTTATTTCTTTAAACAAGAATACTATATAACCTGACACGGTTGTTAGGCCTAACACGGTGATGCTTGAAGAAACCTTTTATTTCTTTAAAAAAGAATACTATATAACCTGACACGGTTGTTAGGCCTAACACGGTGATGCTTGAAGAAACCTTTTATTTCTTTAAAAAAGAATACTATATAACCTGACACAGTTGTTAGGCCTAACACGGTGATGCTTGAAGAAAACTTTTATTTCTTTAAAAAAGAATACTATATAACCTGACACGGTTGTTAGGTCTAACACGGTGATGCTTGAAGAAACCTTTAATTCCTTTAAAAATGAATACTGTATAACCTGACATGGTTGTTAGGCCTAACACGGTGATGCTTGAAGAAAACCTTTTATTTCTTTAAAAAAGAATACTGTATAACCTGACACGGTTGTTAGGCCTAACACAGTGTGCTTGAAGAAAACTTTTTTTTTTAAAAAAAAGAGAAAAGGAATACTCAATAACCTAACTGACACGGTACTTGCGCGGAGAACCTAACTGATACAGATTAGGTATTCATCTTTCGATCGTATTCGTGTGTGCACCTGTCTCATAATCAACGAAATTAACCGAGTGGTTGACCGTGAGATGGACAAAGCCGTTGTCAGAAAGGCAATTGTAAGCCTTCCAACAGTCACTTATATTCACGCATCACCGTGTTAGGCCTAATAACTGTATCAGTTAGGTTACGGAGTTTTTTGTTTAAAAAAATAAAGTTTTTTATTACGCAAAACCAGTTTTAGGCGTATTTTGTAAATCGGTTTTACCAATCTACAACACGTTAGCGACTTTCTCGCTGTAGCAATTTTGAGGTTATGTTGGTCACTTTTATTTTCGATTTTTATCGTACTTCTCGTGGTTTCCGTGCTTTTATATTTTGGATTATTGATTTTGGGCATGTAATAAAGCGTTTCGGTAAATAAAATATCAAAGATGCAGAACAGTCTACACTGCATAAATACCAACAAAAATAGTCGCGGCACGCTGATGCCTCGGTGACGTGATGGAAGCGAATAGAATGTAATTTTTCTAATCCTAACCTTTTTTTTCGAAACTCTCATTTCGCCATAAACAGCATTAAAATTTGCATATACTGGCATTTCAAACTTTAAAATCACATTTTCAAAAATATTTAAGACAAATTATTTTGAAAGACACAATGAAACTGTTAAACGACTTTTACTGCTACGAACTTGCCCCAGCTACTACCAAAATCAATTTTGTACAAAGTTTGAATCAAATCGTATTAAAAATGCGACACACACACACTCATTTTAATCGAACTTTAATTTTAATAATCGTGATGGCCACTCTTGTAGCTGATTTTTCAATGGAAATTCGTCAATAATTGATATTTACTCAAACGTGTGCTCGTTTGACAGGTAAATTTTAAAGAAAACTTAAATATATAACATAAAACAGTCAAATTTATAAAGAAATGAGAAATTTTTTTTAACTCTTTTGATTTTTACCGAATTTACTTTTGAATTTGTATTGAATTGTGTCTGAAATCAAGTACACTGAAAATCAGCTGTTTTGCCAGATTTATTCTTCACGAACTTCCATAGAATAATGAACTGCCACTGTAAAACTCAGACCTGAGATCTTGCTTAAACGTCGAGCTAGAACCAATTCTTATAAAAACTCGTACGATTCCTGTATCGAAATAGCAGTAAAATCGATTTTTGTAATAGATCGGGGAAAGTTCGCCAGCCATGCGTGATTCGTTTCTGTTTGTAAAGTATAGCAGTTTTTAATCTATAAAATTCATACGGATTAAAACATTATTTTTAAACTGATCTTACCGTCGTACTGCGTTATACTCTTATGGCTACGTTATGTACGAATTTTACATGTGATAGTGAAATCAAATTTTAAAAAAGCGTGTATTGAAAAAAAAATTTCTTGTTGAATCAAAAATAAAAATCACGTATCAACGTTTCCTTCTCCTTTTTATTTTAATTAGGATAATTCGTTGAAAAACACGACATATGATTTTTATTTTTGATTTAATAACATAAATGTTTTCTTTTCTCTTAAAAATTATAATTACACATATTTTATTAAATAATCTTTTACGTATTGTATTAATTATTAATTAGCAATTCATTCAATATATTTACATTGGTCGAACTTCTTCATAGTTTCCGTAGTGTAGTGGTTAACACGTGCGTCCTCGCACCGGTTCGATACCGTGAGGAAACAAAGAAAATTTTAATTACAATTAATTTTATTTGAGCGGCGTATAAAATACACTGTTATATATCAATGTAAACTTGCACTTTGCATCAACCAGGCCTAAAACATGATACATGTTAAAAATATTGCCATATTGTTTCCTTAAAGGGAAATCGATTTCATCACATCAACGAAACGTCTGCATGCCGCATTACTTTTGCATTCGTTGTACAACACTTTATTTAACTAAAAATGCAGTAGTAAAATACTTATTTTAAACAAATACACAATAACGTTTTAATAAAGTTTAAAGATTCCGTTAGGAAACGGAAGAACTGATTCACTCTATACAGCGGACGCAGTATATCTTCTTCTTCGCTGGCTCTTGCATTACTTGAGGGCGCGTTTAACGAACCGTGACTTCTTCGTTCAAATTCGTTAACTTACATAACCTAGATTTGTCTGCTTCCCTGAATATACAAGCATTCGTCTCTAGTTACCTTCAGAATCGCTTTATTGTGTTTCTGTTGTCATTGTTTGTTGTCTGTACAGCTTTTTGTATTGTAAATATATTTTATTCAAGTCTAAAGATAGAACAGGCTGATGTTTTCATGAAACTGTAAAGGTTTTTTTAATGTCAAAACCAACGGAGACTACTTCTGTTTTAGTGTTTTTGAGGCGTAGCTTTTAAAAAAATATTAACTGCATCATATGCAATAAATAATTTACAGTAATATTAGCGAATTTTAAGTCGGTTTTCTAGTTTTTTCTATAATTAACATTAGAGGCTTTTCGCTGTATGGTGACCAATAAATTTTGTCTGAGTACTTAGGGACATATTGCACTGCCAAACATATTTGTTATTTGACGAAACTTTCACAAAATATCTTGCTCCATTATTGTAAAAATTGTATGAAAAAACAAAATACGAGTTGTGTTCAGAAAGTAACGAGAATTTTAATTTTTTGAACAAAATATTTATTTATTCTTCTACATTGATGTTGTCGCCTTCAAAATAGTTCCCATTGGAGATTATGCACTTGTACCGGAGCTTCTTCTAATCCTCGAAACACTTCTCAAACACTATCTTTGAGATAGCCTTTAGTTCTTTCAGCGATGCGCTTTTAATGTCATTTACTACTGTAAAACGACGGCCCTTTAACATTCTCTTTATTTTTGGAAATAGAAAAAAGTCACACGGAGCCACGTCTGGCGAATATGGAGGCTGGGGCATCGTTACAGTACTGTTTTTGGACGAAGGTTCACGAACAAGCAATGAAGTTTGAGCTGGTACAAAAGCCATGAATTGTTTTTCCACAGATCCGGGCGTTTTTATCGGATTGCTTCACGCAAACGGCGTTGAACTTGTAAGGAGTACCTTATTGACTGTTTCACCTGGTGGCAGGAATTCATGATGCACTATGCCATTAATATCGAAGAACACAGTGAGCATAACCTTCACGATCGACCGCACTTGTCGAACCGTTTTTGGTCTTGGTGAGCCAGAATGCCTCCACTGGGATGATTGAACCTTAATTTCGACGTCATATCCGTAAACCCATGTTTCGTCACCTGCTATAATACGTTTCAGTAATTCTGCATCGTTGTTGACTTCATTTAGTGACTCCTGAGCAACTTCCCTTCGCCGCTGTTTTTGTTCAAAATTCAACAATTTTGGAACGAATTTTGCTGCCACGCGTTTCATACAAAAAACATTGGAAACAATGTCATGACATGATCCAATCGATATGCCAACATCATCAGCGACCTCTCTAATTGTGATTCGGCGATTGTTCATAACCATTTCTTTAATTTTTTCCACGTTTTTATCGGTTGTTGATATGCTGGGGCGTCCAGGGCGTTCGTCATCGTCAATGTCTTCACGACCTTCTTGGAAACGCTTATACCACGCGTAAACTCTTGCTTTACTCATAGCAGACTCACCATAGGCCTTTGTTAACATTTCACACACTTTATTCCAATTTTTACGCAAAATATTTACGGAATACAAATTCGGATAAACTACAATACAGCAATCAGTCGGTTATTCGCTCACTCCCGCAGGTGTCCTGCTCCATTTAGTGGTTCACCTGTTGAATCTCATTGTACGAGACCTTCTGTTCTCTCCCAAACCATTTGGTGAAAAGTAAAAGATTGTTTCACGTGCTGTTCAAAATATTTTCGAAATTCTTCTATACAGATTTTTTTTATTTATTTATTTAATACTCACAACCAATCTTTACAAGATCGACTAATGGTTTACATCTTCAACAAAATCACATTTGTAACATAGCTATTACATTAATAACTTCCTTCACATCAGTGGAGCAGTTCATTAAGTTTAGTCCTCTTGAGGCGGCGAACGTTGTCGGCCACTTCACGTACTACCTCCATCTCACAATTTTCATGCGTAAGAAGTCGTATATTATGACTAGTTGCACATTTTTTAACTTCCTCTGTGACAAGCCTAATGTTTAAGTCCCGATGTAAATCATTGTTACTAATATACCACGGGGCACTGACTATTCCTCGCAAGACTTTGTTTTGGAAATTTGTGATTATTTTTATATTCGACGGTTTTGTACAACCCCACAATTGTAAGCTATATATCCATACTGGTTTCAATATTTGTTTATATATTAAAATTTTATTCTGCACTGAAAGTTCTGAGTTACGTTCAAGCAGTCAGTAAAGTTTTCTGTATTTTATTCTAAGCTCTTCAACCTTTTTCTTTACATGGATATAAAACCACATCTCGCGGCATTTAGTGGAATTAGATCTATTTGTATTAATGCATGTATTAGACTTTCTACGGTAACACTGCACTGCTACTTTGTAGATCTGTGTCTACATTCCTGAGGTGTTCAGTTACAGCGCCTTCTCCAGTTTTACTGTATTAATGAATGAATGACTTTCTACGGTAACAATGCACTGCGACTTTGTAGATCTGTGTCTACATTCCTGAGGTGCTCAGTTACAGCGCTTTCTCTAGTTTTACTGTATTAATGAATGAATGACTTACTACGGTAACACTGCACTGCGACTTTGTAGATCTATGTCTACATTCCTGAGGTGTTCAGTTACACCGCTTTCTCTAGTTTTACTGTATTAATGAATGAATGACTTTCTACGGTAACAATGCACTGCGACTTTGTAGATCTGTGTCTACATTCCTGAGGTGCTCAGTTACAGCGCCTTCTCTAGTTTTACTGTATTAATGAATGGATGACTTTCTACGGTAACAATGCACTGCGACTTTGTAGATCTGTGTCTACATTCCTGAGGTGCTCAGTTACACCGCTTTCTCCAGTTTTACTGTATTAATGAATGAATGACTTTCTACGGTAACAATGCACTGCGACTATGTAGATCTGTGTCTACATTCCTGATGTGCTCAGTTACAGCGCCTTCTCCAGTTTTACTTTATTAATGAATGAATAACTTTCTACGGTAACAATGCACTGAGACTTTGTAGATCTGTGTCTACATTCCTGAGGTGTTCAGTTACAGCGCCTTCTCCAGTTTTACTGTATGAATGAATGAATGACTTTCTATGGTAACAATGCACTGCGACTTTGTAGATCTGTGTCTACATTCCTGAGGTGCTCAGTTACAGCGCCTTCTCCAGTTTTAGTGTATTAATGAATGAATGACTTTCTACGGTAACAATGCACTGCGACTTTGTAGATCTGTGTCTAAATTCCTGAGGTGCTCAGTTACAGCGCCTTCTCCAGTTGTAGTGTATTAATGAATGAATGACTTTCTACGGTAACAATGCACTGCGACTTTGTAGATCTGTGTCTACATTCCTGAGGTGCTCAGTTACACCGCTTTCTCCAGTTTTACTGTATTAATGAATGAATGACTTTCTACGGTAAAAATGCACTGAGACTTTGTAGATCTGTGTCTACATTCCTGAGGTGTTCAGTTACAGCGTCTTCTCCAGTTTTACTGTATTAATGAATGAATGACTTTCTACGGTAACAATGCACTGCGACTTTGTAGATCTATGTCTACCTTCCTGAGGTGTTCAGTTACACCGCTTTCTCCAGTTTTACTGTATTAATGAATGAATGACTTTCTACGGTAAAAATGCACTGTGACTTTGTAGATCTGTGTCTACATTCCTGAGGTGTTCAGTTACACCGCATTCTCCAGTTTTACTGTATTAATGAATGAATGAATGACTTTCTACGGTGAAAATGCACTGTGACTTTGTAGATCTGTGTCTACATTCCTGAGGTGCTCAGTTACAGTGCCTTCTCCAGTTTTACTGTATTAATGAATGAATGACTTTCTACGGTAACAATGCACTTGCGACTTTGTAGATCTGTGTCTACATTCCTGAGGTGCTCAGTTACAGCGCCTTCTCCAGTTTTACTGTATTAATGAATGAATTACTTTCTACGGTAACAATGCACTGCGACCTTGTAGATCTGTGTCTACATTCCTGAGGTGCTCAGTTACACTGCCTTCTCCAGTTTTACTGTATTAATGAATGAATTACTTTCTACGGTAACAATGCACTGCGACTTTGTAGATCTATGTCTACCTTCCTGAGGTGTTCAGTTACACCGCTTTCTCCAGTTTTACTGTATTAATGAATGAATGACTTTCTACGGTAAAAATGCACTGCGACATTGTAGATCTGTGTCTACATTCCTGAGGTGCTCAGTTACAGCGCCTTTTCCAGTTTTACTGTCTTTATAAAGTATAGGAATTACAAGGAATTCAAAATGGATAGATAACTCGTTTCTTCTAACTGATGATTTCCGAAATCATGATTAAGATGGTACTTGCAGATGCTCTGTTAATTGCCTTTCAATTTCTCCTTTTTATATTTAATCGCTATCACGGAGTTGTGCCCCATTTTACCAGATTTTGTCGTACGATAAGTTCGCGCTCATTCTATTTACATTATCACTCATGGGAGCGTGAGTAGCTAGGGAACTTATGTCCGTCCACACAGAGTCCCTCATGTACGGGTACACTGAGAGCTGGCTAGGTATCCCAGGGCTCCGCCATACGGGTCGCTTTACGCTTTAAAGTTAGCCAGGATATTTAGAGTATTGGATGCGCATGTCTTGAGTGGACGAGTAGTATGAGCCAGAAGTACTGTGGGATCACTAAACCCATCAGCTGCCTCCGCCGTTAGATATAATTGTAAGTAAACTACATTTTTTTTCAAGAGACCTGGAAGTGGATATAGCACATTGTTGAACATTTGATAAAGCTCTTTACAAACACTTTTATTTCAGCTGTCCTGTTTTGTAAATCAGTAAATTTGAATACTGCACACAATTAGCGTTGCATTTTAAATAAAATAACGCAAGGTTGTACACTTAAAACTGCTTTTGATTTACGCATAGTATTTCCATATATCGAGTTCAGCGGTACAATGTTGAATTATTCACAATCCAATTAATTTTTAACAGAACACAAACCTCGCTTTTGTCCCTGTTACAGCTGGGGGGGGGGACTGTATTTTTGTTTTTATTCGTGCAATTATTTATTTATAATGAATGCAAACACAAGTGATCACTACTTGAAATCGCTTCGATGAATAAAACAGTTCGTTATATTACATCTGCCCGCTCGAGTACCTTTTGGAATGCAATAGGGGTTCTTTTTTGTTTTGAAAATGTAATTTAATTCAATAAATGGAAAATATTACACGCTGTTGTGTTTGTGAAATGGTGGGTGAAAATTTACAAAAAGAAAATTATTGAATTACATAATGGTGATTTTATCTGATCATTTTTATAAAATGTGTTCTAACTATAGTTGTCAGCGTTGATTTTGTTTTTGTTTTTTTTGGTGTTTAACGTCCGACTATTGTGCACACTTGGGCTAATGCAGACGATGGGATGATTTATAGCGTATGAAAATGCCAAGTCCGGGAATCGAACCCGGGTCCTCGGGGTGAAAGCCCAGTACGCTATCAACTAGGCCACCGAAACGGCCTTTGTCAGCGTTGAAGATTCTATAAATTAAATTATGTATTTAATGAAATTTAAAAATATTAAATGCTTTGTGCAGATTTCCACGCGAAAAAATTGTAAAAAAGTTTCGATTGCTTTTAAGTTTTTCTATGTACGCCATTTTGAAACGGTTCAACTAATTTTGCTGGGTAACGAATCAGCTCAAGCTATTAACGAAATATTTTTTCCGCATCAAGTCTGAATCAAAATTGACTGAAATTGGTTACATCGTGGTTGGGGTTCTTACCTTAATCGCCGCTCCAATAGTTCATTTACCAAGAGAAATTCGCTAATGTTACGTTTAAAAAAGGTGAAAGGTAAAACTTTGAAATAAATGAAAGGATTTGAGGGTAACTCTCTTGAGTAGTGACAGGTTTTTTGTGTTGGTCGCATGTTTAAAAAATACGAATTTTTACACGCTTTTCTTAACTTGCTTCCTCTGTTTCGTGGTTTCGTGGTTCAATCTAGTAATTGGTTTTTAACCCACTTTACATCATCCAATCTACTTTAAATTATGCACGCTTGCTTGCTTCCGACGACAATGCGATATTCAATAATTAGGCGCATCAAATTTTGCTTCATTGTGCTCTAATTAATTAACTAAAATTGCATGTAGAAAAATAGTTTTAGCGTTTCTTAATAGATGGCGTTAGTTTCTTCTAACACTTTTCGCATTGAAAGTTGTCGGAAGAACCGAGTTCGAGCCTAGAGCTGTCCTAAACTTTTTCTTACACCTTTTTTTTGAACGTTCTATTATTTGTATTTGTAAAAAAATGCTGACTGCACATTTTTTGAACTTTTTATTAAAACAATTAAGAAAAACATATTCAAAATTTGCAGCATTTGTTATCATAAATTTAATTAATCATTAAAGTTAAATTAGAAACTTTGCCATTTTTTTTTTTGCAAAAAATAATAAATAATTATACAAAAAAATCTGTTACAAGATTCATCACTAAAAAAGCAGAAAATAAAATAAAAATTAAAAAAAATATTTAAAAAAAACACGCTTTTTAATTCTAATATAAAATGAACAAAACAGTAAAACATCATCAGTCTGAGAATAATGCGTGGCTGTCCAGCAATACTCACTCACAAGGAGCTTCTTCAATAATTTCTAATTAATCTAATACCATTAAGTGCACCCACATGTTATTCTCCAACTGATGAAAAATTTATTTTTTTACTTTTTAGTGCATTTTATACTTGAATTGAAAAAGTGGGTTTTTTAAAAAAATCTTTTTTATTTTATTCAGATACGCTTACTTAAAGATGTTACCTAACTTAAGCGAAACCTATATAAACACTGAGTAACTTCCCTCCCATTTCTTATTCGGGCATATTTAACAAATATTGCATATATTTATTAATTTGTTAACGGCCAAAAAGGTAAACCCATTTGTCGCAAAATGAAATCAAACTATTTTATTTGAAGAAAATAAACATAAAATTACTCAAATTATTTTACCGTGATGCACGTTTCGATAACATCTTCTAAGGAATGTCCAACGGAAGTAACTTTAAACACAACCTGCGCTTGACTACAAGGCCTAACCGAACAATAGGTCTTTCCTATATGACCAAAATCTGACGTAAATGCGAACAACAAGTAGTGTACATCTCCATCTATAATTCGGTCTACAACGTTCTACGCCTTCTTCCGATCTCCAACCTCCACCGATCGCGGTGCCACCACAAGTCCTCTGTTAGATCCCTTTTTTATTTCCTTTTCGACTCCCTCTCTCCAGCTCAGTCTCGGCCTTCCTCGTTTTCTTCTTCCAGGTGTTCGCCATTGCATGATTTTTTTGGGAATTCGTTCATCCGGCATTCTTTGTACATGCCCGTACCAAACCAGTTGTTTTGTTCTTATGTCCTCTACAATTTTATGCCTTACGTCCATTATCCTCCGTATACTTTCGTTTCTCACTGTCTCTTTTCTTGATTTTCCTGCCGCTCTTCTCCAAAAGTCCATCTCAGTAGCCAACAGCATTCTTTCTGTTCTCCTCTTAATTGGCCATACCTCACTACCATATGTTATAATGCTTTTTACAATTGTGTCGTAAATTCTTTTTTTATTCTCTTTTGAAATGTTTTGATCCCACAACACCCCGTTCAGCATAGATACAGCTCTCCTTCCAAATACTATTCGTTCTTTAATTCCTTCATCTAATGTACCATCCTGTGACATTTTAAGTCCTAAGTACGTATAATTTTGAGAATGCTGTATCCTCCGTCCATCTTCTAAAATTATGTCGTGCTGCCGTCCACCAATGCACATGCACTCCGTTTTCCCCAGATTCACTTCAAGTCCCCACTTACTGTATTACTCTATTAATTTGCGGGCCATATATCCGAGGTCCTCATGATCTTGTGCGAGGACAATCTGGTCATCCGCAAAGCATAGCGTATTGTCTTGTAGAGAAATGCCCATACCTTTACATTTGTTTTTCCATCATTTCAGGGCCTGTTCTAAGTAAATTTTAAACAATGTTGGGGAGAGGCAACATCCCTACTTAAGACCCTTATTCGTTTTAAATCCTTGTGACACTTGTAATTTTATTTTTATCTTGGCTAAATGTAAACAAGTAGTGTACATTTAACTCTAATAAACAACTTTTGACATAAATAATTATAACTCCTACTATGAAGACCTGTCTTAGCTATAACAACGCAGACGGGGGCGGGGGAGATTAACCAAAATTTCTTTAATAGGTTTGGGATGAGGGTTAGCCAAGTAATGAAGCATAGTTTGTAGTTTAGCGGTACTTCTGTTTGGTATCGCCCTGAAGATGGTAGCAATGTCACCGAAACGTACATCGGGTAACGTAATTTTATTTGTTTGATATTTATTCTGCACACTTGAAAATTATTCCTTTTCATTTTGCGGCAAAGGTTCTTGTACGTGTATGCCAGCAGACATTTATACAATTTTCTAATCAAATTTCATAGCAAAATTTTATCTCCGAAACTATATGCTATAAGCAATAAATAAAATTGCACAACAAATCTATCCCCTCTCCCCTAATCGATATGTAAACCCAAACAGTATGTTCTCGCAATCACCTCTAGTTTATAGTGCATGATGCCGTGATGGGACTCCCTTCCGCAAATCCCTAAAGCACTTTCCGTTACCTCAATTATTACTGAATTTGTATTGGCAAATAAGCTACTATAGAAGTTATAATACCAAACCTCTTATAGTTCAATGAAATGATGGCAATTTCAAGTCTTAGAAAAAACTGTTTTTTATCTTAAACTTCAACAAAAATGTTAAATCTGTATAAATAACACTTTAAGTTTGAAAATTTCACTTACAGTATGATAATTCATTTTTGCTTTCTTACTTACAATTAAAATTAAAAATTTTCATTTATATAGACTTTCATGTTACGATAGCGAAATCATATTGTGAAAACAAGTTCTGTTATCGAACCAAAAATATAAAATCATTTATCATGTTTTCTCTTCCTTTTTATTTTAACTACGATAATTTGTTCGAAAACACGACAAATTAGCATTGCTAGTTATTAACAACATAACCTGAAACTTATTGCAGCTGTTCAATTTCGTTTTTTATCCTCTCTTTTATCGCTGTTTTCTTCCTCTCTCTTTCTTTTAATTCTTCGTAACAGATTTCTTATAATTTTTAAATCATAATCGTTGTTCACTGCTATTTGGAAAATTGTATTCAATTCTTCTTTATATTCTTTCCTCTTTAGTGGTACATTTAATAAGCTATTCAACATGTTTCTAAACGCCGCTAATTTATGTTCTAATGGGTGGTTTGACTTTGCGTTAATTATATTATCTGTGTATGTATCTTTTCTGTATATTCCAAATTAAATTGTTTGTGCTTTCCTTTGTATTCTTAAATCTAAAAAATTTAAACTACTTTCTTCTCTTCTTCTATTGTAAATTTTAAATTTTCGTGTATACGATATTAATTTTTACGTGTTATTCGTGCTGTAGGAGTTTCCTAATAAAAAGGTGTTCAGCCCACCTTAAGTTTCACTTTTAAAGCTTAAAAAGAAAAGATAATTATTGTTGGAAACACGCTACCATCACGTCAATGACACTCGCTGGGATTATTAGATATTATTTTGAAACACGAGAACTGCTGCAAAATGTATATTTATTTATTTCGTTTTTGATCGAACGAACTAGGTCTGTGTTTTAAACTGGATTGTTCCGCATTTGGGTTGTGTTATTGCAGTTTTGACCATTGTTTTGAAATTTGGTACCAAGGTGGTACCTTATATAAAAGCCCGAACGTCGTATGTGTAAGATTTTTCCCCATTAACGTTTGTTTCAAAATGGCAGTCTCTGATTTAAAATAATGTTTGTACGCAGTTTTGGCCAAACGCACTGACCAATTTTTGTTTTGTTTTTTAATTTGGTGCGAAGGAACCTAGTACGAGGGTTGTCCGTAAATTAAGGTTCCCAAGGCGCTATAGTCGCTGCGAACGTTGTTACACGGGATCCGGTGACCTTGGCTTTCAGCTTGGTTCTTCCACTCCCCCCCCATTCCGCAAGTGGTCTGCGACTCTCAGTCTTGTTTCGTAGCCGTTAATAATGGCTGCCTTTTCTGTCTCCCGCCAGGCGCGAATGACTTTTTATGATTAGTTTTTTGTGTGCAAAAACACTGCGCCGGTGGACATTCATATCCAACTGTGTGAAGTCTGCGGAGAAAAATGTATGAACATACAACACGTGCGCGAATGGTGCAGAGAATTCAAAGACGGTCTGTTTCGAACTAAACGATTGCGAAAGTGGAAGAAGTAATGCTGAACGATCGAAGGGTGACTGTTTGGGAGCTCTCCGAGATGATCCCTAATGTCAGCAAGACATGCATGATAAAATTTTGACAGTCCATTTAGGGTATAGCAAGGTTTTGGGAAAGTGGGTCACGAGACATCTTACAGCAGACCACAAACGGCAACGGATTGATGCGGCCCGCGAATTCCTTCAGGCCTACGAAACCGATGGCGAGAAATTCTAGGACTCCACTGTCACTGGGACAAGACCTGGGTATACTATACGACACCGGAAACGAAAGAACAATCACGTCAGTGGAAACATCCAGAATCGCAGAAGTCGCGGAAGTTCAAACACTGTGTGCTGGCAAAGTCATGGCGAGCGTGTTTTGAGACATGAAGAAGTTATTGTTGTGCAAATTCATGGACACTTAGCCCCAAGTGACTATCATCTCTTCCCTAATTTGAAGAAACACTTAGGTGGGGCGCATTTCAGTACCGGAGAGAAGCTGAAAGAAGAAGTTTTATGCTACTTTCGCGGTGCGGCGGGAGAGTCTTTCAACTCAGGCATACAAAAGATGGTTCACCGGATCTCAACTGCGATTATTTCGAAAAATATAAAAAGTGTAAGCTTTCCAAAAATATATCTTTCAATGCAAATAAACATGTTTTTTCATTGTGAAAGATTATTGGGAAATCTATTTTACAGACAACCCTCGTATAAAGCCCGAACGGCATATATGTTACTTTTTTCCATTAATTTTCGTTTTTATGATGACAGTGTGATTTACAATAATGATTATACGCAGTTTTGACCAAACGCATCGACCGATTGTTTTGAAATTTGTTATGAAGGTAACTTATACAAAGATCGAACGACATATATGTATAAATTTGTCAATTAACTTAGTTTCAAGATGGCAGCCTCTCATTTACAATGACTGTACGCAGTTTTCGCTAAACGCAGTGACTGATTGTTTCGAAATTTAGTGAGAAGATTCCTTGTATAAAGGCCGAAAGACATTTTTTGTAAATCTTTTCCCTATAAAATTGTGTTTCAAGATGGCAGCCTCTGATTTATAGTATTGTTTGTTACGCAGTTTTGACCAAACGCACTGACCGATTATATTGAAATTTGGTACGAAGTTACTTTGTATAAAGCCCGAACGATGTATGTGTAAATTGTTTCGCATTCACTTCTATTTCAAAATGGCGGTCTCTGATTTACAATGAATAGTGTACACAGTTTTGGCCAAACGCATTGTTTGAAATTTGGGATCTTGTATAAAACCCAAATGACGTGTGTGTAAGATTTTTCCCATTCGTGTTCGTTTAAAAATGGCGGGCTCTGATATAACGGTAAGAATGCAGTTTGGCGATTTCCTGTAGTACTGGCTGAACGGCAATATTTGTTATAATTGCCGTTATAATTAGCTTCATAGAAAAGGAACGTATAATTTAACATTTTTCGTAAATATTACGGTTACCGGTTAAATTTGTGGGAGATGTCACTAGCGCTGTATATATTAGTTAAGGTACATTATTGCGAGGTCATACTTAATTTTTTGTTTTATTTATTTTTACTATTATAGTTTGTTGTTGGTTTTTTTTTTATTAAAGTAAATTTTTGTTATTTTTTTATACTTTCATTTTGCGTGACGGCAATGATTACCTTAATGGTTTTTCGCCGCAAAAAAATAAATAAAAACAAAATATTGCGAGGTCTATTGTTCTTTGAACTACGGAACTAATTTTATAAACGGGGGGGGGTACAAATAAATAAAAGCAATACCATAGCTGACACATAAATCTGTAGCAGTAAAACAGCATTTGTTCGGTATTTATTACAAAACACGTTTGTAACACATGTGAAATGGGTGTAGTAAATGTTTTATGGTGGAGTTATACTCAGGTTAACTACGGGACTCTGTGTCGCGGTTTTGATGTTTTGATCCAGGTTTAGTGAACTCAATTCTATGTTCGCGGCACACACAGCTTCATTACGACATGATGGAAGTGAATTTTCAAAAATAATCTTACTTTTTTGAAATTCCAGTTTCACCAATACACATTGAAATCTGGACATTTGGTATTTTAAACTTTGAAATTACAATTGGAAATACAAAAAACGGATCCTGACCATCTCAGTTTTAATTTCTCAGTTTCAGCTGATTTTCAAAATTCAAAATGCTTGTTCTGTACGTTTTAATACTGATTACGATGGTAAAATCAGGTTTTCAAAAAAAGTTAAGACAAATAATTTATTAATTAAAAAATAATCATCCGTTTTGAATCTCGTAAATTGTTTTATTCAATTTTTGTGCCAAGTTTGAATAGAATCAAACCAAAATTAAGAGTCGTGCTTCCTAAAATACACACACAAACACGCACGCACACGCACACGCGCGCGTACACACTCGCGCACACACGCACGCAAGTATGCACACACGCATGCACACACACGCACACAAATACGCACGCACACGCACACAAACACGCACGCACACGCACACACAAACACGCACGCACACGCACACACAAACACGCACGCACACGCGCGCGTACACACACGCGCACGCACGCACGCAAGTATGCACACACGCATGCACACACACACACGCACACACGCACGCATGCACGCATACACGCATGCACGCATACACGCATGCATATACACACACACACACACACACACACACACACACACACACACACACACACATTCGCGCGCGCGAAATTTAAATATAAATATGAAATATTTAACGACCCCTCAAAAAGTGATTAAAAATCAGGATCGGTGCTCGTTTCAAGATCCGGGGCTTAGTTCTTTCCTTGGCCGCTCTAACAGTTCGTTTTGCAATGGAAATTCGTTAATGATTAAAATAGAATCATATAATTTATTTTATTAATTAAAGTTTATTTTTATTAAAATAATAATTTCTTTTAAAAAATATTATATTTTACGTAAAAGTCGACTTCATGAAGTTGTTCGTTTATGAAGTTAATTAATTTTGATTCAAATTATACATCAATTACTTTGCACTTGTAATTAGTGCTTTAATTATAGCAATGGTGTTTTGTCATAACAACATCAGTTGTTGAGTTCTGTTACTGAAATATTTAATTGTAAGCAGTGTTTTGTATTTATTAAACAAATAAAAAAGTCGTAAAATAAGTAATTACGTATTCGTAATTATATAGGTGTTTTGGAGGAAAACTTAATTTTTTTTTCAATTAAAAAAATTTCCATTGAATTAAATGTGTGTGTGTGTGTGTGTGTGTGTGTGTGTGTGTGTGTGTGTGTGTGTGTGTGTGTGTGTGTGTGTGTGTGACTTACGCAATTTGGATCCGTTTTTGGAGCGATTTGATTTAAACGTGACCGAAAAATCGATTTAGAAAATAGCTTGGACACATTTTGCACCAATCAGAATATTTTCACCAGTTTCAAAATGGCTGCAATTTAAAATCTGTAAAAATTGCCAACATTTTTTGTCTTAAGTGTTTTTCGTATTATGATTTAATAATAGTAATCAGAGTTAAAAACTGTACAAAGTACCATTTTCAAAATCTATTGAAATTAGAAAAATTGAATTAACTCAGCGGTTAGGGTTAATTTTTGCGTGTTTAATGTAATTTAGAAGTTTAAAATAATTCATACAGATTTTAATGATGCTATTGAGATTAGAATTTAAAAAAAGAGTAAATAACATTTTTTAATGAAATTTGCTTCCATCACGTCAGTTTGATAGCTTCGTAGTCCATGATCCTTGATTGAATCAGATTAAAGAATGACTTAGAAATACAAGAATATATTTTCATTCTTTGAAATTCCAATAAGTCCATGCTCACCAATCAAATCGACTAATGAACCTTGTTTCGTAATTCCCCTCGTTCTAATTTAGTGAACTTCGTTAGGGCATGGCATCTCCTTTCCTTTCCTTCCTTAAACTATAAAATAGCATGCAATCTTTCCCCGTAAAGGTTGTTGATTGGTATAAAATTTATTGAAATCCTAATGCGCTGTAGTTGATTTCATTTTATATTTAAATAAGTGAAAATATTAGGTATTGTGAACAAATGTCCTGAATTGGAATGTGTATGTACAGGATTCAGAACAGTTTTGAAATGGAATGCATTTAGGGTTCAGTATAGCTCTGAAGTGTAATATGTATATACAGAATTCAGAACAGTCCTGAATTGGAATTTGTATGCGGGATTCAGAACAGTCCTGAACTGGAATGTTTATATAGAATTCAGAACATTCGTGAATTGGAATTTGTATGTAGGATTCAAAACAGTTCTGAACTGGAATGTGTATAGAGAATTCAGAACAGCCTGGACGAATTTATATACAGGACTCAGAACAGTTCTGAACTGATATATATATATATATATATATATATATATATATATATACATGATTCAAAACAGCCCTGAATTGAAATGTGTACACAGGATTCAGAACAGTCCTCAAGTGGAATTTGTATATAGGATTCAAAACAGTCCTGAATTGGAATGTGTATAGAGAATTCAGAACAGTCCTGAACTGATATATATATATATATATATATATATATATATATATATATTATTATTATTATTATTATCTGCGCATAGACCCTGTTGGATCACGCAAACCACTTCGACTCATGTCTTGTTCCTTCTAATCCTCCACACCTCCCTCATCTTGTCCCCATGGATCCTCTTCCGCTCCTCCGTCCATTTTACCCCTGCTCTCTTTGGGATTTCATTCTCTGGGACCTTCCAACCGAGCATCTTTCTCCTGTATGCGTGTCTATCTTCAACATCTGTTGAGTCTATTCCTGCGTCATGTAGGTCTATTCTGACTTGTGCGATCTACGACGTTGTTGATTTGACACCGTGTATATACTTAAGGATTCTGTTGGCAAGTCTCGTTGTTGGGAGTCTACTGATGTGTCCATAGAACCGAAGCTATATATGTATAGCTTATACATATATAAATTAAATCATATATATACATGATTTAAAACAGCCCTGAATTGAAATGTGTACACAGGATTCAGAACAGTCCTCAAGTGGAATTTGTATATAGGATTCAAAACATTCCTGAATTGGAATGTGTATAAAGGACTCAGAACAGTCCTGAATTAGATATGTATACAGGATTCAAAACAGTTCTGAACTGGAATGAGCATACGGGATTCAAAATAGTTCTAAACTTGAATTTGTATACAGGATTCAGAACAGTCCTGAATTGGAATTTGTATATAGGATTCAAAACAGTCCTGAATTGGAATGTGTATAAAGGATTCAGAACAGTCCTGAACTAGATGTGTATACGGGATTCAAAACAGTTCTAAACTTGAATTTCTACACAGGATTCAGAACAGTCCTGAACTGGAATTTTTATATAGGATTCAAAACAGTCCTGAATTGGAATGTGTATAAAGGAATCAGAACAGTCCTGAACTAGATGTGTATACGAGATTCAAAACAGTTCTAAACTTGAATTTGTACACAGGATTCAGAACAGTCCTGAACTGGAATTTGTGTACAGGATTGAAAACAGTCCTGAATTTGAATGTGTATAAAGGATTCAGTACAGTCCTAAATTGGAATGTATAATGATTCAAAACAGTTCTGAACTGAAATGTGTACGTACAGCATTTATAACAGTAATTTACTTGAATGTGTGTATACAAGGTTAAGGGACAGTCTTGAAGAAAGTTAGATACATTTTACAATTTGAACTAAAAAAAGTTTAATTATCATCATGCAGGTATATTGCCATAGTTTAAATAAAATTTGATTATCTGGTTTTTCTGATAATAGAGGACTGTAGCTAAAAGTGTACATCATTTTAAAACTACAATAATCGTTTTAACTGTTATGTTGACATGATGATAGCCAGTTTAAGACATTATTTTTGTTTTGATTTTTTTAAAAAGCCCTATTTATTAGTTTTGATTTTGTCTGTGTGCAGCTGGTTGTCGTCAAAATTTGTAGAAAGCTAATTATCTTTCCCGGTCATGTAATCCAGCTGAAACTTGGCACAGAACTCTGCACCAATATAAAAACATTCTGTCAAATTTTAGTGTCACCCCCCCCTCACACACACTGATTAACGACATTGCTTATCCGTTACTTACAACTGTGTAACTGCTTTTTCACGTTTGGATAATGTGAACCTTGAACAAACTGAACAAATTGCTCGTTCAGCAATCTGACCGTTTCACTGAACGAATTCGTGGTGACAGCTTCGACTGAAAGTTAAAACCGAACAGTGCTTGCAACTTCAATCAAATGATATTTTATGCAGGGAACAAGTAAGCTATGTGTGAGATTCAAAACAGTGTTCAACGAATTGTCTGGCGTAACGCTTAGCTTGACTGCGCAAAGGCCTTCCTTATCAAAATGTTAATAATAACAAAGACCAAATAAAGAGTATGTTCTTCATTTCAATACGACAAATTCTTAATATACTTTTAGTCAAATCGGAAACGTATTTGCATTTAAACGAAGATATTCTTTAATAATTTTCATTATTTAAAGTTCCGGAAATTTGCATTAATAATTTCCGTTATAAGTCGCTGTGAACGTTTGGGTTAATTTCTTGAAAATATTATTTCACCTTCGTAATTACATTTCCTCAATTAATTCTGCATAAAATACATAAAATAAATAAATAAATTTTACTTTCGTACAAATTACGATGTGAAAATCAGATTTAAAAAAAATGTAAGTGAAATAATTATTATATTTTAAGATTCGAACTGTTATTTAAAGGGATTTCGTTGGGAAACGAACTTGTTCGAAATATTACAGTATTTAATTTAATTTAATATTTCTTCAAAATCGCTATTTAAACGATTTATAATAATAATAATAATGATAATGATAATGATAATGATAATGATAATGATAATGATAATGATAATGATAATGATAATGATAATGATAATGATAATGATAATGATAATGATAATGATAATGATAATGATAATGATAATGATAATGATAACGATAACGATAACGATAACGATAACGATAACGATAACGATAACGATAACGATAACGATAACGATAACGATAACGATAACGATAACGATAACGATAACGATAACGATAACGATAACGATAACGATAACGATAACGATAACGATAACGATAACGATAACGATAACGATAACGATAACGATAACGGTAACGGTAACGGTAACGGTAAAGGTAACGGTAACGGTAACGATAATCGGTTAAAACCTGCAGCGACGTTGTCCGATGCCTAGATTCCACTCTTTCCGATCTTCCCATTGTCCGATTTGTAAATTTCGATCACTCATAGCTTTACGGATTCCTTCCAGCCAACTCTTTCTTGGTCTTCCTCTTGCCCTTTTTAAGGTCGGCATCCACTCCATTGCTTGTTTCGGCAGTCGCGCTTGGCTCATCCGTTGGACATGGCCGTACCAAATTAACTGACTCCTCTCAATATCCTTTTTAATCGTGTCCTCTATTCCCATCTGTTGACGCATTACATAATTTCTTATTCTTTGGACTCCCGATATCCTAGCAGATCTTCTCAACGCATCCATTTCCACAGCCTCTATCATTTTCTTGGTTTTTTTTTTAATTCTCCACGTCTCAGCTCCATATATTAAAAAAGTCTTAATAATCGCATTATATACATTGAGCTTTTGTGATCTTGTTATATTCTTACTTCATATTAAGCCGTTTAAGTATCCTATTATTTCCCTTGTTTCTATTATTCTCGATCTTATTTCGTTTTCATCCGTTTTCATCGCTTTTGTCGAACTTTACACCCAAATAACTATACACATGGTTGTATGTCCTCCGTAGAGTCAATGTCTAGACTACTTATTTTGTCACCTATACATAAATATTTTGTTTTTCCCGTGTTCATACATAATCACCACTCTTCATATATTTCTTTTAACTTACGCGTCATGTATTGTAGATCTTCTTTGTCTCCTGCAATTATAGTTTGGTCATCTACAAACTGTAAAGTGTAAATCATCGAATCGTTTAAAGGTACTCCCATCCCGGAGCATTTTCGTTTCCACTGCAAGAGAGCGTATTTTATACAAATTTTAAATAGAGTGGGTGATATGGAGCAGTCCTGTCGTAGCCCTTGCGTTATACAAAATGGTCTTGACAATTTGTTTCCCATCTTTATTCGAGATGTCGATTGATGATACAAATTTTTCAAAGTTTTTATCAAAGTTTGATTAATACTTGTGTTCTGAAGAATCTCCCACAATTTACACCAAGGTATTAAATCATAAGCCTTGATTAGGTCTATAGATAAAATATGTGTTGATAGATTTATCGAACTTCTTTTTTCAATTATTTGTGTCATACAGAAAACGTTATCTGCGCATGACCGGCCGGCTCTAAACCCACACTCTTCCTACTCTTGTCTAAATTCCTTCTCTATTAAAGTTCTTAAGATTCTTCATTTATACAGTACAATATGAGATATCGAATCATATTTAAATATATGTAAACATCTCAAGGTAGTATATCATAAATCACCGAACCCTGAACTAAATAAAGAAAACACCCTTTCCCATACATTTACAGTCCATATATAAATTAAACATTATCTTCATAGTATTATTTTAACCATCACTTAGGCTTATAAAAGATTTATGTTAATAAATGATCAGTCTACAAGAAAAGTTAAAGAAAAATCAATAGTTTGTAGAGTAATAACAAAGAAAAATCCAAGAATAAGAAATTTATTGTGAACTGTCATTAGTCTTGTCTAAACATTGGAAGAGAGATGTTTAACAATTTAAGCAACTTGATATTGCGCTGTAACCTCCGTTTTATACACGATTAAACTTAATTCACTTTTTTCTCATAGTTTACGCCCTGATTGGAGCACTTCAATCAGTCCATACACTTCCAAGTTCAACATCGCTATTGAGAGACTAGCGTTTCAACCTCTTCTTCCGTTCCAAAAATTTCTTCATCCTGTCCTACCTGGCTGCCTTTTTTCATCAGTTATGGTATAGGTCTTTCGTTCAAATTTTGTTAGTTTGAATCGTAGATATTTATTCCTTAGAATCCTCTTCTCTGCTCTACCGTCAATTTAAGGCACCGTCAAATTTAACTCTTCTAAATCACTCTGGATCTCTTTGAACCGATTATTCTGCGTTTTAATCTTCTGGAAATAACTAAATAACTGTTTCACCAGTCGGGTTTCTGGAAGGCGATTTAATTCACTTTACAAGAAATATTTACACATAATTATAAGCTACAAAAACGTCGTGAGTGATAATTTTTAAAAACAAATTCAAAAGTTCAACAGTGGCTTATAATCAGTGAAAATTTACAGGCTGGTTTAAGACCAACCTAATGTAAAATGGGCCTACCCTAAATTTAAATTTAAATTCATCGTTTCATTTTGTTAAAGCACCCATAAATCACCTCAGTTCTTTCACCCGCACATCACTCATCTAGTTACTAGGTAAACTGAAATATTATTAGCATGTCTTTAGATTTTACATGTAATATTCAATAAACTTTGTATTTTATCAGTTAAGTGATTCTGTATGTGGAAGCTAGCCGAGGCACAAACGAATTGAAATAGAACATGAAATTTACTGTATTATAAAATAAAATATACGAGGTGTGTTCAGAAAGTAACGAGACTTTTAATTTTTTTGAACAAAATATTTATTTATTCTTCTACATTGATGTTGTCGCCTTCAAAATAGTCCCTATTGGAGATTATGCACTTGTGCCAGCGCTTCTTCCAATCCTCGAAACACGTCTCAAACTCGATCTTTGAGATAGCCTTTAGTTCTTTCAGCGTTTCGCTTTTAATGTCATCTACGGCTGTGAAACGACGGCCCTTTAAGATTCCCTTTATTTTTGGAAATAGAAAAAAGTCACACGGAACCATGTGTGGCGAATATGGAGGCTGGGGCATCGTTACAGTACTGTTTTTGGCAAAAATTCACGAACAAGCAATGAAGTGTGAGCTGGTGCATTATCGTGGTGCAAAAGCCATGAATTGTTTTTCCACAGATCCGGGCGTTTTTTTCGGATTGCTTCACGCAAACGGCGTTGAAATTGTAGGCAGTATAATTCCTTATTGACCGTTTCACCTGGTGGCAGGAATTCATGATGCACTATGCCATTAATATCGAAGAACACAGTGAGCATAACCTTTACGTTCGACCGCACTTGTCGAGCCTTTTTTTGGTCTTGGTAAGCCATAATGCCTCCACTGGGATGATTGAGCCTTAGTTTCGACGTCATATCAGTAAACCCATGTTTCGTCACCTGTTATAATACGTTTCAGTAATTCTGCATCGTCGTTGACTTCATTTAGTGACTCCTGAGCAACTCCCATTCGTCGCTGTTTTTGTTCAAAATTCAACAATTTTGGAACGAATTTTGCTGTCAAGCGTTTCATACAAAAAACATTGGAAGCAATGTCATGACATGATCCAATCGATATGCCAACATCATCAGCGACCTCTCTAATTGTGATTCGGCGATTGTTCATAACCATTTCTTTCACTTTTTCCACGTTTGATGTGCTGGGGCGTCCAGGGCGTTCGTCATATTCAACGTCTTCACGGCCTTCTTGGAAACGCTTATACCACGCGTAAACTCTTGTTTACTAATAGCAGACTCACCATAGGCCTTTGTTAACATTTTACACACTTTGTTACACTTTATTCCATTTTTATGCAAAATTTGATACAAATTCTTTGATCCGTTTCTTTTAACAAACGAAAATCGCCGAGCTCATAAAAACACGTCTAACCTTAGTGGATGTCACAGAAAAAGTCAACAATGAAAACAGCTGAAAGTTTTATCATACTTCAAGGGCAAGTATACCAACATAATGAAAAAAAAGTTTGACAATCGGACTATCCAAGCGCGCAAAATTTAAAAATTCTGGTTACTTTCTGAACACACCTCGTATAAATCAATAATTTTGTAAATAACAAGTAACGTACGATTTATTTATAAGAATTATTTTGTAAATTTGACGTAGAAAATCACAAAGTTTAACAACATATCTGAATCTTGGAATAAAATTTATGTTACGTAACAACATCCTTTTATATTTTGTAAAAAAGCTATTCGATCTTCGCAAAATAACAGCTGTGCAACCTGCTGTGATTCAATGACGAATTGAAAATATCCACGTAAATTGAAATCGCACATTTCAGCTAAATACGATAACAGCTGAGTCGCAAAACAGCCATCCACAATTCAACAGCTGATACCAGTCGCTTCCCAACTCATTACATCCTAAAACCTAAATTTCGCTTAAAAATAATTCTTTAAGAATTGGCTGGACTGTTTGAAACGAAAAGGAAGGCGAACACTGCACGCAGATTTTATAGCTGCACGCAGATGTCTCGCTGACAAGATGGAGGCGGATACAAACAACATTAAATTACATTTCGGTGTTACTCAGGCAGTTATTATAATCCGTTTTTTTATTGTTTAAAAAAGGTCACCAATTAAAATCTTAATCTAGTTTCATTAACGTAATCAGCGTTAAATAGGCACTAAAAATATGGTTAGAAAGTATGGTTTATTAGCGGTATTTACAGCGCTTTAGTGATACCATTGGAACAAATAGATTGAGAGCCGCCTCGGTGGCCTAGTTGATAGCGTACTGGGCTTTCACCCGGAGGAACCGGGTTCGAATCCCTGCCAGGGCTTGGCATTTTCATACGCTATAAATCATCCCATCGTCTGCATTAGCCCAAGTGTGCACAATAGTCGGACGTTAAACACAAAAAAAATAAAAAAATAATAAAATAAAATAAATAAATTGAGAATAAAACTAAATGAAAAGAAATCAGTGATTGCGAATTATACAAACCGTAAAATAATGCAGTTCCAGTTTCCTTCAACTCGCAGATAATACCGTTTGTGAATTCAGCAAAGTATCTTTGCTTTTACGCTCGATGTTAAATTAAGGCGGAAGGAACACGGAAAAAAGAGACAGTAATTGAATCTAAAAAGCAAGAAAATTCAGTGATTGTTAGGTCGACACTGACAACTATCGATGCGTAACAAATTGCTACTATACAAGCAAATTTTAAAACCAGTATAGATCTGTGGTAATTCAGTTGGGATGTTGTACCAAGAGAACTAACATCAAACAGATACTAACATTTCAAAACAACGTATTGCAAAAACAGTACTGTGGCTGGAGAAATTAAAGTATGGTCTTTAAAACACAGCAAAGATTGGATTTCTTTTTATTTTAAGGCAAAAATTGCATTGTTGCTATTATCGCCTCCCTAAATGTAAATGTGAATGTAAAGTGTTAAAGGTATAAGTGTGTGTTGCAAGTGTAAGTGTGTTAGATTCGGGTACCGTAAGGTACGTCTAAATCCTCTCAGTAGGTGCAGCTGGTCTGCACCCCTTGCGGATCAAGCAAAGATTGGAAGCACACGGGAATATAGAAATGCTACCATTCCTCAACGTCTGCGAGGTTCTTCGAAAGCTGAAGGGACAAAGCTCTTTGAATATTTGAGGACTTGTGTTAACAATACAGTATTATGGTCAGCAGGATTATAGTTACGACAACCATAAGTAGTTAACTACTTACTGTATAAGGGAAAGTTATATATACAGGTGTTTCACGCGAACCGTGACATGCTTCTGGAAATGGATCCTTAGGTCGATAATAAAAAAAAAATGCTTTATAAAGAAAGGTTCTAAACCCATTTCTTTATTTACAAGTAAGACTTTAATCTTTTTCAGTTTTAGTACTTAATGCATATTTCGCCATCTGAACTAAAAAATAAACGAAAATATTTTGTTAAAACAGACACGACTTGTTAGTGGACAAAATTCTGCAGATATCTCATTTGTTTTGTTCGCCAAAAATGAGTGATTAAAAAATATTATTGATATTTAAAATTCATCCACCAAAAGTCAATCAAAGTTAATTGGAGAGTAAATAATCTTTCATTAAATGTTTTCTATAAACACAATGCAAAATTTAATTAGTCATTACGTTAAGTATACGTACTACGAACCGGTTGTAAATAACGCTACGCAAAGTGTACGTTTAATCATGGAAACATCATGTTTGCACTGCGTTACGTCAACATTTTCTTTTAAACATCACGCAGAACTATACAAGTTTTCATATGGAGTGGTAATGACGTTTGCAGTGACGCCTGTACAACGTGCGTCTCAATTTACTGCTCATTAACTTGAGACCCGGACAAAGCGTTCGTATTCGCCTCAAGTTTGCCTTAATTGAATACGTCTGCATTAATACGCGCATACGATATCGTGCATCGCGTATTAATACCCTTTGTCTTTATGTGGGGCGTCTAATTTGCACAACATTCACGCCGGCGTGCATATTGGGTGCTGGGCTTTGTGCCAATGCTAATCGTTCTGAAATTAATATCAAGTTATACACTATACACTGATTAAAACGAGAATATGGACGGAATGAAGCGTTCGTCGTGGTTCAGATATTTATGAAATGTTGCGATAGTTGGTCGGCGAGATAGTTGAAACGGTTTTTTCTCAAAAGACGGCGTTTCCGAGGTGGTTAACACGTTCACGACGACGGCCGTTTTTACATGCCGTAACATTTTTGTTACGGTAATTAACATGCAATCTCAATTATTGGCGTAAATTTGTTTTCCCGTAAAATTGTTAGAATATGTGTCTATATAAAACATTTCACGTGATATTAAATAGGAAAAAACTGAATTCTATATATTTTAGAGGTTAGATCCGTACTTCACTGGTGGCACGCGACGCCTGTTTGTAAACCATTGCTATAATAGGCGTGGTGCGTCACTGGTGGCACACGGTTTTTGTTCCGTAAACACATAATTTGCAAGTAAAAGACTCCGTAAGTTATGATTTCTTCTTTGATGCCTTAGCGTTATAATTGTCAATAAATAGATGTTATTTTAGTTTACCAATGAAACGTAACCAAGATAAAGGGAAAAAACCGGGAGGCCAAAATATAATATTACTTCTTCTTTCGATGAGGCCTGCTAGGGACCACGTGACAATTTCAATTCTTCACACCCAGCTGTTTTCTCTTCCGTTCCCTCCATTATTCCCTCATCCTTTCACTATGCAGCCTCTTTCTGTCTTCGCACCAGGTTTCTTCTGCAATATTCCTTGGAACCCCTCCACACTCAATATCCTCTTTCTAAAAATCTCTCTGTTCAGCGTTTCTTCTTCTATAATATTACTTCTTCTTCTTTTCCTTTCACCCTCTTTTGGGTACGCTGAATTAATCATTTCTTGCGCGCTGCACTTTTCTTTGTTCCCAGTAGCTCTTCATTCTTTCCGATCTTCTTTTCCTCTCATCTTCCGAAATGACAGGTTTAGGTCTTATTTTGGTTTTATCTTGGAATCTTATTCTTTCGTCCTTGGTAATTATCTTAGCAGTTTGGTCAAGCAGTGAATTTTCTGTAATTTTTAATTCTATTAGGTCTTTTTCAATTTCTTTAAACCAGTTCGGTTTTGGATTATGGAAAAAATTGTTTTATCGATTATGGTAAAAATTTATTCTCCTTTTTCTCATAGTATCTGACAGTTTTCAATTTTCTTATAGAGAGGTTCATTTCTTATATATACTACCTTATTATCCTGAAATTTTGTTCCTATAATTTTCTTAAGATTTTCCTTTCCGTTATTTCAAGCTTTTCTATCTGGCCTATGCGATTCATGGTTAATAGTGCTTCCGGCTTGATCACTGTTTTAATGTCCAAAATTATTTTGGTCCAAAATCTAATAATGGATTTCTTATTGTATGTTTCTTTCGTCAATTAGAAGGCCAACTCAAGTTTGTTTTTCCTGGATTCCATTGCCTTGCCTTCATCTGCATTCCAACTAATCCATTCACCAAGATATTTGAACTCTTTTACAATTTCTATTTTCTGTTCTTGGATTTTAAGGTATTTATTTGGGTATTTGTTGTTTGTCATGATTTTGGTCTTTTCAAAAGATATGCTTAGACCTATTTTAGCTGCTTGTTTCTTCAATTCAAGAATCTGCTCCCTTTTTGTCTATATAATATTACTTCATTATATTTAAAATTAATTTTAGAAATTAAAATGATGCTTATAACATTTGTGCCAAGGTAAAGAAAGAAAAATACAATGGACCAAAATCTAATCCGACTAAAGTTACTCTAGCATATTTTAAAATGTTCGTACAATTATAGGCTTCAAACGTGACGTCATTATAAATAAGCCCGTATGAAGTAAGAAAGGGAGTGTGTCAATGGTGACACACGCTGCCAAATCTGAATAAGAATGTGCGTCACCGATGACATACATTCGCTTTACACGCGGTTGTGTCGTGTGTCACTAGTGACGCACACCTCCGCAGTGAACATTTTAAGCACAGGGCAATCAGCTGTTTCTCCAAACTTGCGGTCGCCGGAGCTACTGCTGTAAGCATTTTCCTTCGCCGTTAATGCTCAGTACATACTCGTCATGACAATGACATAAACGTATGGCAAATATAAATTGCTCATGATCCTTGAGAACTATTTTATTCTCGTTTTGGTCAGAGTATATGAAAGAGATGTGATTGTTTGTAATCGCTGACAGTGTTAATATTGGATTTAATATGTATCATGTTTTAGGGCTGGGTTGTGATGTTAAATTCTGCATAAATGTATATTGATATTTAACAGTACATTTTGCGCGTTGCAAGTCTCACATTAAATTAATTATAATTCGTAGTTGCTTTGGTTTCGGTATTTTTCCTTAATTAGTCTACGTGCACGTTGTAACCATTTATAATACGTTCGAAATTAATATAAACGTTTATAATAACTTTTGTTAATATCGCTAGTTTCAACAACATAACCTGAAACTTATTACAGGTTCAGCTGTTCAATGAAATCAGCTGATCGTTACGAATGAATATAAAAGACAAATTAAAATAGCTAGTTTTTAACAGCATAATCGGAAACTTATTATAGCCTATCAATTGTTCAGAGAAATCAGCTGATCGTTATGAATGAATATAAAAGACAAATTAACATAGCTAGTTTTTAACAACATAACCTGAAACTTATTACAGCCTATCAGCTGTTCAATGAAATTAGCTGATCGTTACGAATGAATATAAAAGACAAATTAACATAGCTAGTTTTTAACAACATAACCTGAAACTTATTACAGCCTATCAGCTGTTCAATGAAATCAGCTGATCGTTACGAATGAATATAAAAGACAAATTAACATAGCTAGTTTTTAACAACATAACCTGAAACTTATTACAGCCTATCAGCTGTTCAATGAAATCAGCTGATCGTTACGAATTAATAGGTTCATGTTTTATTTATTTAAACAAAATAAGATTTTTGTAAACATGTCTTCAAACTAATTATATTCAGAAAATATATCATTAACAAAACCTTCGCTTATGTTGATAACTCCACGAGTTCCATACCACACGTGTATTTGTTTACTCCAAAACGCCCTTCAAAAACGCTAATGAAACAAACAGTTAGTTGTAACTTTATTTATACACAGTTGTAAATTTTTCGCAAGTAATAAAAATGTTTTTGAAACACATGTACTTGTAAAATTGTTATACAGGTACTTGTAATTGTGAAATTGTGAATATGTAATTTGTATCTTCTCGTGGCTAGGGATTTGGTGTACGTAGCGACGACGGAGCAGTCAGCTGTGCAAATGAGTTTAACTACACCAGATGCAATCCAGATACAAAAGTGTGGTCCCGTGTGCGTCGCATTCATTTGAAGGTGTTCATCCGTCTGGCAATGAACTTTTGTTAATGAGACCTTGCTACACGTTGCTTCATTAGTGCCACTGAGATTCTGTAATCATGTTTTTATTCTTAGAAAATAATTGCTTTCTTTATTTTCGGTTGGATTCAACGGATTCGTAGTTTTATCTGTTCTGCAATCACGTTTTGGCTCGACGTGTGTATCCTGCGCGTGTGTTTAAAATGTCAAATATAATAAGGCGTATGCAATAATTCCTTTAGTTGTCTGGAAATAATTAATTCACCAGCCATGCAAAACATAAATCTCCTGGTGAAAATAGTGTTCAGTTAAATATTTGAACAGAAATAACTGGTGTTGTTAATAGAGAATTATATAAAGATCATTTGGTTTACCGTGACGCTTGAAGGAAAAGGTATTGTTGTAGTGGAGTGCATCATTCGTCTAAAACATAATAAGGTTTTCTAAATACGACTGAGCTGATTCTCCCCTCACTACTAAGAATAAGCAGAACACTTGTTACAGAAGATCAAGCGCCACCATAAAACAAACGACTTATACTCTGAGAGATACGTTTATGCAAGTTAGTATCCAAGTTTTAGAGAGAGAGGACAGTGATACTAAGTTTAATTTCGATCGGTTCTATCAATATATTTTGGCTAGACAAATACATATTGTCCAACAGCGAGTGTGTTTAAGATATCATATATAATAAGCCGGAGAAAATGATTCTTTTCGTTGTGTAGAAATAATTAATTCACAAGCTATGAAAAATATTTAAAAAACTTATGAAAATAATCTTTACTTAAATATTTGAACAGAAATATCTGCTGTTATTAAGAAAGACTGATGGGAGAATTTTATACAGGTCGTTTGTTTTACCGTGACGCTTGAAGGAAAAGATAATATGTGGTATAGTGCTGTTAGGGAAAGTGTACGAGTGTTCATTCACCTAATACACAATGTTAACGGTACTGTTTTATAAATACGACTGAGCTTTCTACCTCATTACTAAGAGTAAGCATATTACCTGTTACAGAACATCAGGCGCCACGGTAAAACAAACTTCTAACGCTCTGGGAGATACGTGTATGCAAGGTAAAATCTTCGATAGCTCTAAGTCGAGGGTTGTTTGTTTTATCGTGACGTTTGAAGGAGAAGGTAGTTTTGTAGTGGAGAGCTGTAGGGCAATACCTGCGTGTGCGTCATTCGTTTAATACGTAATGTCAACGACACGGTTCTATAAACACTGTTAACCGAACTGATCCTTTTCCCCCTAACTAAGAGTAGGCTATGCAGATGAACTGTTAAAGAAGATCAAGCGTCACGATAAAACAAACTTCTTATGTTCTAGGAGATACGTTTATGCGAGGTAAAAATCTTCGGTAGCTCCATTCCGAAGGTCTTGGGGCGTGAATATTAGGGTCGTTTGTTTTATCGTGACGCTTGAAAGAGAAGGTAGTTTATAGTGGAAAGCTGTAGGGGAATATCTGCGTGTGCGTCATTCGTTTAATACGTTAAATATCATTCGTTAACGACTCTGTTGTCTAAACAGACTTAGCTGATCCTTTCCCCCATAACTAAGAGTACGCAGAAGCGACACGATAAAACAAAAGACTTATACTCTAGAAGGTTTGTTTATTCAATGTCTACATTCTAATCTTCGATGGGTAAAAGCCGAAAGGTTTTGGCAAGAGGACAGTGACACCAAGTTTAGTTTTCAAAATATTTTAATTTTATTCCAAGAGGTCGAGGAATCAGCGTTAATGGAAAAGGGGGAACTTACGGCAGTAACTGAAATGCACACCTCGAACCTATGACATCGAGGCGCGCATTTCAGAGACGCAGTGAAATACTCAGTGTCTTAGTCAATTCGACCACCTACTATATAATTTATAAAAGCATAATGACGTCAGCAGTTTAACACTCGTGTTCGTTGGATAAACGGAAATCCAGTACAGTTTAAACTCTGGATGATGTTAACACCATCTCATTGCCAATAGCTTCATGATTGTTTCTTTTGTTTCAGGTAAGTGTGTCCTACGACGATGTACGTTCTGTTTCCTAAATTGTAAGTAAATTGTTTATATATTTTTTTTAAACTTCAGATTAGTCACAAAATCAGTGCAACCATGATCCTTTTGGTAATCAATATACCCTTGAAGCAATTTGTATAGGATCTTCAAGTTATTCTCAAAATCAGTGACACCAAAAACTTTTTCGATAATCAATCTACCCTTGTTGCAGTCGTACAGGACTTTTAGGTTAGTCTCAAAATCAGTGCAACTGGAATCTTTTCGATAATCAATCTACCCTTGAAGCAATTCGTATAGGACCTTTAGGTTAGTAACAAAAGATCTCAGTGGAACCGAAATCCTTTTCGATAATCAATCTACCCTTGAAGCAATTCGTATAGGACCTTTAGGTTAGAATCAAAAGATCTCAGTGGAACCGAAATCCTTTTCGATAACCAATCTATCCTTGTTGCATTCGTACAGGACCTTGAGGTTAGTCTCAAATCAGTGCAACCCGGATCCTTTTCGATAATCAATCTACCCTTGTTGCATTCGTATAGGAACTTAAGGTTAGTCTCAAAATCAGTGCGACCGCCATCCTTTTCGTAGTCAATCTATCCTTATTGTATTCGTATAGGACATTAAGGTTAGTCTCAAAGTAAGTGCAACCGTGATCCTTTTCGTAATCAATCTAAGCTTGTTGCATTCGTATAGGACCTTAAGGATAGTCTCAAAATCAGTGCGACCGTGATCCTTTTCATAATCAATCTAACCTTGTTGCATTCATAAGGACTTTCAAGTTAGTCTCAAAATCAGTGCGACCGTGATCCTTTTTTTAATCAATCTAACCTTGTTGCATTCGTATAGGACCTTCAGGTTAGTCTCAAAATCAGTGCGACCGTGATCCTTTTTCGTAATCAATCTAACCTTGTTGCATTCGTATAGGACCTTAAGGTTAGTCTCAAAATCAGTGCGACCGTGATCCTTTTCATAATCAATCTAACCTTAATGCATTCGTAAGGACCTTCAGGTTAGTCTCAAAATCAGTGCGACCGTGATCCTTTTTTTAATCAAACTAACCTTGTTGCATTCATATAGGACTTTCAGGTTAGTCTCAAAATCAGTGCGACCGTGATCCTTTTCATAATCAATCTTACCTTATTGCATTCGTAAGGTCCTTAAGGTTAGTCTCAAAATCAGTGCGACCGTGATCCTTTTCATAATCAATCTAACCTTATTGCATTCGTAAGGACCTTCAGGTTAGTCTCAAAATTAGTGCGACCGTGATCCTTTTTTTAATCAATCTAAGCTTGTTGCATTCATATAGGACCTTCAGGTTAGTCTCAAAATCAGTGCGACCGTGATCCTTTTTTTAATCAATCTAATCTTGTTGCATTCATATAGGACCTTCAGGTTAGTCTCAAAATCAGTGCGACCGTGATCCTTTTTTTAATCAATCTAAGATTGTTGCATTCATATAGGACCTTCAGGTTAGTCTCAAAATCAGTGCGACCGTGATCCTTTTTTTAATCAATCTAATCTTGTTGCATTCGTATAGGACCTTCAGGTTAGTCTCAAAATCAGTGCGACCGTGATCCTTTTTTTTAATCAATCTAATCTTGTTGCATTCATATAGGACCTTCAGGTTAGTCTCAAAATCAGTGCGACCGTGATCCTTTTTTAATCAATCTAATCTTGTTGCATTCATATAGGACCTTCAGGTTAGTCTCAAAATCAGTGCGACCGTGATCCTTTTTTAATCAATCTAAGATTGTTGCATTCATATAGGACCTTCAGGTTAGTCTCAAAATCAGTGCGACCGTGATCCTTTTTTTAATCAATCTAAGCTTGTTGCATTCATATAGGACCTTCAGGTTAGTCTCAAAATCAGTGCGACCGTGATCCTTTTTTTAATCAATCTAATCTTGTTGCATTTGTATAGGACCTTCAGGTTAGTCTCAAAATCAGTGCGACCGTGATCCTTTTTTTAATCAATCTAATCTTGTTGCATTCATATAGGACCTTCAGGTTAGTCTCAAAATCAGTGCGACCGTGATCCTTTTTTTAATCAATCTAAGATTGTTGCATTCATATAGGACCTTCAGGTTAGTCTCAAAATCAGTGCGACCGTGATCCTTTTTTTAATCAATCTAAGCTTGTTGCATTCATATAGGACCTTCAGGTTAGTCTCAAAATCAGTGCGAACGTGATCCTTTTTTTAATCAATCTAATCTTGTTGCATTTGTATAGGACCTTCAGGTTAGTCTCAAAATCAGTGCGACCGTGATCCTTTTTTTAATCAATCTAATCTTGTTGCATTCATATAGGACCTTCAGGTTAGTCTCAAAATCAGTGCGACCGTGATCCTTTTTTTAATCAATCTAATCTTGTTGCATTCATATAGGACCTTCAGGTTAGTCTCAAAATCAGTGCGACCGTGATCCTTTTTTAATCAATCTAATCTTGTGGCATTCATATAGGACCTTCAGGTTAGTCTCAAAATCAGTGCGACCGTGATCCTTTTTTAATCAATCTAATCTTGTTGCATTCATATAGGACCTTCAGGTTAGTCTCAAAATCAGTGCGACCGTGATCCTTTTTTTTAATCAATCTAATCTTGTGGCATTCATATAGGACCTTCAGGTTAGTCTCAAAATCAGTGCGACCGTGATCCTTTTTTAATCAATCTAATCTTGTTGCATTCATATAGGACCTTCAGGTTAGTCTCAAAATCAGTGCGACCGTGATCCTTTTTTAATCAATCTAAGCTTGTTGCATTCATATAGGACCTTCAAGTTAGTCTCAAAATCAGTGCGACCGTGATCCTTTTTTAATCAATCTAATCTTGTTGCATTCATATAGGACCTTCAGGTTAGTCTCAAAATCAGTGCGACCGTGATCCTTTTTTAATCAATCTAAGCTTGTTGCATTCATATAGGACCTTCAGGTTAGTCTCAAAATCAGTGCGACCGTGATCCTTTTTTTAATCAATCTAATCTTGTTGCATTCATATAGGACCTTCAGGTTAGTCTCAAAATCAGTGCGACCGTGATCCTTTTTTTAATCAATCTAAGATTGTTGCATTCATATAGGACCTTCAGGTTAGTCTCAAAATCAGTGCGACCGTGATCCTTTTTTAATCAATCTAAGCTTGTTGCATTCATATAGGACCTTCAGGTTAGTCTCAAAATCAGTGCGACCGTGATCCTTTTTTTAATCAATCTAATCTTGTTGCATTTGTATAGGACCTTCAGGTTAGTCTCAAAATCAGTGCGACCGTGATCCTTTTTTTAATCAATCTAATCTTGTTGCATTCATATAGGACCTTCAGGTTAGTCTCAAAATCAGTGCGACCGTGATCCTTTTTTAATCAATCTAAGATTGTTGCATTCATATAGGACCTTCAGGTTAGTCTCAAAATCAGTGCGACCGTGATCCTTTTTTAATCAATCTAAGCTTGTTGCATTCATATAGGACCTTCAGGTTAGTCTCAAAATCAGTGCGACCGTGATCCTTTTTTAATCAATCTAATCTTGTTGCATTTGTATAGGACCTTCAGGTTAGTCTCAAAATCAGTGCGACCGTGATCCTTTTTTAATCAATCTAATCTTGTTGCATTCATATAGGACCTTCAGGTTAGTCTCAAAATCAGTGCGACCGTGATCCTTTTTTTAATCAATCTAATCTTGTTGCATTCATATAGGACCTTCAGGTTAGTCTCAAAATCAGTGCGACCGTGATCCTTTTTTTAATCAATCTAATCTTGTTGCATTCATATAGGACCTTCAGATTAGTCTCAAAATCAGTGCGACCATGATCCTTTTTTTAATCAATCTAATCTTGTTGCATTCATATAGGACCTTCAGGTTAGTCTCAAAATCAGTGCGACCGTGATCCTTTTTTTAATCAATCTAAGATTGTTGCATTCATATAGGACCTTCAGGTTAGTCTCAAAATCAGTGCGACCGTGATCCTTTTCATAATCAATCTAACCTTATTGCATTCGTAAGGACCTTCAGGTTAGTCTCAAAATCAGTGCGACCGTGATCCTTTTTTTAATCAATCTAATCTTGTTGCATTCATATAGGACCTTCAGGTTAGTCTCAAAATCAGTGCGACCGTGATCCTTTTTTTAATCAATCTAATCTTGTGGCATTCATATAGAACCTTCAGGTTAGTCTCAAAATCAGTGCGACCGTGATCCTTTTTTTAATCAATCTAATCTTGTTGCATTCATATAGGACCTTCAGGTTAGTCTCAAAATCAGTGCGACCGTGATCCTTTTTTTAATCAATCTAAGCTTGTTGCATTCATATAGGACCTTCAAGTTAGTCTCAAAATCAGTGCGACCGTGATCCTTTTTTTAATCAATCTAATCTTGTTGCATTCATATAGGACCTTCAGGTTAGTCTCAAAATCAGTGCGACCGTGATCCTTTTTAATCAATCTAAGCTTGTTGCATTCATATAGGACCTTCAGGTTAGTCTCAAAATCAGTGCGACCGTGATCCTTTTTTAATCAATCTAATCTTGTTGCATTCATATAGGACCTTCAGGTTAGTCTCAAAATCAGTGCGACCGTGATCCTTTTTTAATCAATCTAAGATTGTTGCATTCATATAGGACCTTCAGGTTAGTCTCAAAATCAGTGCGACCGTGATCCTTTTTTAATCAATCTAAGCTTGTTGCATTCATATAGGACCTTCAGGTTAGTCTCAAAATCAGTGCGACCGTGATCCTTTTTTAATCAATCTAATCTTGTTGCATTTGTATAGGACCTTCAGGTTAGTCTCAAAATCAGTGCGACCGTGATCCTTTTTTAATCAATCTAATCTTGTTGCATTCATATAGGACCTTCAGGTTAGTCTCAAAATCAGTGCGACCGTGATCCTTTTTTAATCAATCTAATCTTGTTGCATTCATATAGGACCTTCAGGTTAGTCTCAAAATCAGTGCGACCGTGATCCTTTTTTTAATCAATCTAATCTTGTTGCATTCATATAGGACCTTCAGGTTAGTCTCAAAATCAGTGCGACCGTGATCCTTTTTTTAATCAATCTAATCTTGTTGCATTCATATAGGACCTTCAGGTTAGTCTCAAAATCAGTGCGACCGTGATCCTTTTTTTAATCAATCTAAGATTGTTGCATTCATATAGGACCTTCAGGTTAGTCTCAAAATCAGTGCGACCGTGATCCTTTTCATAATCAATCTAACCTTATTGCATTCGTAAGGACCTTCAGGTTAGTCTCAAAATCAGTGCGACCGTGATCCTTTTTTTAATCAATCTAATCTTGTTGCATTCATATAGGACCTTCAGGTTAGTCTCAAAATCAGTGCGACCGTGATCCTTTTTCGTAATCAATCTAACCTTGTTGCATTCGTATTCGTTGCAATTAAATTAGTGGTGGTAGGTTTGAGACCTTTAAATAAAACGGAAAGGTTTGAGACCTTTAGGTTAGTCTCAAAATCAGTGAGACGGTGATCCGTAATCAATCGATCCTTTTGCATTCGTATAGCACCTTCAGGTGTCTCATAATCAGTGCAACCGAAATCTTTCTTGATAATGAATCTACCCTTATTGCATATATATAGGACCTTTAGGTTAGTCACATAATCAGTGCAACCGTGATCCTTCTCGATAATCAATCTACCCTTGTTGCATATGTGCAAGGCTTCCAGGTTAGTGACATAATCAGTGCAACCGTGATTCTTCTCGATAAAATGACAATTATTTGACATTTCTATTATTGTTTGTTATGAGTGTTTTGTATAAATTTTACTTGTTACAGCTTCGTTTAAATTTTACCCTAATTACTTTCTCGTTGAAACGAGATATCCGAAGGTGTAACTGTATATTCGAAACGCGTCATGAGACGTTAATAACAAATTCACAGACGAGAAACATAGATTTAATTTGCAATAAAGTGTAATTCAAGGCATATATGTGCACGATTATTTGCAGTGAAGTTAGTTAATTTAACGAAGTACGTTTGGATATGTCTGGTTATTTTTAGAGGAGCAATGATACCGGAGGAACGAGAAACGAAGTTGTATGCAAATGATGAATGTAATTGAATTCGTTCTGAGACTAGCTCGAAGCGTGTCGCTCAGTATCTGTTGGCATAATACTGTATTGCAATAGGTGACATATTGTTAGGTTACACATCCTGACTAAGTAATTTGCCAAACGTATTTTAGTGTGCGCTTTGAACTTCACTTGAAGTTAAAATACATTTTTTGTCACAGTAAAAATATCCTAAAGTAATGCGTTTTGATCTGATACACTATTTTAAAAACCACATTTCACTCGTATTGTATGAGTATAAATAAATTTTTTGTTTTGTTTTGTTATTTTAAGGCGAAAAGCACATTAAGACTATTATCGCCTCCATAAATGTAAGTGTGAGTGTAAAGTGTTAAAGTCGCAAGTGTAAGTGTAAGTATGTGTTAGACTCGGGTACCGCGAGGGACGTCTAAATCCTGTCAATAGGTGCATCTAGTCTGCACCCTCCTGCGGGGAATTAATAAATTAGTGTAGCAATATCTTAGTAGTGTGTTTTAGCCAATTTCCGTCGAAAGACAGCTACCGGAGTGGCCGTCATGGTAAGACCCAGACTCGGAATCTTGAAATGAATCATTTTTAGTAGTGGTTGAAAGTAATATATTGTATGTTATTTGTCTTTTTTTAAATTATTTTTTTAAGCCCTCAATGGAGCACATTTAGTCAATTTTCTTTCTTTTGGGCTTTCTACTTTGGTTCTTTTAGGTTTCTGAAATTCTCCCAATACTTTTTAAGTCTTACAGATCTATGTAGTGTAACTTCCTCCGAGTAAAAGGCAGTTTCATTTTGTTCCTTCTTTAAATTTTAATCTAGTGTTTTTATTCCTAAGGATCGGTTTTTCCCTTCCTTCTTTCAGATGTTCCTCCGTTATACCTAACTCTTTTAGGTCATGTTCCACTTCCTTAAGCCACTCATTCTTTACTTTCATCGTGAGTTGGTAATTTAGGAGTTTCTTCGTCAGTCTTTCTTCTGGCAGCCTTATTAGGTGTCCATAAAAAGCCAGTCTCCTCTTTCTAATATTATCTAAATTTGTCTTTTACTAAACACAAATACGTTACAATATTTTTGTATTCTTTCGGCTACACATTCATCTGATAAAAACCCAAGAATGAACACTGTTGTATTACCCGATCCAAAAGTTTCCCAAATTCTTTTCCGGAAACTCGTGACCCATATTTTTTAATCTATCTAACCCCAAAAAAGAGGAAAAAGTGTATGTAAAACTGTCTATTTACCCCGGAGACTGTCGATCCATTGCTTTCCAGCACCGCCTGGCTGGAATGTCTTCCTGGGACACCAGAGACTTCCACTGAAGCGACCAGAATCAACCGACACTCCAGTCCCCTAGAATCGAATCGATTATCGCAACCTAGTAGTGTTGTTAATAGCGTTGCGCACTTCCTTTACAATATTTAAAATTAATAATTAAAATTAAAATTTTAATTTCTAACTATATATATATATATATATATATATATATATATATGTGTGTGTGTGTGTGTGTGTGTGTGTGTGTGTGTGTGTGTGTGTGTGTGTGTGTGTGTGTGTGTGTGTGTGTGTGTGTGTGTGTTAGCTCGCCCACGTTCGTAATTTTGCTTTGATTTGATTCAAACTTGGTACAAAATCGATTCTGGTAATTGTAAAAGTTTCTTAACCAACGAAATTCGTTCAACAGTTTCAAAATGGCGATAATTTCAAATCTTTTAAAGTTAATAATTGTTTTGTATTAAATGATTTTGAAAATCCGATTGCTCCGTCGTAATTAGCGATAAAGAGACGGCATAAAATAGCGTTTTGAATTTTTAAAATCCGTTTAAATTAAGAAATTTTGTAGACGGTGCTCATGGAACATTTCCGTATTTTCAGTGTAATTTAAAGTATTAGTATTGAAATGTCTGGTGAAATCAGGATTTCAAAAAAAAGGATGAGATAAAGATAAATAATTTTGAAAATTCGCTTCAATCACGTTAGTGTGACACTGCGTGCGTGATTATTTTATTTTTTATATTCTGTTTTATTGTCCTGAGAGTAAAACTTACCCTTAAGTCTATTTCAGAAACGTATTTTTTTAATTAGACACACTAACTTGAGTTTTAAATCGTTCAATAAGTCTAAGATTTTATCAAAATCTGACGACGGTTTTGTGAAATGAAACCGAATTTCATTTCATATAATGTTTTTGTACCATTCACTTTCGAAAAATACGTTTATTTTACTGAGTTATCAAATTTCAGTTAGGTGAAAATTGGGCAAAATGTGATAAGCCGATTTTGAGAAATTAGACGTTTTTCCGGTTTATCACCTTGTGGTGATACAGCCTAAAATCTTTGCTGAAAGGAACGATTATACTTTATAATCAAGGGGTTAATTTGTGGGTTAGTTAAGTAGCGTGTCTCTCAATCAGTTTCTCTCAGTACTTCAGATTGTTTACTCTTCTCTCATAACTGGTGAGACGGTTGATTATTTAAAACGCACTGCCTCTCATAAATCGGGCAATGTATATGGTAATTAGTTTCTCTCAGTATTTCAGAGTGATTATTCATTTTTCCACAATACATCCGACAGTCAGTTCAGTTGATGCATTATTCAACAGGCACTAAATCTTAGATCCTAGCTTACAATATACAACCACGTCTTACGTATTAAGCTGTGCCTTGTGAATCTATCACTTCGTTATTTCAGAGAAGCTCATAATTCACTTTATTGATTGTTGGTACATTATTCACGACGCTTATTAAAGCCATACAGGAAAGATATGTTTATTAAATTTATAACTTTTTAGTTAAAGTAACTTTTTACTTGAATAAAACATCTTATTAATTAAAAAAAACAAAACAGTTTTTTGATTAAATTATTGCTAATAGGATTACGTTTGAAATCCTTTGACGAAAACCTTAAACTTCTGATTGCTTATTTTTAAACAAGTACTAAGTCAAATAATTAACTAATTTTTTCATAATTTCGAGACGCCCTGTTGATTATTTTATACTAAAAGTTAATGTTTTCAAAAGCAAACAATTTGCAACATAATTTGGCGCGAGAAACTTCCACTCTGTTCAATTTGGAAGTTCTTTCAGTTCTTTTTGCAAAAAAAAATTCCGATCGAATTTTTTCTTACAGATTTTTTTGACAAATTTGTTTGCTTCATTAACGCTTGTATCAAAGTAAATATGCTGATAACGTTTAGACTTTGGTGGGGCTTTATCGACTGATTATAATAGCCGCCACGGTGGCCTAGTTCAGAGGTCTCCAAACTTTCCAGGCTTAGGGCCATACTGATTACTCCAGTAAGTTCCGAAGGCCAAAACCATATTATCATTGTTGCCGGTGGTTAAAAGTGAAATAGTCCACTGATGAAAAAAAAAGTCCGAAAAACAATGTTATGAGTAGTTAGCCCATGACCATATCAATGTAGATGTCATATTAATAATTATTCAACATAAAATTAGAATACTTCAGTAAACTAAATTTAATTTGCTATAAAAAATATGTTCTCTAAAAGGAGTTTTCAAGTATGCTAGCTCTCCGTGGGCCGGACAAAATCTGTCCGCGGGCCGGATGTGGCCCTCGGGCCGTAGTTTGGAGACCCCTGGCCTAGTTGATAGCGTACTAGGCTTTCACCCCGAGTACCCGGGTTCGATTCCCGGCCAGGGCTTGGCATATTCATACGCTATAAATCATCCCATCGTCTGTATTAGCCAAAGTGTGCACAATAGTCGGACGTTAAACACGCAAAAAAAAAAAAATCGACTGATTATAGCCGTACAACTGTACAGTTAGAGCAAGTAGTTTAGGCTTACGGTTTCGCAGCTACCAGCCGTTTAAAAATGTTGTCACAAAAAAAAGTAACGTGGAGAATGATCAACTTTATGGACATAGCCTGACAGATGTTATCAGAAAAGATAATAAAACACCCTCCTCTCCTCTACTGGCTGTCCAAGGTCACGAGCACAGACTAATCGCATCAACTGTACTTTTTGCTCCAATTGAACATATTTTAATAACTTATTCAATCGATATTTATTCTGAATGAATAGTACTGTTTATGCCGATAAAAAATGACTCTATAACTGTATCACTTCAGCGCGGGGATTATTGAAATATTTCAGAGAGAATTTAATTTTAAGGATCGCTGGAAATGTGCTTATACAGTGTACCGACTCGAATTGAATTGATACAAAAAGCGGATATAAATATTAGTTTATATTAAAAACAGGATTAGCAGCGCACCTAGCGAGCGGATATTGAACGTCAGTTACGCTCAGTTCACCCACAGCTGGTTTTATTACCGGTTTTATTAAGTTACATAGTCAGCAGAATTTGTAAGTCATACAAAAACGTAAAAAGATAAATTTTTCTTAAATGCGTGACTTCCGTAAATTTAACGTGCATTATTATTTCCTACCCTCCTTAGCGTTCCTACTTTATGCCAGTCAATTCCGATTTAAGATTGCACGTCAAAAGCAGGAAATGCCTTCCATTCGTCACTTCAAATACGAGCCCTCAAGTGACAATACTAACATACAGTGCTAAATGGTTATTATATAAATGAATACTGTTATTTTTATGTAAGAACCTATTATTAAATAAATACGGTAAGTGAGTTTTCTTTAACATTGATTCGTCGTTCTCATCAGTCTAACTGGCTTAACAATATGGGCGTGAATTTTTAAAATAATATTTGCGTGTGTTAAAAACTGAACAATTTGATTTAAAATATTAATTTATACATATTGTATCACTGATTACGACAGTGATATTACATTTTTGTGTAAGATAAAGAAGTTTAAAATTGGAATAGTCAACATTTTTGACACTGTCGACATCTTAGACTTTGATGGATAATACATTTGTCCAAGCTGTTATAAAAAAACTACTTTTATACCAAGTTTGAATCAGCATAAATCTGAACGGACTTGCTAACCAGTCTGCTAGCGCACAAAGTAGACCAATCATAAAACGACAATCGACGCTTATGTCAAGGTTTCGTGTCTGGATCGAACTATAATGCTTCGCTAGTTAATTGTTCGATGTTATTAATTACGGAATGACATACTGACGCCATGAAGTTACTTCGTACTTTCTTCTATGCTATTAGGAACACACAAAAACAATACACACACACACACACACACACACACACCTTCCAATTATATTAAACTTATAGTTTTTGATTGAGAGGCACACTGCTCCATTTGTGACATGTGGTTACATATTTTAACCTGAGATGCAGTGTTTTTTGAACAATCATCTGTCTCTTACTAGTTACGAGAGAAGAGTAATCACTCTGAAATACTGAGAGATATTTATTGAAAGGCACCTTTCTCGATTCATGAGAGATTGTTACATATTTTAACCTGAAATGCAGTGTGTTTTCAACAATCAATTGTCTCCTATTAGTTTTGAGAGAAGAGTAATCACTCTGAAATACTGAGAGATATTGCTTGAAAGGCACATGCTCGATTCATGAGAGGTTGTTACATATTTTAAGCCGAGATGCAGTGCGTTTTGAACAATCATTAGTTTTGAGAGAAGAGTAATCACCCTGAAATACTGAGAGATATTGATTAAATTGGCACATTGCTCGATTCATGAGAGATTGTTACATATTTTAAGCTGAAATGCAGTGCGTTTTGAACAATCATTAGTTTTGAGAGAAGAGTAATCACCCTGAAATACTGAGAGATATTGATTGAAAGGCACATTGCTCGATTCATGAGACGTTGTTACATATTTTAAGCTGAGATGCAGTGCGTTTTGAACAATCATTAGTTTTGAGAGAAGAGTACTCACCCTGAAATACTGAGACATATTGATTGAAAGGCACATTGCTCGATTCATGAGACGTTGTTACATATTTTAAGCTGAGATGCAGTGTGTTTTGAACAATCATTAGTTTTGAGAGAAGAGAAATCACTCTGAAATACTGAGAGATATTGATTGAAAGGCACATTGCTCGATTCATGAGAGGTTGTTACATATTTTAAGCTGAGATGCAGTGTGTTTTGAACAATCATTAGTTTTGAGAGAAGAGAAATCACTCTGAAATACTGAGAGATATTGATTGAAAGGCACATTGCTCGATTCATGAGAGGTTGTTACATATTTTAAGCTGAGATGCAGTGCGTTTTGAACAATTATTAGTTTTGAGAGAAGAGTAATCACCCTGAAATACTGAGAGATATTGATTGAAAGGCACATTGCTCGATTCGTGAGAGATAGTTACATATTTTAAGCTGAGATGCAGTGTGTTTTGAACAATCATTAGTTTTGAGAGAAGAGAAATCACTCTGAAATACTGAGAGATATTGATTGAAAGGCACATTGCTCGATTCGTGAGAGATTGTTACATATTTTAAGCTGAGATGCAGTGCGTTTTGAACAATTATTAGTTTTGAGAGAAGAGTAATCACCCTGAAATACTGAGAGATATTGATTGAAAGGCACATTGCTCGATTCGTGAGAGATTGTTACATATTTTAAGCTGAGATGCAGTGCGTTTTGAACAATCATTAGTTTTGAGAGAAGAGAAATCACTCTGAAATACTGAGAGATATTGATTAAATTGGCACATGCTCGATTCATGAGAGATTGTTACATATTTTAAGCTGAGATGCAGTGCGTTTTGAACAATTATTAGTTTTGAGAGAAGAGAAATCACTCTGAAATACTGAGAGATATTGATTAAATTGGCACATGCTCGATTCATGAGAGGTTGTTACATATTTTAAGCTGAGATGCAGTGCGTTTTGAACAATCATTAGTTTTAAGAGAAGAGTAATCACCCTGAAATACTGAGACATATTGATTGAAAGGCACATTGCTCGATTCGTGAGAGGTTGTTACATATTTTAAGCTGAGATGCAGTGCGTTTTGAACAATCATTAGTTTTGAGAGAAGAGTAATCACCCTGAAATACTGAGACATATTGATTGAAAGGCACATTGCTTGATTCGTGAGAGGTTGTTACATATTTTAAGCTGAGATGCAGTGCGTTTTGAACAATCATTAGTTTTGAGAGAAGAGTAATTACCCTGAAATACTGAGACATATTGATTGAAAGGCACATTGCTCGATTCGTGAGAGATTGTTACATATTTTAAGCTGAGATGCAGTGCGTTTTGAACAATTATTAGTTTTGAGAGAAGAGTAATCACCCTGAAATACTGAGAGATATTGATTGAAAGGCACATTGCTCGATTCGTGAGAGATTGATACATATTTTAAGCTGAGATGCAGTGCGTTTTGAACAATCATTAGTTTTGAGAGAAGAGTAATCACCCTGAAATACTGAGACATATTGATTGAAAGGCACATTGCTCGATTCGTGAGAGGTTGTTACATATTTTAAGCTGAGATGCAGTGCGTTTTGAACAATCATTAGTTTTGAGAGAAGAGTAATCACCCTGAAATACTGAGACATATTGATTGAAAGGCACATTGCTCGATTCATGAGAGGTTGTTACATATTTTAAGCTGAGATGCAGTGCGTTTTGAACAATCATTAGTTTTGAGAGAAGAGTAATCACCCTGAAATACTGAGACATATTGATTGAAAGGCACATTGCTCGATTCGTGAGAGGTTGTTACATATTTTAAGCTGAGATGCAGTGCGTTTTGAACAATCATTAGTTTTGAGAGAAGAGTAATCACCCTGAAATACTGAGACATATTGATTGAAAGGCACATTGCTCGATTCATGAGAGATTGTTACATATTTTAAGCTGAGATGCAATGCGTTTTGAACAATCATTAGTTTTGAGAGAAGAGTAATCACCCTGAAATACTGAGACATATTGATTGAAAGGCACATTGCTCGATTCATGAGAGGTTGTTACATATTTTAAGCTGAGATGCAGTGCGTTTTGAACAATCATTAGTTTTGAGAGAAGAGTAATCACCCTGAAATACTGAGGCATATTGATTAAAAGGCACATTGCTCGATTCGTGAGAGATTGATACATATTTTAAGCTGAGATGCAGTGCGTTTTGAACAATCATTAGTTTTGAGAGAAGAGTAATCACCCTGAAATACTGAGACATATTGATTGAAAGGCACATTGCTCGATTCGTGAGAGGTTGTTACATATTTTAAGCTGAGATGCAGTGCGTTTTGAACAATCATTAGTTTTGAGAGAAGAGTAATCACCCTGAAATACTGAGACAAATTGATTGAAAGGCACATTGCTCGATTCGTGAGAGGTTGTTACATATTTTAAGCTGAGATGCAGTGCGTTTTGAACAATCATTAGTTTTGAGAGAAGAGTAATCACCCTGAAATACTGAGACATATTGATTGAAAGGCACATTGCTCGATTCGTGAGAGGTTGTTACATATTTTAAGCTGAGATGCAGTGCGTTTTGAACAATCATTAGTTTTGAGAGAAGAGTAATCACCCTGAAATACTGAGACATATTGATTGAAAGGCACATTGCTCGATTCATGAGAGATTGTTACATATTTTAAGCTGAGATGCAGTGCGTTTTGAACAATCATTAGTTTTGAGAGAAGAGTAATCACCCTGAAATACTGAGACATATTGATTGAAAGGCACATTGCTCGATTCATGAGAGGTTGTTACATATTTTAAGCTGAGATGCAGTGCGTTTTGAACAATCATTAGTTTTGAGAGAAGAGTAATCACCCTGAAATACTGAGACATATTGATTGAAAGGCACATTGCTCGATTCGTGAGAGGTTGTTACATATTTTAAGCTGAGACGCAGTGCGTTTTGAACAATCATTAGTTTTGAGAGAAGAGTAATCACCCTGAAATACTGAGACATATTGATTGAAAGGCACATTGCTCGATTCATGAGAGGTTGTTACATATTTTAAGCTGAGATGCAGTGCGTTTTGAACAATCATTAGTTTTGAGAGAAGAGTAATCACCCTGAAATACTGAGACATATTTATTGAAAGGCACATTGCTCGATTCGTGAGAGATTGTTACATATTTTAAGCTGAGATGCAGTGCGTTTTGAATAATCAGCTGTTTGCATTAGTTACGAGCGAAAAGTATCCACTCCGACATTCTGAGAGAAACTGATTGAGTGGCGCACTCTGCTCGTTTCATGAGAGTTTATGTATTGTAAACTGAGATTGTAGACGCAATGCTTATCGAATAGAATATAAATTAAGCTGACTTTTATGTGTATTATTAGATAAGGTTAACCACCCCGAAATATGACAGACACTGCTTGATATGTAGCAAGTGATTAGATATTGAAATTTGAGACAAAATTTGTCTCAAAAAAATTTGAGACAATATTCATTGCCTTTTTTAGTACTGAATTAAGTGTTACTTTGAAATACCGTAAGATATTGATAGGCATACTGCTCGATTCATAGCACGTGATTACATATTGTAAGCTGAAATATATAACGCCATGCACATTGAATAAAGTGCTTTATATTAATAGTTATGAGAGGAGAATAACTGTTTTAAAAACAACGAAGATCGATTGTTTCACAGGAGACGGTAGACGTTGCGAGAAGCTAAGAAGTAAGACAGAATGCCTCTGGAATAATGTATGGACTGTCTGTTAGGTGTATAATTAAAGAACCAAAACCACAGGGAAATAGCATTTCAGCTTTAAAATAATAATTATGTTTTGATTTTTTGTCGTCTGACTTCTCTCCTTTCAAAAGTTACGTACTGAGTTATTTTATAATGCATACAATGGTCTTGCATTCTGTACATATGCTGCTTGTAAAGCCTTCATTGTAAATCTTGTGTCTTCTTGTGTATCCTTTCATTCTCATAATGTACCTCATTTAGGCTGTCTGTAGAAATGATTGACGGGCACATTTATGTACAACTATTGTATATTGTAGACTGAGACAGTAGATGCAGTGCGTTTTCAGTAATCTATCAACTGTTGTCAGTAGTTATGAGAGAAGAATAACCATCCTGAAGTACTGAGAGATATTGATTGAGAGGCACTCTACTTGATTTATAAGAGATTGTTACATACTGTAAGCTGAGTTATTATATGCAGTTTGTTTTGAATAATTTATCAACAATCGGTCACTAGTTATCAGATGAGAGTAACCACTCTGAAGTATTGAGAGATATTGATTGAGAGGCACTCTACTCGATTTATAAGAGATTGTTACATACTGTAAGCTCAGATATTAGATGGAGTGCGTTTTCAGTAATCTATCAACTGTCGGTCACTAGTTATGAGAGAAGAATAACCACTCTGAAGTACTGAGAGATATTGATTGAGAGGCACACTGCTCGATTCATGAGAGATTGTTACATACTGTAAGCTGAGATATTAGATGGAGTGCGTTTTCAGTAATCTATCAACTGTTGGTCACTAGTTATGAGAGAAGATTAACCGTCCTGAAGTACTGAGAGATATTGATTGAGAGGCACTCTACTCGATTTATAAGAGATTGTTACATACTGTAAGCTGAGATATTTAAATGGAGTGCGTTTTCAGTAATCTATCAATTGTCGGTCACTAGTTATGAGAGAAGATTAACCGTCCTGAAGTACTGAGAGATATTGATTGAGAGGCACTCTACTCGATTTATAAGAGATTGTTACATACTGTAAGCTGAGATATTTAAATGGAGTGCGTTTTCAGTAATCTATCAGTTGTCGGTCAGTAGTTATGAGAGAAGATTAACCGTCCTGAAGTACTGAGAGATATTGATTGAAAGGCACACTGCTCGATTCATGGGAGGTTGTTACATACTGTAAGCTGAGATATTAGATGCAGTGCGTTTTCAGTAATCTATCAATTGTCGGTCACTAGTTATGAGAGAAGATTAACCGTCCTGAAGTACTGAGAGATATTGATTGAAAGGCACACTGCTCGATTCATGGGAGGTTGTTACATACTGTAAGCTGAGTTATTAGATGCAGTGCGTTTTCAGTAATCTATCAATTGTCGGTCACTAGTTATGAGAGAAGATTAACCGTCCTGAAGTACTGAGAGATATTGATTGAAAGGCACACTGCTCGATTCATGGGAGGTTGTTACATACTGTAAGCTGAGTTATTAGATGCAGTGCGTTTTCAGTAATCTATCAACTGTCGGTCACTAGTTATGAGAGAAGATTAACCGTCCTGAAGTACTGAGAGATATTGATTGAAAGCCACACTGCTCGATTCATGGGAGGTTGTTACATACTGTAAGCTGAGATATTAGATGGAGTACGTTTTGAATAATTTATCAGCTCATAATTTAAGAGAGAAGAGAATCCACTGTGATTACTGAGAGATATTGATTGAGAGACACACTACTTGATTCATGAGAGGTTTTTACATATAGTAATAAGAAATATTAGATGCAGTGCTTTTGGAATAATTTTTCAACTATCGGTAACTAGTTATGAGATAAGAGTAACCAGTGTGAAGTACTGAGAATACGTGGAACGTGATTACATATTGTAAACGATGCTCTTGTCTTGTCTCCTTATTGTTGTACGGACACTTATTTTCTTAGAGTATAACTGAAGCAGCTATCATGTTATTTAATATAATTTGTTCCAAATCTTGTAATATTTACTCCTTGTTTTATCTATTTCTTAAAAATTTTAAATATTAAAAAACGGGTTTGAAATAAAAAAAAGTATTATGGGCCCTAATGTTGCATGCCAAACACTAACACGTTCCGAACGCCACCTTTACGACAGTAACATAAAAATACGTTTGAACAATAACCTGGGAATCGATTCTATTTCACGACTCAAGTCAGTTTTATTTTGTTACAATAACAGCTGTTTTATTACTCTGACTTTAGCAAGTAGTTACATTATACAATTTAATGTTGTTCATGTTATCTTATTTACTTCGCCAGTAAAACCAGTTTTAATTGTTTGTTGCAAACATTGGTTTAATCCATGTTTAAAGGTTATTTTAAACGTTTTACATTTCAAAATGGCGTAAAAACTTTACTTTTACTACAGCTTTGTGGCCGAAAAATTCTGTTCGGTAACTATAAACGGAAATGTGCAAAACATTTAGCTTAATATAAAAAATTTACTTATGGGCAATAGTATAGACATTTTTCAGAATTTCTCAAATTTGTATAGCTGAATTTGAGAAATTACAATTTTTAACTAAAAAAAAGTTTATAAATTTTTTTATTGAAAAATTAAGAGAATATCGAGATGTAGTCTAACTAAAAAAAAAATCACATAATCACATATTTGATTGACACACAAGCGCGCGTGCGCGTGCACACACACACGCACACTGAAAAGACTACATACAATGTCCGTGTATAAAGACGGCATTTGGAAAATACAATCCTGCTCCTTAAAGTGTTTGTCCCTGCGACTTGTTTATAGTGATAGCAAACGCAATTTTAATAGGTCTTCTAGCCATTTGAAAACGCATGCTTGATAACCTCTAATTGTATTTTGACATTTTACTTGTACTTCGTATTTTATGATGTCCGTATTAACAATACATAAATGTGCAATGGAAAGAGATATCACAAATATATTTGTGTAAAAACAGTGTCCAAAACATGGTGTTCGAAATGCTTGTCCCGACTTGTACGACGGGCATGAATAGGGGACTGTCAGTAGGGCCACCTAACCTGTATGTTTAATGAGTTTTAAATAAATTTTCAAATTGTTCTAAGCACAACTGGATTGTCTATTCGTGATTAATAAGTTAGCTTCGTAAAGTATACAAAATATTGTTTAATTTGTGATGCCGCGCATGCGCATCCATGATGCCGTTTTGCCTGTGACAGTTAAAAGTGTCTTTTATGTTAAAAGTTTTCCACAAACAGTAAGTATTAGCGCAAAATCGTTTTGCAATGTCAGAAGCCGGTTAAAAAATCTTTCTAATGATACCTCACATATGTACGAATAGTGTTTGTTAAGAAAAAGGGATGTTGACTCGAGAAATAATATATATGATTATTTATTTATTTGTAAATGATCCTAAATCGTTTGTTCCCTTAGAACAGTACGGTTACCGACGTATAGACAATAATATTTTTTTTTTTTATATATACCGGAAATGCGTAATTATTTTTGCACTGTAATAACAATAAAGCCGGGTACGCGCGACGCTGAATATTTTATTCAGAAGATAAAATCATGCGTAACTGTGTGATGCGGGATAGATTGACAGCACGTAGTTTGATATGTGGTACGTGATTACATTTTGTAAGCCCATATGTTACGCGGCCTATTGAATAATGTATCAGCTGACTGTCAGGTGTTATTAGACAAGAGAGGTACTACTCCGTGACAGATTTTCGCTTCTCATAATGCCGCCAGAACTCCTCGGTTCAAAGTGAAATGTCGATACACCCTCCTTATATAGTTGGTACTCCATTGTACAGGTACAGTACGTAACGCCTGTTCTTATACACGTATGGTAGGCCTATCGTGTAGATATCTTTACTCAAGCTACAAATACTTTTACACCACTTCCTCAATGCTAAGTGACCAAGCAAAGCGAGGTCTCTATTTCAACGCAGCCATTCGGCTTTTGGTTTTTGTTTTTGTTTGTTTGTTATGCAATTTTGGCCAAACGCATTGACCGACTGTATTAAAATTTGATACGAAAGTACTTTGTACAAAGCTCGAACGATTTATATGTTAGATTTTTTCACATTACATTCACTTCTGTTTCAAGATCGCGGCCCATAATACACAGTATCGAATGTAAACAGTTTTGGCCAAACGCATAGACCGAATGAAATAAAACTTGCTATGAAAGTACTTCATACAAAGCCCGAACAAATTATATTTTAGATTTTTTCACATTACATTCACTTCTGTTTCAAGATGGCGGCCCATTATATACAGTAACGAATATACGCACTTTTGGCCAAACGCATTGACCGAATGTATTAAAACTTGCTACGAAAGTACATTGTACAAAGCCCGAACGACTTATATGTTAGATTTCTCCACATTATATTCACTTCTGTTTCAAGATGGCGGCCATTATATTCAATAACGAATAGCCGCCTCGGTGGTCTAGTGGATAGCGTACTAGACTTTCACCCCGAGGACCCGGGTTCGATTCCCGGCGAGGGCTTGGCATTTTCATACGCTATAAATCATCCCCACCGTCTGCATTAGCCCAAGTGTGCACAATAGTCGGACGTTAAACTCAAAAAAAAAAAAAAATACAATAACGAATGTACGCAGTTTTGGCCAAACGCATTGACCGACTGTATTAAAATTTGGTACGAAACTACTTTGTACAAAGCCCGAACGACTTACATGTTAGATTTCTCCACATTATATTCACTTCTGTTTCAAGATGGCGGCCATGATATACAATAACGAATGTACGCAGTTTTGGCCAAACGCATTGACCGACTGTATTAAAATTTGGTACGAAACTACTTTGTACAAAGCCCGAACGACTTATATGTTAGATTTTTTCACATTATATTCACTTCTGTTTCAAGATGGCGGCCCATAATATACAGTAACGAATGTACGCCGTTTTGGCCAAACGCATTGACCGAATGTATTAAAATTTGATACGAAAGTACATTGTACAAAGCCCGAACGACTTATATGTTAGATTTTTTCACATTACATTCACTTCTGTTTCAAGATGGCTGCCCATGATAGAGAGTAACGAATGTACACAGTTTTGGCCAAACGCATTGACCGAATGTATTAAAATTTGATACGAAAGTACATTGTACAAAGCCCGAACGACTTATATGTTAGATTTTTTCACATTACATTCACTTCTGTTTCAAGATAGCGGCCCATGATATACAGTAACGAATGTACGCAGTTTTGGCCAAACGCATTGACCGACAGTAGTGAAATTTGATACGAAGGTACAAAGCCAGAACGACTTATATGTTAGATTTTTTCACATTACATTCATTTCTGTTTCAAGATGGCGGCTCATGATATACAGTAACGAATGTACGCAGTTTTGGCCAAACGCATTGACCGAATGTATTAAAACTTGCTACGAAAGTACTTCGTACAAAGCCCGAACGACTTATATGTTAGATTTCTCCACATTATATTCATTTCTGTTTCAAGATGGCGGCCCATGATATACAGTAACGAATGTACGCCGTTTTGGCCAAACGCATTGACCGAATGTATTAAAACTTGCTACGAAAGTACTTTGTACAAAGCCCGAACGACTTATATGTTAGATTTCTCCACATTATATTCACTTCTGTTTCAAGATGGCGGCCCATGATATACAGTAACGAATGTACGCCGTTTTGGCCAAACGCATTGACCGAATGTATTAAAATTTGGTACAAAAGTACATTGTACAAAGCCCGAAAGATTTATATGTTAGATTTCTCCACATTATATTCACTTCTGTTTCAAGATGGCGGCTCATAATATACAGTAACGAATGTACGCAGTTTTGGCCAAACGCATTGACCGAATGTATTAAAACTTGCTACGAAAGTACTTTGTACAAAGCTCGAACGACTAATATATTAGATTTCTCCACATTATATTCACTTCTGTTTCAAGATGGCGGCCCATGATATACAGTAACGAATGTACGCCGTTTTGGCCAAACGCATTGACCGAATGTATTAAAATTTGGTACAAAAGTACATTGTACAAAGCCCGAAAGATTTATATGTTAGATTTCTCCACATTATATTCACTTCTGTTTCAAGATGGCGGCCCATGATATACAGTAATGAATGTACGTAGTTTTGGCCAAACGCATTGACCGACAGTAGTGAAATTTGGCACGAAAGTACGTTGTACAAAGCCCGAACGACTTATATGTTAGATTTCTCCACATTATATTCACTTCTGTTTCAAGATGGCGGCCCATGATATACAGTAACGAAGGTACGTAGTTTGGCCAAACGCATTGACCGAATGTATTAAAACTTGCTACGAAAGTACTTTGTACAAAGCCCGAACGACTTATATGTTAGATTTCTCCACATTATATTCACTTCTGTTTCAAGATGGCGGCCCATGATATGCAGTAATGAATGTACGTAGTTTTGGCCAAACGCATTGACCGAATGTATTAAAATTTGGTACAAAAGTACATTGTACAAAGCCCGAACGACTTATATGTTAGATTTCTCCACATTATATTCACTTCTGTTTCAAGATGGCGGCTCATAATATACAGTAACGAATGTACGCAGTTTTGGCCAAACGCATTGACCGAATGTATTAAAACTTGCTACGAAAGTACTTTGTACAAAGCTCGAACGACTAATATGTTAGATTTCTCCACATTATATTCACTTCTGTTTCAAGATGGCGGCCCATGATATACAGTAACGAATGTACGCCGTTTTGGCCAAACGCATTGACCGAATGTATTAAAATTTGGTACAAAAGTACATTGTACAAAGCCCGAAAGATTTATATGTTAGATTTCTCCACATTATATTCACGTCTGTTTCAAGATGGCGGCCCATGATATACAGTAATGAATGTACGTAGTTTTGGCCAAACGCATTGACCGACAGTAGTGAAATTTGGCACGAAAGTACGTTGTACAAAGCCCGAACGACTTATATGTTAGATTTCTCCACATTATATTCACTTCTGTTTCAAGATGGCGGCCCATGATATACAGTAACGAAGGTACGTAGTTTGGCCAAACGCATTGACCGACAGTACTGAAATTTGGCACGAGGTACCTTGCAAATAGCTCAAACGACTGTGAGTTAGATCCGTTTCAGATGGTGGTCCATAATTTACAATAACAATTTTAAGCAGTTTAAATGTGCTGACCGATTGATATCGAGTTTGAGCGTGAGAGAGACAAGTGATAACCACTACGGAAACTACAAAAACGTTTATATTGGTGGTTATAGTAAAAGATCAGTTGTTTTGTATTAATTCGTAGCGATCAGCTGATTTCATTGAACAGCTGATAGGCTGCGATAATTTTCAAGTTAGGTTGTTGTAAACTAGCTGTGTTAATTTGTCGTGTTTTCGAACAAATTATCGTAATTAAAATAAAAATGAAGAGAAAATATGACATATGGATTTTATTTTTGTTTCAGTAAAAGAATTTTTCTATATTTTGAAAACTTAAAGTGCTTATTTTGACGCTGATTATGGAGGTGAAAAATCAGATTTTCAAAACATTGTAAATTAAAACTTACGTTAATGTATCACGGAAAACCAGTGTATAGGTTATGCAGGTAGGAAGACGAAACTACCGATCGTATAATCTACTGTTGGAAGGCTCTTTTGTCAGCAGGAGATTAAAGGATTGCGATATTATGCAAACTGAGGACGTCTACCAGAATGATCTAGTCAGTAGACTGTTAAGAATCATTACGCGTGAACTATAGTCCGAAGCTTAGTTGCTTAATCGCTTTGCCAGTTGCCTCGAAAAACGGATTGCCAAGAAACAGTACTGAGAGTTACAAACAGCTGATGTAAACATTGTTTACTCTGATCTTTGTTTACTTACCGTATATACAGGGTGCCCACGAAGAAGTTAACGCATTTGATCCTCCATTATTTTCTCGTTCCTCCATTGATCATTTTGAAACTACACATACTTTTTAAAGAAGGCACCAGAAATACTATGTGAGAATTGCATCTGGTTTATGTTTGTAGAAACAAAATGGCGGCCAAAATAAATAAATTCTATCTCTCTTAAAAATCTCACTGTACTGCAGTATTGAATCAGATTGTTGAACAGCTGTTAATTCTTTAAATAGGTCTGATTTTTGAAACGTTCATTGCTATTTAGTTTTCTTTTAATTAGTTTGTGTGTAATTAAATTTATAAAAGTAATAATTAAGAAATACAATTTTGTTTGAAATAATTAACAAAATCAGTTCTATATCTTAAACATTATTTTGGCCGCTATTTTGTTTCTGCAAACATCAACCAGATGCAATTCTCACATAGTATTTCTGGTACCTTCTTTAAAAAGTACGTGTAGTTTCAAAATGATCAATGCGGGAATGAGAAAATAATGTAGGATCAAATGCGTTAGCCTCTTCGTCGGACAAATACATTATACCGGATGTGGGTCTTACCATGATGGCCACTAAAATAGCCCATGTTCCGTACAACTCGCTGCTTAATTTCAATAATTCAGAATACTAACCTGGGGTTGTATTTGTGAATGTGACGACAAAAGAAAGCAGTATAAAAGTTTGACTAAGTCGATTATAAAGCGAGTTAACATAAAATTATTATCAAAAACTTTTCCGTTTAATTGGAGAAAAACATCTCAAGTCGGGCAATCCTGCGAATGCTTGTCGTTTCTCGTTGTGCTCTGCTTTAATTAAGCCAAAGGAAATATTCAGCCTGATACGAAATGCATACCAATTAGTTTTTAATGACTGGGTAAAAATAAAATAAATCTTAAACAGATTTTAATAGATTGAAAGTCTCGAAAGGCGTTGAAGATTTAATAGCGAATTTGCGTTGATAAAATGAATCGGAAATCCTCCATCATGACTGAGAACATTGAAATAAACGTCGATCCTGAACGTAGATAAAATGTTAAATAAGTTTTTTTTTTCTAACTTCCACACTTTATACCAGATAGACTAATGAAGGCGAATGATCAGCGTTAACGATTAGAGGTGGGTAAGAAAATACCAAACTGTTGAAAAAAACTGCTATTCAATAAACGAAAAACAAACTGCTTTTCCAAACGGAAACAAGCAGTTTGATTTGGACTGGTTCGTGATTGGTTAAATAAGGAACAGCTGTTGGGACTTCTCCAACACCCACGTTCTATTCGAACGTTGCCGCAAGCGCTAAAACTTTTTTCCTGCTGTTTTCCTGCTAACTGCTTTTCTTCAACCTGCTTTTATGCTTTTTCCCTTTATTTCAAAGTTTCTTGTTGCTTGTTGCTTGTAGTGAAGTAAGAACTGTTTTGGGCGTTGTCAACGTTTATCTCTATTTTGTTGCGAGTTGTTTGAAAGTTTTAAATGTAAAATTTGTTGTTCAAACATTTTTTAAACTGCAGAATCAGCCATAATTGTGTTTTATATTAGTTTTTCTCCGTAGTTTACTTTGTGTTTAGAAATTTAAAAATATTTAATGGACAATTTTGAAAGTTTTCTTTTACTTTTTTTATGTTTTTAGAATTAAGTTTTTTATTATTTATTGGATGTGTGGACTTTTTAAAATTCACATTTTCTGTCTCTTGTATACATCTTGAGTAATTTTAGGTTATTTTAGTACTTTTTCTAAAATTTTGCGAAATATAGGCTACATCTGAACATAATCAAATCTTTTAGTGTCATATGTTTTAAAATTATGGCTAACCGTCAAAGAAGTATAATTTTGAACTATTGTTTTAAGGCTGAGAATGAAAAGGCTTTTTGCAATATATGTAAACAAGCCTTATCTTATAAATCCAGTGTGACTAATTTGAAAGGACATTTATAATAACCTAATGTTAATAACCTATAATTTTGTAACTATATAGAGCTTATTTTATTTAAACACATTTGGCCTATGTTCTTATTACTATATTGTACTTATTAAGGTTACTTTTTTCAGTGTTGAAAAGTGAAAACCTACTTTCTCCCAAATAAAAATATGACAGTAACATCTCACATTTTGTAAATACATAACCTAATTTTATTTAAACGTATTTTTTATATTTATTATCAGTCATAAATATTTTTTAATCAACTAAAAATATTCTAAATTGTTTGAATTTCAGTAAATATGCAAAGGACTATTTAATTTTTAAGTAAAAAAAAGAATGCTTTTATTAGAAATTCATTGCATTTTGTAAATATAAAATGGCATACATATATATTACGTTTTGAGAATGTAATTTAATTATTACTACACTTACAAGAATTTTTTTTCTAAATGCTTTACACCCATAAACAGTTAGGACATGGTGGTAATGGGAATGAAAAAATAGTCTTAGAAAACTGAACGTTTGTGCTTATGTTTTAGCTGCTAATACAACTTGAGTTTCATTTTTCTAAATCTTTTTTCAACTGTTTTTCCAAACAGTTTTTTTTCAACAAACAGTTCGTTGATATTTTGTAAAAATAGCAGAAATGCCCATCCCTATTAACGATAATGTAGGACTTACTGAACGTCTGACACACACGACCTTGAGGTGCGCAGTTCAGAGACGCAGCAAACATTCCTGTGTCTCAGCCATATTGACCACCAAGCTCTAAATATAGTTGTGTATTTTTTGTGTATATTTACAAATCCAAATATACACCGGACTTTAATGTAATTCGTATATGAAGCTTTCAGAAATGTGGCTTCCGTCACGTGTGAGTATAATAAAGAATAACCTTCCTTTGAAACAATTTAGACAGATAAGACATGTTCAAATCTTATCGGGCTGAAGTTGATATGGCGTTTTGTCATTAGTTAAGCTAAATTGAGTAGAGTAGAAGGGATGGAGTTTTGGGATAAACAGGAGTTGTCAGAAGCAGAAGGGATAGATATACCATTAAACTCATCAACTTATAGACACTCTGCTTTGCAGATGACCAAATAGATATAGTGCGAAACTATCTGTTACCATTATAATTAATGGTTTATCCCATTATATAGATACCATTATTAAATAATGAGCATTTAACTGATGAGCATCTTATATACTCATCATTTTCTATTCATTTGGGACAAAAGACATTTATTACATTTATTCCTGCCTAATAATCGTTTAGTTCCGGATTATTAGGCAGGAAATTAATACAGAAATATGATATTTGGAGACTTGACGTTACCTTAACAAAACGGAGTATATGTGTATTGGAGGGCAGAGCAGGAATCTTCTGCTGGAACACGACACACAAATGGTGTACAACTTACAAGTATGGGAATGACAGTGACAAGTGATTGACTTTTAGACACAGCGATAAAAGAACGAAACACCTTGGGTAGAACAGCAATAAGGATACTGAACAGCATCATACAGGATCAACAGATACCGAAAATAAATAAACATAGAATGTACAAATATAAAAGTATAATCTTATATGAAAACAAAGTATTACCACTGAAAGAAGAAAAAGAAAAATGTCTTGAAGCTGCAGAAATGTACTATTGGCGAAGAAAAACAGGAAAGATAAAAAAATTAAGAATCTGTAAAATCATGGATGAATTAAAAAAAGCATGGACGAAAATCGACTTCCCAAACACATTTTAAAATGGGAAGACGCGAAAAACGCGAAAAAAGAGGAAGACCGCGATTTATTTGGAGAGAAGGAATTGATAAGGAAATTAGAGAGAAGAGATTGCATCAAGATCAACGGAAGAGTAAAATGTAAGCTAGGAATCGGAAGACGCCTGAGAACGTTTTAAGCCAAAAAGAAGAAGAAGAAGTATATATTAAACAGGAAAACATGGCGAGCTTTGGCTTTAAAAAAACACACAATCTCGGTCACTGCACAACAACATTATTTTTTTACCATAGAATAGTAGCATTGTAGTCACATCTGTAGCTGTACCCAGCAAAACTGAATAAATATCATTTAAATCTGGTGTACTAAGAGTACATCTATATTAGATTGTTACAATGGAGTTTTTTTTCGTTGTATAATAGAAAGTACCCGGGTGGAACTCGGAGAGTTACCAACAGAAGCTTTTGCCAATGAAGCTTTTGCCAATATATATATATTGCTATATATATATATATATATATATATATATATATATATATATATTTGATATATAAAAATTTATTTATATATTATTATTTGCGCATAGACCCTGTTGGATCACGCAAAGCACTCCGACTCATGTCTTGTTCCTTCTAAACCTCCACACCTCGATCATCCTGTCCTCATGGATCCTCTTCCGTTTCTCCATCCATTCTACCCCTGCTCTCTTTGGGATTTCATTCTCTGGGACCTTCCAACCGAGCATCTTTCTCCTGTATGCGCGCCTGTCTTCAACATCTGTTGAGTCTATTCCTGCGTCATGTAGGTCTATTCTGACTTGTGCGATCCACGACGTTGTTGATTTGACTCCGTGTATACACTTAAGGATTCTGTTGGCAAGTCTCGTTGTTGGGAGTCTACTGACGTGTCCATAGAACCGAAGCCTCCTTCTTCTGATATCTGCTGCCAGGTTCGATATCTTCTCTGTAGTCTTCCGGGAGTGCAACCTGTATCCATCTTCTGTTAATCTCGTGCCAAGGATCTTCCTCAAGATTTTGCGTTCTTCCTTCAAAATACCCTCCATGGTAGCTTTTGTGTGGGGTGCTATCGTCTCGCTTGCATATATAAATATATATTTATATATATGGTATATAAATGATATATATTTAGTTTGAAGATATGTTTACAAATATATTGTTTTGTTTAGACAAATAAGTACGCGAACCTTAGCTCATGTTATTTACTAGCTTAGATATTATTTACTGCAGTTATAGTAAAAGATGAGTTTATATTAATTCGTAACGATCAGCTGATTTCATTGAACAGCTGATAGGCTATAATTAGTTTCAAGTTATGTTCTTAAAACTAGCAAAATTAACAACAATTATGAACGTTTATATTAGTTTCGAACGTATTATAAAAGGTTACAACGTGTTCTTCAATTAAATAAAAATACCGAAAGCATAGCAACATGACGTTTTTCATATAATACGAGTGTACTATTATAGAAAAGGAAGAAGAAAAAAAAGAGACAGAAATAGAGAGACGAAATTCGTTTGCTCGTTCGTTCCATATTTCCGTTATATTCTTCCGTTCGGCAGATTTTTTTCTACTCACTCCTCTTGCGAAAGCTATCATTAAAAGCTTCTCTTCAATTGTAACTAAAAATTATATTATGCACAAAAAATATTCATCGATTAAGTAGTGCTATTGTACAATTTGGCTAGTATAATTATATATTTTTTGTTATTAATTGAAGTAATTAATTCAGTGAGTTGAAGCTGAATAAGTGAAGTGATAATTTATCGTAAAAAGTGTAACAATCCGTCTTCGTCGCTGACCCACATCTCTGTTAATCTCTTCATAACGCTAACCGGTTGGCTTTCAGATCTCTGCAATAAATCTACGCAACTAAAATACCATCTCGTATTATACTCTCAACTGTATTGGTAAACAGCTTTGTATCATATTTCAGTAAATGATTTTTATTAATTTGAACATTATCGATTATTAATCGTAGTTCCCGTTTTAGTATCAAAGAACCAGCCTGAGGCTGATTATTTTTTCTTTCAATGAAAATTAATAACTTGTAGATTTACGTTAATCATTAAAAATTCTGTTTATGGGAAATTTGGTACTATACCTAACACAAATCCCTTGTGTGTGTGTGTGTGTGTGTTGTGTGTGTGTTTGTGTATTTTAGCTTACGTTCGTAATTTTTTGCTCCGATTTGATTCAAATTTTGCACGAAAAATCGATTTTAGTAATATTGTAAACACATTTTTTAATCAGCAAAAGTCGTTCAACAGTTTCAAAACGATTCACTTTTCAAATCTTTAAAAATCCGTAACGTTTTTATCTTAAATTGAAAACCTGTTTTCACCAGCATAATCAGCGTTAGAAACTATATTTGATTAAAAAAACTATTTAAATTAAGAGATTTAATTTAATGGCGGTCAGGGTTCGTTTTTGTATTTTCAGTGAAATTCGGAAGTTTAAAACGCTCATATTGCTGTTTATTGTGGTGAAATTGTAAGTAAAAAAAGGTTAGGATGAAGTAAATAAATTCGCTTCTATCACGTCAGCGAAGCAGCTCCGTGCCGCGATTAGATACATGTTTTTCGTGTTCTTAATTTTCCTCATAAAACACTGCTTTGTGCCATTTTGAAAACGAAAAGTTTTATGCTTCTATTTTCTTGGCCAAATATGGATAAAAGATTCAACCATAATTTCGTTAAATTTTACTTATCCGTTTAAAAAATGATAATTTTAAAGTAAAAACGACATACAGGACAGACAGATGGCAAACAAAACGAAATAGACCCACAGTTGTTTGCCATTTTACTTTTCTTTTGGTCCAAGGAACCCTTGCGTTTGTGTACAGGAGTTTGGAAACACCCTGTATAAAGCACTCGATCATAGTTGTTTCACTGAATTGGACGCATCAGTAAAACGATTGTAAATAGAAAAAAGTATATTCAAAGCAGAGAGAGACAAATAATGGAGAGCGGATCTTTTCTGCGTGTGACATTTAATCTAAAACCGAAATGGATTGGAGCCTCTAAACTCGTTCCAGTTTGCAAGCACTTCAGTACAATCACACGATAAATTGTCAACACATGTCCCCGACAATATGTTTACGTATTCATTTTGGTTTTAAAAAACAAATAATAGCAACTCGATCTGGCTTGCTTGACGTGATCGAATTTCCAAAATATATTTTTATATTTTACCTTTTTCGAAAATTACTTTTTACAATCATAAGTACCATAATTCTTATTTTAAAATCTCGACAATGAAAATCAAAAAAAATCACTGTACTGATCGGCGTCATATAGATTTTTATAGTTTGAAAATAATTTTGAAAATTCAAAACGCCAATTGATGCAGTTTTTAAACGCTGATTACAACGATGAATTCTGATTTAGTAAAAGAAATTAAGACAAAAAAGTATAGAATTCTTAACGATTTTAAATGGCCGCCATTTTGAAACTGTTGAACGGAATTTCGTAGGTGACGAGGTTGTACAAGCTGTTACCAAAGTCAGAACAACATTGTAAAAATGGGAGTATTAACACAACATAAATTTTATGAATGTGAATTTACACATATATATATATATATATATATATATATATATATATATATATATATGTGTGTGTGTACTAGGGTTGACCGTAAAGTAAGTAGAGCAGTATATCTATAGTCGCTGCGAACGTTGTTAACGCGGGATTCGGTGACCTTGGCTTGCAGCTTGGTTCCTCCGCTCCCAATCCCCACTCCGCGAGCGCTCTGTGACGCTCAGTCTTGGCTTGGTAGCCGTTAATAATGGAATTGTCTCTTCTGTCTCCCGCCAGGTGTGAATTACGCTCTGTGATTCATTTTTGTGTGAAAAAACACTGCGCCGGTGGACATTCATATCCAACTGTGTGAAGTCTACGGAGAAAAATGTATGAGCATAGAACACGTGCACAAATGGTGCAGAGAATTTAAAGACGGATTTTCATGACGAACAGCGATCCGGACGTCCATCTGTTTCGAATGCGTAAGTGGAAGAAGCAAGGGTGACTGTTTGGGAGCCCTCCGAGATGATCGCTGATGTCAGAAAGACTTGCATTGATAAAATTTTGACAGACGATTTAGGGCATAGCAAAATTTGTGTGCAAAGTGGGTCCCAAGACAGCTTATAGCAGACCACAAACGGCAACGGATTGACGCGGCCCGGGAATTTCTTCAGGCCTACGAAACCGACGGCCAGAAATTCTTGGACTCCATTGTCTCTGGGGACGAGACCTGGGTACATTATACGAAATACATCGGAAATGAAAGAACAGTCACGTCAGTTTAAACATCTAGAGTTGCCGAAGCCGCCGAAGTTCAAACAAAAACTGTCTGCCGGCAAAGTCATGGCGAGCGTGTTTTGGGACAGGAAGGGGTTATTGTTTTGCAAATTCATGGATACCGGTACAACAATCAATGCTGATCGTTACTGTGAGACGTTAAGGAACCTTCGCAGCGCGATTCAAAACAAGAGGAGAGGCATGCTCACGAATAGAGTTTGTTTCCATCAAGACAACGCTCTTCCGCACACCTCCCGGTAACAACCGGTCTCATCAACCAATTTGATGGGATACTGTCACACATCCGCCCTACAGCCCGGACTTAGTCACAAGTGGTTATCATCTCTTCCCTAATTTGAAGAATCACGTAGGTGGGACGTATTTCAGTACCAGAGAGAAGCTGAAAGAAAACGTTTTAAGTTACCTTCGCGAGAGTTTCCCGACTCAGCATACAAAAGATGGTTCACCGTATACAAAAATGCATCGATCTCAATGGCGATTATGTCGAAAAATATAAAAAAGTGTAAGCTTTCCAAAAATGTATTATTTAATGCAAATAAACACGTTTTTCGTTGTGAAAAAATATTAGGATTCTCATTTTACGGTCAACCCTTATATATATATAATTTTTGTCCAATTTTATTCAAACTCAGTACGAAAAATTCGGATAATAGCTTTTGAACAATTTATGGAAATCCGATATCACCTTCCGTTTAACAGAATTTGGTAAACGTTAAAATCTGCCAACATTAATCAGCTGTATGCATTTTTAGATTCATTTGAGATTACAAAAAAATATTCTGAATGAGGTTAGGTTTCGTTTCCAGTGTAATTAGAAATTTTAAAACGCTACTATCTGTAGATTCTTAAAGCTGATTATGATGGCGATGTCGAATGAAAAAACTATTACATGTGCCACGATCATATTTTGTGTTGCTAGTTTGTGATACGTTTTTCAAGTTTTTGAGAAAACCATAATTATCGTGTAAAACGTAACCACGCAGTGCGTCACGGTATTATCTGACGCCGGTGGAAGTTAAACAATAAACTTCACTGTGTTTTATTACTTTATTATGTTTTTGTTTCGCAGGGTAAGGGCTGTTTTGTTACCGCGACTTTATGAAGTTGAAAAGTAATAACATTTAATGGTGTTTTACTTTAACTAACGCTTTCTTCTCTTATCTGGTATTCACTTTTTATCAGTAACTTCCGAAAGAAGTGGTTGGAATTGTAGTGAACATTGATTTACGCAGCTGAAGTTCACGGCGGTCAGGGTTCACTTTTGTATTGTCAATGCACTGTAAAAGTTTAAAACCCTAACGTGTGCACATTTTAACGCTTGTTATGATGGTGAAATCACAGTAACAAGAATAGGTTAGGATAAAAGAAGAAATTCGCTTCTATCAGGTACGCAACTTGGATTTCACTTGATGAATTTCTCAAAAAAAAGGCCTGTTTTTATCTTCCTCTTCTTGTAACCCTGATTTTACCATCGTAAACAGAATTAAAACCTGCATATTCTTTATTATTTTCAAACTTCCACATTGCATTAAAAGTATAAAAACGAACCGTGACCGCCGTCAAATTTATTTTGTTGTAATTTTAAGTGATTTTTAAAACTCGGAATTTTAATTCATACATTTTTAACGCTGATTATGATGGTGAAATCACATTTTAAAGTAAAGTTATGCATTTCTAAAGGTGAATGCATAACTGATGAACAAAGAACAAAGGGCAGCCAGTTCGGACAGGATGAAGAAATTTTGGGAACGGAAGAAGAGGCTGAAACGCTAGTCTCTCAATAGCGATGTTGGACTTGGAAGTGTATGGACTGATTGAAGTGCTCCATTGAGGGCGTAAACTAAGGGAAAAAATGAATGAAAACTTGTCCAAGTTATTACAGAAATCGATTTTTGTATCAAGTTCGGTTCAAATCGAATCAGAATTGACTTATTACATAATATAGGCTACACGACCTAGTGGTTAAGATTGGTACTAATTTCAAGGTCGCATGTCTGGATCTTACCGTGGTGGCTGCTCCAGTTGATTATGTGCAAAAAGAAATTAACTTAATTTCTTTAAATGTTGTTGAAACATTTTAGAAATCGTTTCTTCATATTTGGTGGTTAGGGTTTAAAAATTAGTTTTTTCCGTTTATTTTTAAATAGTAATCATCTTTTTTGAAAAGTTCTTGGTACCTAAATTAGTTATTTGCAGTATGAGCAAAATTTATGCAATGAAAAGTATATAAATAAATTATATGAATTTGTAAAGTGTTTTATACGGTGAGCTTTAGCAATTTTGTTTTTTTTTTTTAATATGACTATACTATTTTCATATATACTACAATTTCCGAAAAAATTGATCAAAAATGTTTTTTGTTTTTGTGAAATTGTCACAAGAAACGGAATGAAATATTGCGTATGATAAATTTTTATCAAAATCGAATTTTAATCGAAACTATAACCACTACAAACTCAAAATCGATTTTTACAATCGTAATATTTTTTTATTGTTCGTATAATGAAGTTCGACATATCGGAAAAAATCTAAAATAAACGGTTTTGATTGTCGATTAAAAAAAAGTTGTTTAAGATGACTGTCTCATACGATAGTTAATCCGAGTGTAGGAGGTCCCTGTTTCAACTAGACTGTTCGGTATTTGTTACGCAGTTTTAGCCAAACGAATGGACCGATTGTTTTAAAATTTTGTATAAAGGTACATTGTATAAAGCTCGGCAGACTTGTAAAATTTCTTCATAATCACTTTTGTTTAAAGATGGCGGCCTCTGATTTACAATAACTAGTGTTCGCATTTTTAGCCAAACGAATTGTTTATAAAATTTGGCACGAAGATATCTTGTAAAAGCCCAAATGACGTATGCGAAACATTTCCCATTTACTTCCGTTACAAAATGGTGGGCTTTGATTTAACCATGTCGAGTGTACGCAATTTTACTCAATAGATTGTTCTGAAATTTCGTACTAAGGGACTTTGTGTAAAATCCGGATGTGTCAAATTTTTCCGTTTACTTCCGTTTCAAAATGGCGGCCTTTGATTTAACCATGTCGAGTGTACGCAATTTTAATCAATAGATTGTTTTGAAATTTCGTACTAAGGGACTTTGTGTAAAATCCGGATGTGTCAATTTTTTCCGTTTACTTCCGTTTCAAAATGGCGACCTTTTATTTAACCATGTCGAGTGTACGCAATTTTAATCAATAGAATTTTTTGAAATTTCGTACTAAGGGACTTTGTGTAAAATCCGGATGTGTCAAATTTTTCCGTTTACTTCCGTTTCAAAATGACGGCCTTTGATTTAACCATGTCGAGTGTACGCAATTTTAATCAATAGATTGTTTTGAAATCTGGTACTAAGGGACTTTGTGTAAAATCCGGATGTGTCAAATTTTTCCGTTTACTTCCGTTTCAAAATGACGGCCTTTGATTTAACCATGTCGAGTGTACGCAATTTTATTCAATAGATTGTTTTGAAATCTGGTACTAAGGGACTTTGTGTAAAATCAGGATGTGTCAAATTTTTCCGTTTACTTCCGTTTCAAAATGACGGCCTTTGATTTAACCATGTCGAGTGTACGCAATTTTAATCAATAGATTGTTTTGAAATTTCGTACTAAGGGACTTTGTGTAAAATCCGGATGTGTAAAATTTTTCCGTTTACTTCGGGTTCAAAATGACGGCCTTTGATTTAACCATGTCGAGTGTACGCAATTTTAATCAATAGAATGTTTTGAAATTTCGTACTAAGGGACTTTGTGTAAAATCCGGATGTGTCAAATTTTTCCGTTTACTTCCGTTTCAAAATGGCGGCCTTTGATTTAACCATGTCGAGTGTACGCAATTTTAATCAATATATTGTTTTGAAATTTCGTACTAAGGGACTTTGTGTAAAATCCGGATGTGTCAATTTTTTCCGTTTACTTCCGTTTCAAAATGGCGACCTTTTATTTAACCATGTCGAGTGTACGCAATTTTAATCAATAGAATTTTTTGAAATTTCGTACTAAGGAACTTTGTGTAAAATCCGGATGTGTCAATTTTTTCCGTTTACTTCCGTTTCAAAATGGCGACCTTTTATTTAACCATGTCGAGTGTACGCAATTTTAATCAATAAAATTTTTTGAAATTTCGTACTAAGGGTCTTTGTGTAAAATCCGGATGTGTAAAATTTTTCCGTTTACTTCCGTTTCAAAATGGCGGCCTTTGATTTAACCATGTCGAGTGTACGCAATTTTAATCAATAGATTGTTTTGAAATTTGGTACTAAGGGACTTTGTGTAAAATCCGGATGTGTAAGATTTTTCCGTTTACTTCCGTTCCAATATGGCGGGCT
>CM040185.1:17953629-17981129 GCA_022606455.1 Callitettix versicolor | reverse complement strand
ACTGGGCTTTCACCCCGAGAACCCGGGTTCGATTCCCGGCCAGGGCTTGGCATTTGCATACGCTATAAATCATCCCATCGTCTGCATTAGCCCAAGTGTGCACAATAGTCGGACGTTAAACGCAAAAAAAATAAAAAAATAAAAATTAAAAAAATAAAAACAAAATAAAAAAATAAAATGTTTAATATACCGCGTTTCATCGGTTCTAAAACAATTTTTTTCCTATTGTAATACTAAAAAAGAGGTGCGTCTTAGAATGTTACATTTGACGTCAAAACGGTATTCCGAAAATACTTCTATTTTCATATTCCTGGAAATGAACCCTGTTCAACTGAACTGTTTTGACCAGCATGATCTACGTATTTCTTTCACATTCCCTGAAATTTCTCCGCCATGCGCAAGCGTGACACGTGACACGTCGGTGCGCAATGATTGATGTGCTTGCAAATAGACAGCACATCCGATGGAACTGCCAAACACTGTGGGCTTTGTGTTAAATAAAAGAACAGAGAAAGTCTGCCGAAATTGTTTTTTTTTCGAATTTACACTGACGCGAGAAAAACAAAGCATACCGGTTCAAAAACAGATTAAATTTGGAAAGTATTTTGGGAGACCCTTTTAACTCTCCCCGATCTGGTTTGATTCTGGCTATTTCTTCCACCTCAAAACAAGGACGATAACAATTTTAAACCATCGGTGTTCGGATACCCACGTATCGCTAAGAACATTGATGCGTTAAAATATCGGGACGAAAACATCGATGTTCAGATTTATAGATGTATCGTTTGAAGAAAATTGATGGCGTTAAACAAAAACATCGATGTTCATATGTATCAATATATCGCTTGATAAACATCGATGGTGTTAAAATATCGGGACGAAAACATCGATGTTTAGATTTATCAATCTTTCCTTTGAAGAACATTGATGGCGTTAAACAAAAACATTGATGTTCATATGTATCAATATATCGCTTGATAAACATCGATGGTGTTAAAATATCAGGACGAAAACATCGATGTTCAGATTTATAGATGTATCGTTTGAAGAACATTGATGGCGTTAAACAAAAACATCGATGTTCATATGTATCAATATATCGCTTGATAAACATTGATGTTGTTAAAATACCAGGACAAAAGATTGATGTTCAGATTTATAGATGTATTGTTTGAAGAACATTGATGGCGTTAAACAAAAACATCGATGTTCATATGTATCAATATATCGCTTGATAAACATCGATGGTGTTAAAATATCGGGACGAAAACATCGATGTTCAGATTTATAGATGTATCGTTTGAAGAACATTGATGGCGTTAAATAAAAACATCGATGTTCATATGTATCAATATATCGCTTGATAAACATCGATGTTCAGATTTATAGATGTATCATTTGAAGAACATTAATGGCGTTAAACAAAAACATCGATGTTCATATGTATCAATATATCGCTTGATAAACATCGATGTTCAGATTTATAGATGTATCATTTGAAGAACATTGATGGCATTAAACAAAAACATCGATGTTCATATGTATCAGTATATCGCTTGATAAACATCGATGGTGTTAAAATATCGGGACGAAAACATCGATGTTCAGAATTATAGATGTATCATCTGAAGAACATTGATGGCGTTAAACAAAAACATCGATGTTCATATGTATCAATATATCGCTTGAAAAACATTGATGGCGTTAAAATATTAAGTCAAAAAGATTGAAGTTCAGATTTATACCTGTATCATTTGAAAAACTTTGATGTTGTTAAAATACCAGGACAAAAGATTGATGTTCAGATTTATCAATCTTTCCTTTGAAGAATATTGATGGCGTTAAACAAAAACATCGATGTTCATATGTATCAATATATCGCTTGATAAACATCGATGGCGGTAAAATATTAAGTCAAAAAGATTGAAGTTCAGATTTATCTTTGTATCATTTGAAAAACTTTGATGTTGTTAAAATACCAGGACAAAAGATTGATGTTCAAATTTATCAATCTTTCCTTTGAAGAACATTGATGGCGTTAAACAAAAACATCGATGTTCATGTGTATCAATAAATCGCTTGATAAACATCGATGGCGTTAAAATATTAAGTCAAAAAGATTGAAGTTCAGATTTATCCCTGTATCATTTGAAAAACTTTGATGTTGTTAAAATACCAGGACAAAAGATTGATGTTCAGATTTATCAATCTTTCCTTTGAAGAACATTGATGGCGTTAAACAAAAACATCGATGTTCATATGTATCAATATATCGCTTGATAAACATCGATGGCGTTAAAATATTAAGTCAAAAAGATTGAAGTTCAGATTTATCCCTTAATCATTTGAAAACTTTGAAGTTGTTAAAATACCAGGACAAAAGATTGATGTTCAGATTTATCAATCTCTCCTTTGAAGAAAATTGATGGCGTTAAACAAAAACATCGATGTTCATGTGTATCAATATATCGCTTGAAAAACATTGATGGCGTTAAAATATTAAGTCAAAAAGATTGAAGTTCAGATTTATCCCTTTATCATTTGAAACACTTTGAAGTTGTTAAAATACCAGGACAAAAGATTGATGTTCAGATTTATCAATCTTTCCTTTGAAGAACATTGATGGCGTTAAACAAAAACATCGATGTTCATATGTATCAATATATCGCTTGAAAAACATTAATGGCGTTAAAATATTAAGTCAAAAAGATTGAAGTTCAGATTTATCCCTGTATCATTTGAAAAACTTTGATGTTGTTAAAATACCAGGACAAAAGATTGATGTTCAGATTTATCAATCTTTCCTTTGAAGAACATTGATGGCGTTAAACAAAAACATCAATGTTCATATGTATCCATGTATCGTCTGAAGAGGTGACGTTAAATTATCGGAAAAAACATCGATGTTTTTAGGATATTTCTAACGTTAAGAATGGCCGCCTCGGTGGCCTAGTTACTGAGCTTTCACCCCGAGGACCTGGGTTCGATTCCCGGCCAGGGCTTGGCATTTTCATACGCTATAAATCATCCCATCGTCTGCATTAGACCACGCGTGCACAATAGTCGGACGTTAAACACCAAAAAAGAGTATTAAGAATATAATTAAAATCATTTATATAAACGTGATCCGATGGATTTATAGTTATATTATCATGATATACCCGTGTGTTTATAAATCTAGAATACTTATAAGTGTTATATTGAAAAAAATATGTATGATTTTTTTTATAGATTAGAAATATTGTGAATTAAATTCATGATAACATACATGAATATACACAAATATATGAATTAAAACATAAATATCCTATCACTCGAGAAATTCATCTGTAGTGCTGTCGTACTAACCAAGTCCGTGTGTAAGTCGTAGACCAGTCCGTGTGCCAGTATAAAATGGAGTACTGGCAAACCGACATCGGGAATCGAGTTCCAGACAGTCAAAGTGCAACTTATGATCCACTTCTGAAATGATAAGCTATCAGCTGATAACAAGCAAGTATGATCCAGTAAAGAATTAAACACCGACAGCATTTTCAATTACAATTTTGATATATCGATATCGGGACAAAACATCTGCATGAAACTATCGATTTCAAAACATCGATTTTAGAGTAAAACATCGATGTTTGACAATAATCGTAGCTGGCAAATGTCACGTTGACGTGTTAGAAGCGAATCTCCGAAAGTAATTTTATTTATCTTAACCTTTTTTCCACCATTTCACCGTAGTAATCAGCAGTTTTTTTGAAATTGAAACAAGAAAATGAACCCTGACCGCCGTCAAAAACTTTCCAATAAGATACATTTTCCATCATGAAGTGATTATTTAATTATTAAAACGAAAACCAGTCTTTTTTTCTGAAATTTTGTTTTCAGAATACTAGGTAGTAGTATAAAATTTCGACTAAACACAGTTTACCTTACGAGTAATGCAATGTTTAACTCTCTGTCGAACATTTTCCAAAGAGCAGGATCGGTGCGCTTTTCATTCTCAGGTCTAAAACATAATGGCAGTTACAGTACTTCATTTCCCGCGCAAATTCCTAATAACTAAAACTGATTTAGCATCAAATACCGTGTCCAATAAAATTGTACTTCTACCTTCAGATTATAAACAGAGAAATTGTACAAATCGGTTTCTCATCATTGTAACTGAGATAAATGGTCGGGCGCCAAGAGTAGCAACTTGTAAGGAACCAATAAGAAGCTAGAAGATATATAACCAGCTGAGTAGAGAGGCAGGGGTAAGACACAGTTATATGTCAATAGACACCATGCTGGCGGGGTGGGGAGGGGGAGCAGAGTTTATTAAAAACATCCGTTATTCCTTTAAAAATGGCTGGGATTTTGTGTGTTGGAAAAATGTGCGCTGTATATCGTTGCTATTGTCGTATAAAGCATTAAACTCTTCTAAAGTTTTTGAAGCACAGTTGTATGTTACGTTTAGAATCATTGTAATTCAGCCATTGTAATAAAATTCTCATTGTAGTTCAGCCGTTGTAATACAGTTATATTAGTAAATAAATCACTGACATTTAGGATGATTAGCGAATTTGATTGGAAAATAAGTCATTGGGGTAAGGTCATCATGGTAACACCCGAACCCGGGTCCTTGAAATGAGTGCCAATCTTTACTCTTACTTCACTTTTGTTGTGGTATCACTTCGTTGTGCGTTTTAATAAAAATCGTGTAATTGTGTTTAGCTTTGTGACTTGTGTTTTCACAGTTTTTTTAACTTTGTGACGACAGAGGGATTTGAGCCTTTGAATTACGGCCTGAAGATAAAACAGTGAGGTTTCAAACCGCGTTACCCTTTACGAGGTGAGTTAAATGACCACTAGACGGAAGAAAATATGTCGTAATTCTAATTACAGAAAATTCGTTTAACAGTTTCAAAATGGCGGCAATTTTAAATCTTATAAATAACTTTTTTTCTGAGTTCACCATCGTAATCACTTTATAAGCTGCGTAAATTAGCATTTTAAATTTCATAATCAGTTGGAATTAGGACAATTGTATCGCGGTCAGGGTTCATTTTCGTATTTCCAGTGTAAAGTTGAAATGTTTCAAATGCTAATATGTTCAGATTTTAATTCTTATTGCGATGGAAAATCAGAATTTGAAAAATTAAGGTAAAGAAAAATACTTTTGGAAATACGCTTCCATCACGTCAGCTAGACAGCTGCGTGCCGCGATTATGTTATCCTGCACTTTTGGATCTGTGATTTCGCCATCATCAGCGTTAAAATCTGCATATATTAGCGTTTTAAACTTCTTGCATTGGAAATGGTCGTGGTGATTATGTTATTCTCAATTCATTTTAAAGTCAAATGAACTAAACTATCAAGTATAATGAATGAAACAAGTATTCTAGTCACGTTGGAACAGCTTGCCTAACTATATCGCAGCACTAACTTTTTCTTTAAAGACTGAAAACGTGGAGAAGAAAATCTTTGTATCCATGATGATCGGTAGTGGGTTTTTGGTGTAAAGTAATTTTTAAAACACAAAATCACTTAAATTTCACATATTAACTACATTTAGGTATTCGTAATGAATACATTACAATTTTCTTATACATAACCTTAAACTCTTAACACAACCTTATGTTCATATCATAAACAGCATTATGTTCGTGTCATAAACTGTTCGTGTCATAAACTGTTATCATAAATTTCATAACGGAAAAGAGTTAATTTAGAAAAATCTGTTACTTTAAAAATGCCTAATTACTGTGAAACGGCTCGACAGATTTTAGTGGAAACCTGATATTTGTCAAATTCGGTAATTGGCAGGTTTTTGGGCTACTTGAACAAACTGTCGTAGGCAACATTTATAAAAAACAAAATGGCGGCCACTCAAAATGCTGAATTTATTTTTTAAACGTTATAATGAGGTCTGGAAGCCAAAGCGACCTTGAGCGTCTTCCTTAGGTCAGTTTCTTTGCATTTTATGCATTTGAAAAGCCTAAAATGATGTTATCCAAATTTCTGACTGAATGTCTGTTACGTTAAAATGCAAATTTTATCTGCTTTTAATTCCGACACCACTTCATAGATTGGAAACTTTACATTTGTTATATACAATGGTTAGTAGAAGTAGGTTTTATTTACGTCAAACTTTCATTAGCTCGTTTGAAACAAACGCCTGATTTATGTTAAAATTGTGTATTTCCAAGAGCTGTAGCAGTCCAGACAAACTAGTCGATCAGCTGAAATATAATTCTTTCGTGTAAAATGTCAGTTGTTTGGTTACAATATACAAGGGCTTTAGATCAACAATCCGACTGTAATTTTGCCAGTAATTTGGTAAAATAATTGTATTCTGTCAATAATAATAACTTTTTTTGTAATAACACAACAGTCTCTCTAAAACATACTTACTTACTTACTGTAGTGTACATTAAAGCAAAATGTTTCAATCAACTTTAAAATTAATCAAATAGTTAATCAATTAAAAAATTATTAAACTAAGAGTTTGAAGTGGGGAATTCATCTGATCCCATCGCGATAACCTTCCATTCCTAAATAAAGCACACGCACGCACACATACACGCAGCCTAGTCTTACTCCAGACAGAGAGAAAACCCAGGAATGTTGTTTTCAGGAAAATCCTGAACATTTCATTAATATAACTTTGTAAATGCCAGAAAGCGTATTTCAAAAATCCCACCCCGGAATGTTGAAGTGAGGTAAATTTTAGATTTTTAATCGCTCCGGGGAAATGTTAGTGTGTTTTCTGGGGAAACTCATTTCGCTTTTAAGCAGGATTCCGGGCCTTGTGTCTGAAGGAATAATTCATCACAAAATAGTCGCGAGATGTGATGCAGTCTAGAGAAAGAAAACCCGACTGAAAGAAACTCATTCTTACTTTTTGATTGTACGATATGTGTAATCTTATGTTCTTATTATAAGCAGTTAATCTAACCTTATGTTCACATCATAAACATTTAAAATAGCATTATGTTCGTGTCATAAACAGTTAACATAACCTTAAAAGGTAAAATAATTGAAGTTTCTATATTTATGTGTGTGTGTGTGTTTTTGCGATTCCAAAAAAAGGTGGAACAAATCTTTTATAGACTACCTGGTGTAGGGTACGCACTACCTCAGAGTGTGGGACTCAAATTAAGTTCAAACTCAAGTTAAGATATATTGTTACCCACAAAAAAAAACCACCAAAAGCATTCCTCTTCTGTAACCCCCCCCCCCACGGAACCGCTGCCAAGCATTACTTCGTGGGAAGGTGGACTGGTTGAACGCCTACTCTTCTACAGCATTGGCTGTCCTTTCTCGATTCTCAGCCTTCAACTTCTTCATGACCACTGCAGCGAATCCCGCAATGGCCTTCCAGTTGGCCATCATAGTCGCAACCAGACTTTCCGGTTCAATGCTGTCTCGCAGATATGTTTGCAGCCTCATCCTTTCCTTGTCGAATCTCCGACACCAAAAAAACACATGCTCCGTATCTTCCTCCACCGCTGCAAGACAGAGGGGACAAGCCGAGTCTGTTTCCAGCCTGAAACCGAACAAGTAAGCCCGGAAGCAACCGTGCCCAGTGAGAATCTGTGTGGGATAGAAATCCACCTCCCCATGATCCCTGTTGCACTAATCCTGGATGTTATCTACGACCAATGTCGCTGCCATGTCTCCAGGGTCCGATTTCGCTCCTCTGTAATTGCCATTGTATGACTATACCACGGCTCAGCACTTCGCTTGCGCCAGTAGAGCCTCGCTCTTTCATAAGTCATCAGCTTCATTAGTGGTTCGCCCGCATGATTCCGCATGAGCCTGCAAATGGCTCCTGCCACGTTCGCCGCCTCTTCACTAACTGCCTTGAGATGTTCCCTGAAGCAGAGTCTCGCGTCAACCCACACACCAAGGTATCGAAGGGCTGGGACGGAACCTATCTGCATATATCCAACTGTAAGAGTTACTGTTTCCCTCTTTTTTCTGCTGGTCACAAGCACGGCCTCCGTCTTGTGATCGAAAGAGATGTGTGTGTGTGTGTGTGTGTGTGTGTGTGTGTGTGTGTGTGTGTGTGTGCGCGCGCGCGCGCGTGTACGTGCGTGTTAGCAATTTGTTATTGGTATTTTTGAGTAGACTTAATGCAGTGGCACAAAAATTGATTTTTACTATGTGACTTGAACAAGTTTGTTATGCAAAAGTCCGATCATTATTAATTTCCAAATGGCGGACATTCAAAATATTGAAAGGTAACTTTTTTTTAAATCGTAGTCAGAAATCGAATTCAGAATAACTGGAAGAAACATTGTAAAATTCATGGAAAAGCAGATGGTTGATACAATTGGTTGTCAGAGAGATGCCAGTCAGTGATGTGTCAGTGTGTGTATTGATGTATTACAAATCAGGTGACTTGACCATAGATATACTACTATTTTTCGACTAATGAAAGGCGAGAATGAAATAGGTATTAAATAAAATAATGGTTAAAATGTTTAATGAGTAAAATTATTATTTATAATAATTTATTTATAAATTATAAATAAAACTTATTATTAAATTATTTTAATAATGTAAACGTTATTTATAAATTTTGGTAATAATAATATAATTATAGTTACACACAAGTGTTGCATTACAGATGTTACGTAACACGTGTCTGTGTGATTTGTAGGTTATAATAGGCAATTTCAAGCTTTGAAGAGGGTTTGTATCTGTTTTAAAAGTTTAAAAAATGGGCAAAAGTTCCAAGAAGTGATCGAAGTTTAAGTGATATAAAGGCAATCGTTCATGAGACGGATTTAATGCACACGGCAAAAAAAATAGTACCAGTGTTTCTGAAATATGTGCAGATTATCATAAGAAAGACAAGAACTGAGAGATGAATTGCATAAAAATTTAGAAGGAAATAGTTATTTAACGGAATCTTAATAATATGGTATTCATTTCTAGTCAAAGCAACACTTGGGGACACGGTAGTCGATGTGACTAAAGCACTGGTCAGTCTACTACGTCTGTGATCTGCGCATCTTAAAGTTCTTAGTGTTCTAGCCGCAGTTACTCCCGTTGCTTTTCCCTTACCGTTATCGCTGATCGCTTGTCCTCATTCGTCTAACTGGCATAAAGTATGGACGTTGTGTAAATGTAGGAGTTAGTAATAGAATCAACTTTGATTTTTAGAGGCTACACCCTCTAATGGAAGACCAATCTGGTAATATAGATATTAATTTTGAACAGTCAAAATTCTATAGACCTAACTGGCAAAATGTCCTGTATGTCCTAGCGTACTGTACAGTAGCCGGTGTTTGGTCGCTGCGGTCAGGAAGGTCACTGCCACTAAATTACAGATTTTGACTTTCACTCTGATGTATACAGTAAAAAAGAAAGTGTTTTAGTTTTCGAAATACCGAACCGATGGTCGGATTTAGTGGAAAGTCTATCTTTAGCCTCTGTAGTGGAAACTAGAGACAGTGGTTACGGAAAGTTTCCGAAAAACACCGCGAAACTGCGCGGACTTTTCACTATTCACTGTTGGACTAGTTGACGCTTGCTGCTAGTTGAGAAGTGAGCCACGCGGTCAGTACAGTAGGCTCTTAGAACTGAACTGGCTGCTTTACATGTTTAACCTTGGATGTTTGTTTAAGAAACAATTAAGTTACTTTACGTAACAATTAAAATGAACTAATTTTGACACAATACTAAACAAAATATTAAATAAAAAAAGTTACAGTAAGTAGCGGGTTTCGAACTCACGTCCTTTAGTTTTGTAAGCAGAGGTCATAGCACTGAGCCAAGAATGCTCGTAGAACAAATAGCTCACTGATAAACTTAATTTACTTCAAGAATACGTAATGTTATTCATGATATCGAGTATTTCCATGTTACAAAAACAGTTTGACCCGCCTAGACAATTATTCTCTTTAAATAATTTTTGGAAATGCTCTACCATCACGCCATGGATACAGCTACGTATTGATATTATTAATTTGTTGATGGCTAATGTATGCCGTACATTTCTGACTACACTTTTATTATTGAAAACAAATTATTATTAAATTACTTTACGTAACACGTTAAAAAATAATCTACTTACCAACTTTTGTTTGTTTGGGGAAACTGTCATTGAATACAGTGTAAGTATAAATGGCGGAGACATTCGGTTCAGTGAATGGTGAATGAATTTTGAAACAGTTTTTAATTTTCTAAAAATGTTCGCCACCGTTAAAACGTTTTCATGCCGTGTTCAGGGTGAGGGTTGCATTTTTATCGCACTTTATTAAACATGCATTGAAGGAAAGTACATTTTTTTACAGGACCATAAATTTACATATCAAAAGGAACGCGGATCTTTCAAAGGTTCAGAATAAATTTGCGTCCGAGCTGCTTGCATACTAAGCGCCATTGGTTTGGCCTTTCTTTTTGTGTGCGGTCTTAAGAAAGTATAATTTTGAAAAATACGGCGACGAAATGAAGCGTTTTAGTAAAGTTCACGATTATGAATTGGAAATAAAAATCATTAACGTTTCTATAAATGAAATTATATAGAATAATTTAATCTGTTTAGCTGAAACATACTAGCTTATGGTCGTGTATTACCCTGATGTTTAGTCAACTCGATTAATTATTCTCTGTTAAACTGTTTTATCTTCTCATCTATTAATTGTGCTAATCAGTGACTTTGCGATGCAGAAACCTATGAATGTTTGATAGCGAAATAACAAGCGAAGAATTATAATATTTATATAATATATTTATAATATTATATAATATTATTTATAATATTTATAATATAATAATTATTGGCGAAATTGCATTGGAAAATGAGCAATTGGGGCGGCCATCATGGTAAGATCCTTACCCGAGACCTTGAAATGAGTGCCGATTCTATCTTCTAGATCACTTTTTGAAGGGGTCGTTAAAATTTATTTTTATTTGTGAGTGTGTGTGAGCGCGCGCGTGTGTCTGTGTGTGTTTTGGAAAGTTAACGTTCATAATTTTAAACTTATTTGATTGAAAACTTGGCACATGTATTTCGTTTAAATAGTTTCAAAATGGCAACTATTTCAAATATAAACCCGTTGGAATTAATAAATTTAATTTGACGGCGATCTGGGTTCATTTTCGTATTTTCAAAATTCAAAATTTCGTATGAAGATTTCAGTGCTGATTATGGTGACGAAATAGTGATATTGACGAAAATTTTAAGATTCATTAAAGTATTTATTGCTTGTTTGACATTACAATTAATTTGAATAAAAGTTTCGAAAATATAACAATGATTTTTTGAGCACTAGGTAGTGTCTGCTACATTATGAGATACCGCTCACCACACATTACCACGGACATATTGGGTTCCGGGGTCTTATCGTGAATTACGGACAGTATAACTTCGTATTCCATACAGTAGGCTCTACATTGATGGGTTTATTTCATTGTTATTACCAAATTAATGAATTCTTTTATTAAAGACCGCCATTTTTTTTATTATCTGTATATCTGGTGACTTCAATGCCAGGAAAGACAGACAGAACTGATTGGATGATTGCACTTTATTTGTCGAGGATAAACTGAGCCATTCCATTAGCGACACAATTGAGTCTATCTCGGATATAAATTGAATAGGAGTCTATATTTGCCGTACAAAAAGGACGCCATGTTTTTAATGAAGTCTTTGTGCCCCATATTGGCGTTTGCTATTGGCGTTCAAATTTATTTCAAGGCGGCTGTAAAGGTTTATAAGGAAAATGTTTTCCTTTTTCCGTTGTTAAATTTAATAATTGCAGCACACAGGCGTCACGCTGATTTATAGAAATAAGTTCTGTACGTATTTCTTAAATGAAATGTAAGAAATTAAATGATTATGTATAGGCCTACATATTTTAACGCTGCTTCAGATTGAAATACGTTCTTATATTTCTCAATTTCTCTATTTTCTATCGTCTTCTCCTTTTTCTTCATTTTTTCTCCTTATCCTCTTCATCCTCTTTCTTCTCCTCTTCTTCCTCCTCCTTCTCCTCCTCTTCTTCCTCCTCCTTCTCTTCTTCCTCCTCCTTCTCCTTCCTCTTCTTTTTCTCCTTCTCATTCACCTTATCTTTCTTTCTTCTTCTTACTTTTCTTTTTATTCTCCCTTTTCTCCTCCTTCTCCTTTTCCTTCTTTTCCTTCTAATTTTCATTCTCCTTCTTCTTCTTCTTCTTTTCACCATACTCTTCTTTTTCCTCATATTATTTTCCTCTTCTTCTTCATTTTCTTATTCCTCTTTTCCTTTACTTCTTCTTTTTTTCCTATTCTTCTTCTTTTTTCTCCTCCTCCTCCTCTTTCTCCTGCTCCATCTCCTTATTCTAGTTCTCCTTTTCTCTTTCTCCTTCTCTTTCTTCTTTTGCTTTTCTTCCTTCTTCTCCTTCTTTTTCTTCTTCTTTTTTCCTCTTTTTCTTCTTCTTTTCCTTTTCTTCTTCTTTTTTCTTTTCTTCTCCTCCTCCTCCTTCTCCTGCTCCATCTCCTTATTCTTCTTCTACTTCTCTTTCTCCTCCTTATTCTTCTGCTTTTCTGCCTTCTTCTCCTTGTTTTTCTTCTTCTTCCTCATCTTCTTCTTCTCCTTCTCCTTCTTTTTCTTTTTCTTCTTCTACTTCATCTTCGAAAAAGTTAATTATTTCAACGGATTTTGATTAAATCGCAAATTTAAGCAGTGTTTTACGTTGGTAAAATCGGATTTTCAAAATATTATAAAACAAAATAGTTACAGTTCGAAAATGGCGGTAATTTTAAATCTATAAATTTTTTAATTTTTGGTCATAATTTTTCTAAAATACGTTTTCAGTACCGCAATCTGCGTTTAAAGTTGCACGCATTAGTTATCTAAATTTTCAACAATCCCTTTTTAACTTAGACATTGTTTGACCGCTTTCGTTTTCCTATTTCCGAAGATAATTTGACATTTTAATTCGGTAAAGTTTGCAGATTTTAACACTGTTTATAATGGCGATATAATTTTTTTCAAAAAAAGTTAAGATAACGAAATTCATTTTTTCATTCGCATCCATCACGTTATGTTTTGACTAATCGGAACGAATTTATAATGCTACTTCTTTTATCAACACTATGTGCTAATAAACACTACGGGAATTTGAATTTTTAAAATTCATAACTTTTTTGTTTTAAACGTTTCTGAAAATCTGATTTAACCGTTGTAGTCAGCGTTAAAAGCTGCGTAAATTGTCATTTTGTATTTTCACGATCTACTGAAATTAAAAAAGTGAATTTGACGGCGGTCAAGGACGATTTCCATATTTCCATTGTCGTTTTTAAAATCCTGTACGTAGATTTTAATGCCGATAAAGATGGTGAGATTATATTTTATAAAATTATATATTAACAAAATTAATGTTAGGGATTCGCTTCATTTACGTCAGCGAAACAGCTGCTTGCCTTGATTATTAAAAATACAAAATTTTAAAAACAGCAATTGTGTTAATATTGCTTTAGCTTGAACACGTATAGGGTAAATATATTTCCATACTTGTCGCCCGCAGCATCCCCCACCCTCGTCGCCATTACAATGCATGATGGGAATACCATGATTGATGTCAGCATGAATACATGTCACTGGAGTCTAATGGGTGTGTCAATCACTCAATCGGGAACGTGCAGTACCTGCCGCGTCCTAGACAGCAGCCTGTCGGGAGGCCTTCATTAACTGTGACAGCGTCGGTAAAACCACGTGATCGGTTTGGAACTCTTTTTTTCAGTTCGAATGCGGTTTTGAAAACGGCAATCAAAAATGTCTAGTATTTGTGAGGGTAATTTTACAAAAAAAGTACAATTTGTTGCAATCAGGCGACATTTTTGCTCCAAGAGGAATATACAATAAATACGTTAATAATCAGGGCGTGTAGGCTAACTCTCTGACTTGATAGAAGCAAATTTCCAGAATTAGTTTTCTTTACCTTACGTTTTTTTTCTTGAATTTTAGAAATTATTATTTTATCAACTAAAATCTACGTATATTAGAACTTTAAGAATTCAAATTACGCTTGAAAATACGAAGTTTTGACCCTGACCGCCGTCAAAACTTTTCTTAATTTCAACGGGTTTTGAAATCAAAGTGCTCATTTATGCATCCTTTAACGCCAGTTACAAGACGGAACCGGATTTTCACAAACAAGTTGGAACAAAAAAGTTCGAATTTTTAAAGATCTAAAACGATTGCACTGTGAAACTGTAAATTTTTTTATTACAAATCCTTAAAAGTCCGATTTCACCATTTAAAATCCGTTGAAATTAAGAATTTGTTGACGGCGGCCAGGGTTAATGTTTTGCATTTGCCTGGTAATTTGGAATTTGAAAGTGGTATTATAAACCGGTTTTGATGCTGATTGTGATGGTGGAATCGAAATTTCAAAAAACGTTAAAATAAAAAAAATACTTACGAAAATTCGCTTCTATCACGTCAGAAAGACAGCTGCGCTGCCGCGTTTATTTTCAAAACTATAATTTCGCCAACATAAACGGTAATAACACCTGCATTTATTAGCATTGTTGATTTTTCGCATTGAAATTACGAAAATGGACCCTGACCGCTGTCAGATTTCAACGAAATGTGAATATTCAAAATGCATTTTGAATATTCAGTTTTTCAGTTTTTGGTATTCAGTTTTTGCGGTGGTTGAATAGGATTTTTTAAATATTTAAGGCAAAAATATCACGATTTTTGTATTGATTGAAACGGCAGCCATTTTGAAATTCTTGAACGAATTTTATTGGTTAACGATTTGGTCTAAGCTTTGGACAGTTTTGACTTTTGTACCAATTTTGAATCAAATGTGATAAAAATTACTAAAATAAGCGTGTCAATACACACACACACACACGCGCGCGCGCGCGTACTACATTTATTATTATTTATTAGTAGGTCTAGGTAAATTTCTACAAAATTTTTAGAGCCATTTTTGAAGAAAAACAATCTTTATACAAGTATAAAAAGAAAGTTTTATAATCTTTAAACATTTCGATTTTGAGATTTTAATGGATGTATCCGCTTTTAGATCCTCCGAGAAGTGTTTTTTTTTTTTTTACTTTAATGTTTTGTTTGTCCATATGTTTCAGCATCATTAAACTCAAAAACATATTTATTATTTTGGTTTTTGGTTTTTTTTACGTCCATACTATGTGCCAGTTAGATGAAGGACCGGCGTTAAAACAGAAAAAAGTAAAAGAGGAAAGTCTCGAACTTATGACCTTGATGTGCGCATATTCGGAGACGCAGTAGACCGGACAACATGACTTTAAGACTGAACCAATTTACAATTTGCTTAGGTGTGTTTTGGGATTGTTTATTTTGTTATTTTATTTGGTTTTCGTAATTTGTTTTATTAAATTTTAAGTTAAATTTCTTTTAACGATTACGATAAAATCTTACCCAAATGTAGCCCTTACTTGCGTGGTCACTATTTTCTATTAAATTCTTTTTTTTTTTCTTTTTTCGGTGTTTAACGTCCGACTATTGTGCACGTTTGGGCTAATGCAGACGATGGGATGATTTATAGCGTATGAAAATGCCAAGCCCTGGCCAGGAATCAAACCCGGGTCCTCGGGGTGAAAAGTACGCAATCAACTAGGTCACCGAGGCGCCCTATTAAATTCTGATTCGAGTATTATGTGCATACTGAATGTGCAAAAATCTTAAAAAATGTGCCTTTTTCCAAATCGGTCAATAGATTTTGATAAATATATGATGTATGATGATTTATAACATAAAGCAATTTACCAAATTTAAAAAGAATCATTTCGTAAATTAGGAACATTGACTTACGAATTTTATACGACAAAACATTTCCGATTTTCCCAGATGTTTTTGGCCTTATCAGCCTTGCAACGAAATGGGTACATTTTGTTATGTTTATATATATATATATATATATATATATATATATATATATATATATATATATTTGGTAACTAGTTACATATACTAGATATAATTTTTTAATTTGTTTACATAATAATGGTTTTAATTAATTAATACTTTAATTTATTTAAAGTTTTTCAAACAGTGAAGTCGCAACACGTCTATGATAACTTTATAGATTTTTTGCCGGGAAAAACAAAGACGAAAATCGTGGGAACCATTTAATGTAAGGAAGTTTGTCTAACATCAGCTGATTCGTGCCAACAACTGTTTATCTGATAAGTTAACTTTTACGTTATACTTAATACAACCAGTGCACTGCCACGCATCTTGTACAATACAACTATTTATACTACCATTTAGTGAAACATGTAAATAATGCCCTAATTACGTCAGTGTACCCGGTTTAATTGTTTAATCAGGACTGGCAAGAGGAGAGAGTACATTAACCTACGTCTACTGCATATAGTTAGAGCTTGTTAGGAGGGTAGCTGTTGTAATTTAGGGGCGAGAAGTGAGGGGGTTGACAGGGTATAAAAATTCTGCAAGCACTAATTAGCTGCGAATGGTTCTGTTCACGTGGAAAGGAAACGTGTATGAAAGGAAGTAGCTAGCATTTTGTGCAACGTTTACTTCCGGTTCCGGCTTGTTGAAAATATTTAGTTTATTAATTACTGAAACATAGTGTAGCTACCCTTATCTGTAATCACTCCTCCAGACTGACCAATTAAAATTCACAGTCTCAACCAAAAGTAATTCTAGTATGAAATTTAACGTATTTGATGCTACAGGTCCGAACAAAAATCAGAGTATATTTCCTCATTTCCAACCCTTAAACAAAACGTTAAAAATGGGTGAAATTTCAAAAATTGTCCGAACGTAACGAAAAATGTGTTCGTCGTATAGTTTTTTTTTATAATGTTTAACGAAAACTTTTTTGTTTTTTTTTTATATTTTAGTGTTTACAAATTTTAAGTGATTTTTTAAGAGCTTTTAATACTTTTTAAATCTTCCTTAAGCAAATCTTAAAATTTTCGCGGATAATGAGCTACTTGAGCGGCCATCATGGTAAGCGACAGACCCGGGACGTGGAAACGAGCGCTGATCCTGTCTAGATATCTGTCATTCTATTACAGAATCAATCGCTGATCAACTCCAGCTTGCAACTACTTATAAAACAATTTAAGTAAAATAAACAAAATAATATTAGAAAAAGGAGACTGGCTTTTTATGGACACCTAACAAGGCTACCAGAAGAAAGACTGACGAAGAAACTCCTAAATTACCAACTCAAGATGAAAGTAAAGAATGAGTGGCTTAAGGAAGTGGAACATGACCTAAAAGGAATTAGGGATAACGGAGGAACGTCTGAAAGAAGGAAGGGAAAAACCGATCCTCAGGAATAAAAACACTAGATTAAAATTTAAAGAAGGAACAAAAAGAGTTGCCTTTTACTCGGAGGAAGTTAGACTACGGAGATATATAAGACTGAAAAAGTATTGGGAGTCTCATAAACCTAAAAGAACCAAAGTTGAAAGCCCAAAAGAAACAAAATTGACTAAATGTGCTCCATTGAGGGCTTAAAATAATAAAACAAAAACAAACTAACAATCAGAAAAATTAAAAAAACTTTAATTAAAGATAATGCGTATTGAAATCATTGAACAACATGTTATACATTTAAAGAAATTAGAGGTATCGTATAAATAAATTATAAATTTCAACAAGTTGGCAATCTAAAAATTAAATTAATATAGGTGTAAGTATTAAAACTGGCATTAAATAATTTATAAAAATATCAGCAATTCTAAAAAGTACTGTATTTATTTATTTATTTTTTTTTGTCATGAAAGACTAAATCGTATGAATTATTTTATTAAAAATCACTATTCGTATGTTATAATTTGGCGCCCATCGTTATGGCGGAAATTTAAATTAAAAACTATTTTTTTTATAATATATTGAATATAGGTCTCAATATACAATAAGAATATACAATAAGAAATCCCTTTCATGGGGGTCCAAAATTAAACATTATAAAACAGTGATCAAGCCGGAAGCACTGTACGCAGCAGAAACATTAACCATGAATCGCATAGGCCAGATAGAAAAGCTTGAAATAACGGAAAGGAAAATCTTAAGAAAAATTATAGGAACAAAATTTCAGGATAATAAGGTAGTATATATTAGAAATGAAGCTCTCTACAAGAAAACTGAAAAACTGTCAGATACTATGAGAAAAAGGAGAATAATTTTTTACGGCCATCTTCTTAGAATGAACTCCAATAGATTAACGAAACAGGTGTTTGATTTTTTCCATAATCGTAAAACAAAACCGAACTGGTTTAAAGAAATTGAAAAAGACCTAATAGAATTAAAAATTACAGAAAATTCACTGCTTGACCAAACTGCTAAGATAATTACCAAAGACGAAAGAATAAGATTCGAAGATAAAACCAAAATAAAACCTAAACCTATCATTTCAGAAGAGGAGAGGAAAAGAAGATCAGAAAGAATGAAGAGCTACTGGGAACAAAGAAAAGTACAGCGCGCAAGAAATGATTAATTCAGCGTACCCCAAAGAGGGTGAAACGAAAAGAAGAATATAGGTCTTTGTATTACAATTTTAATCAACAATTAGCGCATCTAATATTGGCGTCCATTTCATTAAGTCGGTCTTGGATCTTACTATGATGGTTTCTTCAACAGGTAAATTCTCATTAGACATATTCCAACTAACGTTGCTGTAAAACGTAAACTATCTGTGAAAACGTAAGCGGAGAAGTTAATGCACTTAAAGGAAGTACTAAATACAACCGGTTGTTCATTCAGAACTCGGAAAGTTTAGCGGTAGTTGCAAATTCCAGTTAAGCCTAAACATCAATAATGATAGACATCTGTTTCAAACTGTAGTAACGTTGAACTAATAAGCCCTTTAATTGAACATTGGAACGAGAACAAACATCAGGGCTACCAACGCAACACCGCTGAAACTTAATAATTCTTGTTCTATTAAATCCTGTTTTACGGTAACTTTTGAAGTGTAAATGTTTTTTTAGCGTATTGTGCTGATTCTTTCTGTGTGATGAATTAGTTTCGTCCGTCACGCTTGAAAGTGAAACGCTCATTCGTGTATTTCCGGATGAAGAGCCAAATATAGCTAAGCGACAGTACCGATACACGTGCGCGCGCACTTGCACACACAAATATATATATTTATTTATGTGTGTGTGTGTGTGTGTGTGTGTGTGTGTGTGTGTAAAAATTGTCATACTATATGCTCGGCAGTTGAACGCTTAGGCCAGGTGGCCACAAAATTTGCGGTTTTGCGCTAAGCGGCTCGGACTACGGTTTCAAAACATAACCTTTGGTTTTTATTTACGTGCGGCTACTAAAAGCGAAACAGAGCTGAGCAAAGTCAGGCGGTATCGCTGGACTCCGTTCCGCGTAGCTTCGACTCTGTCTAGTTCGGTTTTGAAACTGACTCTGCTTCCCCCACCACGCTGACCACGCCTCCACACCTATTATTTTTCGTTACCTAGTTTACGGTTTTTATACATTGTAGTTTCCTAGAATCAGTTACGGTAGGCCTAAACATTGAGATTGGAAGGATACAAACGCGTCCTTTACACTGAACTCGGCTTCTGGTTGCCGTTCATCCTCACTCCGCTCCGCTCGGCTCAGCTCGGCTCCGCTCGGCTCAGCTCGGCTCAGCTCGGCTCAGCTCGGCTCGGCTCAGCTCAGCTCGGCTCAGCTCGGCTCATCTCGGCTCAGCTCGGCTCAGCTCGGCTCATCTCGGCTCAGCTCGGCTCAGCTCGTCTCAGCTTGGCGCCGAATTTGGTGGTTACCCGGCCTTATTTAGGTATTTTCTAAAGAAGAAATAACTGTCTCTGAGAAAATGCCTACCATAACATAACATTAAAATGACAGCTTACAATAGTTTGGTACACAGGTTAATTTCACTCCCTATGGACAGCTATGGAAATGAAGTGAACATCATTAAGTACATAGCTGTTTCTAATAGATATAAAAGCTCAATTTTTGATAGGCTTATTGCCAAACACAAAAACAAAAATAAAAAAAAAGGTTCCTGATAAAAAAAACATACATCTCCACGGAATATGGGTTCAACTTTAAGCCACACCATAAAAAAAGAATTAGCCAAAGAAAATATAAATGTCTCTATCAGAACAACTAATAAGTTATCAACATTATTAAAGAAGCCAGTTGCAAATACAAGTGGAGATAGCTTTGAAAAAAACTGGCATAACAAAATGAAATGTAGTGATTGCCTAAGCTTCTATATCGCTCTTTTAAGAAAAGATTTAAAGAGCACATACCAAGAAGTGCTGGACAAACTCGGCTTTCGCAGAATATCTTATGGACAAAAACCATAAATTCGAAGGCATCCATACCAACATGGAAATATTACATTTGTGTCATAAAAATTGTTATATGGATGCGATTGAAGAGTTTGAGATTTACAAGAGCAAAAAATCAGACCCCCAGAACATCCTCAATGAAAACCTTTCATTTAGATCAAATTTAATATATGACATGGCTTTAAGGATAAGTGATTTGAGTAACAAAAACCAACAGACGCACTGTAACTGATAACAACGACGGGCGTGCTACTAATGATGGAGACTCCGCAGTCTAGAATATAACGACGTACGAGTCGCGTGTGTAGCTTGGCCAAGCCGAATTTCATAATGAATATTTTAAACGTTTAATTGTGCTCAGTGTTTATGATGTATGTTTTGTTTTGTTTGACTTTGTGACGACCTCGACAGAGAGATTTAACATTTTGTATCACGGCCTGAAGATGAAACGATAGTTTCGAAACCGCGGTAGCCTTTATGAGATGAGTGGATAGACAGGAAGAATAGGTAATAATCCTAATCATAACATAACTTATCCTTGGAATTTCCAGCGTTATTAGCAATGCCACGTCTCGCTTACAGAAACCCACCATTTAGAAATTAAAGAACTTGATGAAGAAGAAGAAATAAGCCACAGTTTCTCTGTCTTACTTTAGAGGTGCTACGAATAGAATCGGCAGACCTATTAACACGTTCACGACGACGTGCGTCACTAATGACGCACGCTGCAACGGCCGGTAAGACGAGGGTGTGTCACCAATGACGCACTGACATAACATTAAAATATGTAGAATGCAATTTTTTGTCCGGTTGAATATCACCTAAAATGTTATATAGACAAATGGCCTAACAATTTTACGGAAAAAATTACGCATATAGTTGAAAGTTCTTGTTGATTACCGTAACACAAAATGTTGTGACATTTAAAATTGGTTATCGTCGTGAATGTATTTAGAAGTACAACATTTGAGCATTTAAAATCCCCTCATCGCCAATGACAAGTTTATTACCAACACAAAGGACAAATCCGCGGCATTTGCAGCGTTACAATTAGAGGTTGTTTTAAGAGTTACATATGACGAACTGACAGGCGCATTTCAAGTGCATGGTATAAACAGTGAACATAAACATGGTATTAAAAAGCAACAAAATACTTCCACTTCCGGTCAACAGAGAGAAACAGACCATAACGTTGGATTTTAGACAGGCAGACACATAGATATTGTCGAAAATTATAGGATCAAGACTGTTAGAGAGGCCATTGAAATAGAGAATAGGAGGGACTACGCCCATACCCAAGGTTGTTATACAGAGTGTCCTTCGTTACTTGGGTGTAAAAGTTTACATAAAGTGACTGTTTTCATTTCTAAAACAATCCACGAGCAGAAATAACTTGCATGTTTGAGTGTGGACCTACAATTTGATCATTCTTATGATCACACTCAAATTTTTTTTACTTTTATTTCATCAAACTGGAGTACTGCAACACTATATCTAACTGTAAACAATGGAATCACTTGATCTAAACTGGAAAAGAAAACTTTGATCAGCTTCAACACACTTCAAACAGAGCACAGCTAGGTGAATACCTAGCTTCGCACATTACAAGCAGCGGTGGTAGGTCGTAGCGTGACGTCATGCGCAAGAAGCGTGCGTGCTTGACTGAGACAACCTTCTGTATAGTGCCTTGGCCCATACCTACACCTGCTGCGTGGAGAAATGACCTCAGCTATGTCTGAACTGAGTCAGATCGTTCTGGGGCCATTGTGGTTTTCACTAGACCTGATTTCAGCCGGGCTAGTGCTTGTCAACAGAGGTACGATCTACGTCAGCTTAAGCCAGCCCACTTTCTCTCTGTATCATACGGAGGTTATAAAAGCAGAATACTAGTTAAGGCTTCCTTCAGTTGAAATTCACACTTGGAACGAGAACCACCTTGAAAATGCAAGATACGATGTTGACGAAACGTCAGAAAAACGGTTGTGTTGATCGCTCACACACACGCGCGCGCGCACACACACACGCGCTCACACATGTATATATGTACTTGAAATGAACTATTGTATACTAATTAAATTATAGGGGACTTATTAAAACTCCATATTAGTTAAAGTTTGAGAATGTTTATTTTTTTGGTTTTGATATCAAGTACCTGTAAGTAAATTAAATAGGGATTAATAAATATTTTTTTGGAAACCGGATTAAGTTTTTGAAGTGAAATTAACTGTAAGGAATTCATTTCATTTGAGCCCTAAACATTTTCTTCATCTTTCATATTTCTCATTATGTTATTGTATTTTAAAATTTCTATTTATTCTTTCCCAGAAAAGATTGTTTTTATATTTACTTTATTGGAAATAATGCAAATTGTGGTCTTTAAAAACAGGATAAATATTGTAGAAGCATATGAAAGATTAGTTTAAACAATCGATATTGTGAATCCGTTATTTAGATTACCTCTAAACAGTTACGTAGTAACAATGTAAAACCTGCCATCTCGATAGTAAGAATAAAACCAGTTTTTACTTCCTACTTGCTGATGCATTGGCAGTACGTGCTTTGTGTTTAGATTCGCCAAGTCTCTGTCCGGAATGTGCAAGTACAACTATTTACGGCGTTTAACAATACATCTAAATAAGCTTTTTTCTAAAGTAAATTCACTTCACTTTATTTCCTTTGTAATCGTTTTTAAAGGGTTGCGGAACATTTATTTTGAGCTGTGCTTTAATACTAGCCGACCTGTTCATCGCTACAGTATTTTTATGTTAATATTGTATCGAGCGAATTTCATAATATTCGAAATTTCATTATAACAACTTGCGTTGAAATATGCGACAAGTTTTGGTTTTATACAAAAATAATAGATCCAACGTAGTAACGTCAATGTAAGTTTTCATGTAGTTTTATAATTGAAAACACTAATTTATGCACAAAAAAATAGATTTGTTGAAGCTAAAACGTTCTCACTACCGGTTTCTAGAACATTTATTTAATGCTGCAACAGTAATAGTTGGATTAACATAATTGATAATTAAATTTTGCATTCTGTTCCTAGAAAATACCTAAAGATCACCTGATTGCTGTTTTCAAACATATGGTCAACGTGAATTGTAATTTTTAGGTTATGTCTGTTTAATTTTTTGTATCCATTGTGCTTTACATTTTTGACTAGTGTAGGCTATTAATTTTTGGTAAAGTGGCGCACTCTTAGCACCAGTGTAGAGCATATATTTTCGAGTTAGAATAAAAATGTAAACGACTTTTTTACTGAACCTAAATCTAATATTGCATTCTTTATTCAAGAAATAATGAAATGAAATTACAGTTCTAATGCTTATATCACCCAATTGCTTCTGTTAATTCTTCACCTGAACTATTATTATCATAATTTTTTATACTCGCGAACGTATTGCAAATAAGGCGTAAAATAAATGTATAGGTTATGTTATTATTGTTCATAAATAACGCGGAAAAAGTAAAATTAATTAGCACATCAAAATATCACAAATAAAAGTTGTAAATTTTGTAAAACGAAATAGTAATTATTATTAAGCTATAAATAAAATAATCAACTGATACTGAAACGAGTTTAATCTTCGATTAGCAGTATCGTTTCGATTTTAGTGTATGTACTGCCGAAGCAAGAACCGATCGAGAGAGACATCTGTTTTTCGCCGGCAAAAAAAATCGATTAGCAGTTAATTGTTGTTCTAGAAACGGAAACTGACGATTTAATTAAAGATTAAGTTTAACGATCGATTAAATAAGTTAACAGCTGTTTTAGAAACCGGCTTCGTCAGTTTATGTTCGCAATTTTGTCGCGAAATACAAAACAATTGTAATGTTATTTTTACTGGAGTTTTTTTTAATTTATCTAGGTGTACTGTAAACGCTTGATCAGTTTCGTTAATCTTGCGATTGACCACGCCTAAATACAAACCGTAATGTAATATATATTAAAATATATAATGTATTTACGTCAGTAGATCGTTTTGTTCGACTGATTCGCTTGTAATGATAAATATTTATTACCCGATATATCATGAGGCATTTTGACGTTTATTTTACCTTAGGTTTTTGATTTTTCAAAGTTTTCGTATTAATTTTATTGAATTTGTATTTGACCAGATGATTACGTTCATTAATGGAGATAGTTCGTTAAGTTCACCACAGAATGCAGCACATACAACTCTTTTATTCCGGAGTAAAAACAGTTTTAGTATTCATTTTATTCGACTGATTCGCTTGTAATGATAAATATTTATTACCAGATATGTCGTGAGGAATTTTGCCGTTTATTTTGCCTTTGGTTTTTGATTTTTCAAAGTTTTCGTATTAATTTTATTGAATTTTTATTTGACCAGATGATTACGTAAACGTACGTTCATTAATCGAGATAGTTCGTTAAGTTCACCACAGAATGCAGCACATACAACTCTTTTATTCCGGAGTAAAAACAGTTTTAGTATTCATTTTATTTGACTGATTCGTTTGTAATGATAAATATTTATTACCAGATATGACGTGAGGCATTTTGACGTTTATTTTACCTTAGGTTTTTGATTTTTCAAAGTTTTCGTATTAATTTTATTGAATTTTTATTTGACCAGATGATTACGTAAACGTACGTTCATTAATGGAGATAGTTCGTTAAGTTCACCACAGAATGCAGCACATACAACTCTTTTATTCCGGAGTAAAAACAGTTTTAGTATTCATTTTATTCGACTGATTCGCTTGTAATGATAAATATTTATTACCAGATATGTCGTGAGGCATTTTGCCGTTTATTTTGCCTTAGGTTTTTGATTTTTCAAAGTTTTCGTATTAATTTTATTAAAATTTTTATTTGACCAGATGATTACGTAAACGTACGTTCATTAATCGAGATAGTTCGTCAGGTTCACCACAGAATGCAGCACATACAACTGTTTTATTTCTGGGTAAAAACACTTTTAGTATTTTCATTACGTGGTAAGTGAACACCTCGCTTCTCCCACTCCAAAAGTCGGATGTCTGACGTGCCTGTCGCTGATTGGCCAATGCCCGACGAAAATGGAGGGGGAAAGATATGCAGTCTAGTTTGCCACTTAATTTTATTTAAACAGTTCCTATGACTTTCAGTGACTTGCTGTTGAAATATTCAGTGAACAATTTCGTTAAAATTCTATAAACCTATTGTTAAAACTGACGAAATGTTTTCTTTTGAACCGTAAGTAATATTTTAATTCGTTAATTACAAGAGGAGCGTGGTTCACTGCTCATTGTACGATGACGTCACGCATACTGCGACAGCAACAGACGCGTGATTTTGACGTGAATAACGTACTTGTGTCAGCTTTTATTCACAGTAAAACAAAACGAATCGCACCCGGCTGAAACCACTTGTGAACGAGTGTTTGCTTCAAAATATTCTGTGAGCGGTTAATTTCGATCCGTGGGTAAAGCTTACGGTCTTAGGCATGTCGTAACGCTCCTTTTTGACGGTTAACCAGAAAGTTATGACGGCGTTCAAGGTCCAAGTTTTTATGACGTTATACTTACAGTTGTAAGTGAGAATGTACGTGAAGGTTTATTTTAGGTTCAAAACAATTGGAGCCAATTTTGATTGAAACGTGATATACTAATTCGTTTTGGAAATAGTATTAAAATATTCATTACCCAGAAAAATTTGCAGAACAGTGTAAATTTATTCTACGTCTTAAGCTTGAACGTTTTTGAAAATCCGATTCCATCGGTGTAATCAACTTTAAAATCTGCACAAATTAATTTTTTTTGGAAAAAATACAAAAAGAACTTTATTTTTTTCGTGCATTATTTAAAGGTATTGTCTATATAACTCAACGTGTGTTTGTATGTTTGTACGTCATACAACACTGCAGATTTATTCCGATCTTAATGAAACTTTGCACGCTTGGTATTTAATGTAGGAGAAAAATTACTGTCATCTGCTTATCACATTACTATTGCAACTATAGATAAGCTCACGTGAATCTACCTAATCGTCACTTAGGGTTAGCGCGTCTTTCTGTAACGTAAATTTTGCAAAATTACTTAATACCATTTTGATAAAAACAATATTGCACTGACCGGCTTAGGGCTCATCTTATACAGCACCGACTATATGTTACTTTTGAAAATAGGCTGCCCTCGTATCAACGAGATAGAGTGGGGCAATCATTCAGAAAATGAATAGTTTGCGTCATATTTTGGATTCAACTTCAATCACCGTTTCGGGTTTTATCTCAAAATATTTTTCCACATGACTGCTGTTTCGCAATTCTCTCACTTGCCGTTTAGACGCTAGAGATGTGTTACAACTTAACCTTCAGATTGTTTGTAACCAACTTTTACAACGGCGAGACCGACATTCCTGCAGATTCCGTTACAGAAAGGCACATATTGATTAAAAACTTCCCCCTAACGTATGCCGGTAATATATGTGCGGTCTGCAACCCCTGACCACACGCGCCCTCGCTCTCAAATTAAAGTTCAACTTGCGAATCTGCAAAGTATCGTCACCCGACTTCGAAACGTTATCGCTTCCAGTTTAAATTAAATGCCAACATTTGTGGCAACTTGTAAAGCAATTCTGTCACTGTAAAATTAGGCGCTTCTTTCTGTAACGTAACTATTGAATATTTTTTTCCGAAAATAGTTTTTGTAAACTGTATTGCTGTATTTCTGCATTCCTCTATTTCGGTATTGCTGAATTTCTTTATTGCTGCATTTTTATATTGCAGTATTTCTTTATTACTGTATTTATGTATTGCTTCTGTAATGCTGTATTTCTATAATGCAAAATTTCTGTTTTTGTGTAATTCTGTACTGCTGTATATATGTATTGCTGAATTTCGGTAATTCTGTACTTCCGTATATCTGTATAGCTGTATTTCTATATTGCTATATTTCTGTATTACTGTATTTCTGTACTGCTGTTTATGCTGAATTTATGATGTTTTTCTGTATTTCTGTAATGATATATTTCTATATTGCTGCATTTTATATTGCTGAATTTCGGTAATTATTACTTCTGTATATCTGTATTTCTATATTGATGTATTGCTATATTTCTGTATTACTGTATTTCTAATCTGCTGTTTATGCTGAATTTATGTAATTCTGTATTGTTGTATATATGTTTTGCTGTATTTCTGTAATGATATATTTCTATATTGCTGAATTTCTGTAATACTTTATTTTTGTTTATCTGTATAGCTGTATTTCTATATCGATGTACTATTGTATTTCT
>CM040185.1:17891129-17951129 GCA_022606455.1 Callitettix versicolor | reverse complement strand
GGAGGATTAGAAGGAACAAAACATGAGTCGGAGTGCTTTGCGTGATCCAACAGGGTCTATGCGCATAATAATAATAATATATATATATATATATATATATATATATATATATATATATATATTAATCACAAAAGCTTTCAGAAAGTATCCTGTCAGAGATGTTCATATTTTTTTTTCTTTTCTAGGTGAGTGTGCTTTTCCTACATTAAACCAGCGAATGTTTTTGAAAACCGCACAGATATTGATTGACCAGGCAGAGTTGGACATTTTTAACCAGGTAAAACAGAATATGTAGTTTTGAAGAGTGCACTTTTTATTTTTAGCATTAAGTGTTTTAATTATAACTTCTTGTATCTACAACTCCAAGGTACTCCTAATAACTACCGTTTATATCTTAAAAACATGCATGTTATTAACAAGTATTACATTGGAAAATGATATTCTGGTGAGGCCAGCACGGTAAATCGGTGTATATTTTTCGTAATTTCGGTTCCGTAAACTTATTTTGGCACAAAACTGTTTTCCTGTCAACGTGGACCAAAACGTTACGTTGCGAGACCCGTTTAACAGTTTCAAAGTTTATTTTTAAAATTTAAATTGTGCCCGAAAAATTAATTTTCGTAATAATTTCGACAAATTTTTATTCGTATGAGGATTTTGTTTCAATTCCTTATCTTTCTGTCAAAATTGTGCCCAATGCAAGTACTAAATTTTATTGCACAATTTGAAACTTTTAAAATCCGTTGTAAAATTGCGAAAATAATATATAAACGGTTGTCAAAATACGTTTTATTTATCTGACAAGTGATTTGAAAATTAAAAATAATTCAGATTTTAATGTTGATTTTGATGGTGAAATCATATTTTCAAAAAGTATTAGATTAATAAAAAATTGATAGCCTAGGAGGTGTCTGAAAAAAAAATGAAAACTTATTTGTGCTAGCTGGGCTGGGTGTGTACTATAATGGCTTTTTATTTATAATTTAAATTTTATGTTGATCTTATTTATTTACATAAAACCGGAATACAGTCAGGCACAAAATAAGGGCAAAAAATTATTATCTGTAAACGATGTAACATTTTGTAATAGCTCTGCTGGATATGTACGCGTATTATAAAGACACTAATTACCGTTGTGTGAATGTAGGAGTTAGTCCAAGTTATAAATCAGTTCTGAAAATATAGCATTCATTTTTTTTTTTTGTGTTTAACGTCCGACTATTTTTGCACACTTGTGCAGACGATGGGATGATTTATAGCGTATGAAAATGCCAAGCCCTGGCCGGGAATCGTACCCGGGTCCTCGGGGTGAAAGTCCAGTACGCTGTCAACTAGGCCACCGAGGTGGCTAGTAAAGCATTTAGCAGAACGGTAGAATAATTCCACTTGGACTACTCCCTGTGTTGGAGGACCAATCTGGTAATACAGATATTAATTTTGAACAGTCAAAATTCTACAGACCTAACTGACAAAATGTCCTGAATGTCCTTGCGTGCTGTACAGTAACCGGTGTTTGGTCGCTGCGGTCAGGAAGCTGCCATTAAACTACAGATTTTGACTGTATCTCTGATAGACCTTAAAAAAGGAAAAGTGTTTTAGTTTTGGAAATACCGAACCGATGGTCGGATTTAGTGGAAAGTCTATCTCTAGCCTCTGCAGTGGAAACTGGAGACAAAGTTTCCGAAAAAAGCACTAACGCGGCGAAACTGCGCGGACTTTTCACTATTCACTGTTGGACTAGTTGTCGCTTGCTGTGTTCGTTGAGAAGTGATCCAGGCGGTAAGTACAGGTAGGCCCTTAGAACCGACCTGGCTGCTTTACGTGTTTAACCTTGGACGTTTGTTTAAGAAACAATTAAGTTACTTTACGTAACAATTAAAATGTACTAATTTTGACACAATACTAAACAAAGTATTAAATAAAAAAAGTTACAGTAAGTATTGGGTTTCGAACTCACGTCCTTTAGTTTTGTATGCAGAGATTATAGCACTGGGCCAAGAATGCTCTAGAACAAATAGCTCACTGGTAAACTTAATTTACTTCAAGAATACGTAATGGCAAGGTTATTGTGTTATTCATGATAGCGAGTTCCATGTTACAAAAAGAGTTTGACCCGCCTAGACAAGTATTCCCTTTAAATAATTTTTGGAAATGCGCTACCATCACGCCATGGATACAGCTACGTATTGCTATTATTAATTTGTTGATGGCTAATGTATGCCGTACATTGCTGACTACACTTTTATTATTGAAAACGTCTGGCGTAAATTGTAATTTAAACTGACGCTTTACCTGGTATCCGCTGAATATACAGTCCGCAGATAATTGTAACATTTAGGGTGTGAGATTTGTTGTTCAAACGGGGAATTTTATTGGGAGCAGTAATTTCTGCTTTGTTCGCGCAATTTGAAATAGTTCGAGCTTGCTGGTGATTCGAAACGGCCGTGCGTTTAATTTTAATCGAATTTCGTTAAACGTAATAAACGAAACACGGATTTAATTATCCCCGTGGACGAAGACGCGATAAACACTAAGTCAGCTGTGAAATACTGAAAGTATTTGACTTGTTTGCTTCATAGATTAAAGCTTTCATAGATTGATTGAAAACATTTTAAAATTTGTTCGTTGGAGTTACGTCATAACCTGCAAACCGTCTGATTCATTTCCGTAATTTTAATGAATTTCGAATACTTGAAATCCTGATTTGTACAAAACGAACTGAATACTTGTTTGCGGGACTAGCTTTCATAGAGTGATTGAAAACATTTTTCAACATTGAAAACATTGAAAACATTGTTCGTTGGAGTTACGTCATAACCTGCAAGCCGTCTGATTCATTTCCGTAATTTTAATGAATTTCGAATACTTCAAATCCTAATTTGTACAAAACAAACTGAATACTTGTTTGCGGTACTAGCTTTCATAGAGTGATTGAAAACATTTTAAAATTTGAATTGTTCGTTGGAGTTACGTCATAACCTGTAAGCCGTCTGATTCATTTCCGTAATTTTAATGAATTTCGAATACTTGAAATCCTGATTTGTACAAAACGAACTGAATACTTGTTTGCGGTACTAGCTTTCATAGAGTGATTGAAAACATTTTGAAATTTGAATTGTTCGTTGGAGTTACGTCATAACCTGTAAGCCGTCTGATTCATTTCCGTAATTTTAATGAATTTCGAATACTTGAAATCCTGATTTGTACAAAACGAACTGAATACTTGTTTGCGGTACTAGCTTTCATAGAGTGATTGAAAACATTTTAAAATTTGTTCGTTGGAGATACGTCATAACCTGCAAATCGTCTGATTCATTTCCGTAATTTTAATGAATTTTGAATATTTGAAATCCTAATTTGTACAAAACGAACTGAATACTTGTTTTCGGTACTACCTTTCATAGAGTGATTGAAAACATTTTAAAATTTGAATTGTTCGTTGGAGTTACGTCATAACCTGTAAGCCGTCTGATTCATTTCCGTAATTTTAATGAATTTCGAATACTTGAAATCCTGATTTGTACAAAACGAACTGAATACTTGTTTGCGGTACTAGCTTTCATAGAGTGATTGAAAACAATTTAAAATTTGAATTGTTCGTTGGAGTTACGTCATAACTTGCAAGCCGTCTGATTCATTTCCGTAATTTTAATGAATTTCGAATACTTGAAATCCTGATTTGTACAAAACGAACTGAATACTTGTTTGCGGTACTAGCTTTCATAGAGTGATTGAAAACAATTTAAAATTTGAATTGTTCGTTGGAGTTACGTCATAACCTTTAAGCCGTCTGATTCATTTCCGTAATTTTAATGAATTTCGAATACTTAAAATCCTAATTTGTACAAAACGAACTGAATACCTAATTTTTGGAGGCTTTTTATTTTAAAATGACCTATAAATACTTCATTTTTAACCTTTAAATTGTTCGATATTTTGTTACCTAAATTATATATCTGTTTTATCTCCAATCGTAGAGATTGTATTGAAAGAGTAATATATATATATATATATATATATATATATATATATATATATATATGTGTGTGTGTGTGTGTGTGTGTGTGTGTGTGTGTGTGTGTGTGTGTGTAGTATATTAAAAAGAAATGAACTGAATTATGCAAAAAGTTAGCCTTGAATGTTTGTTTTATTTATACAATAAGATTAAGAAAAACACAATTTTTAAGGATATTACCTTCCATTTTTCGAGTTCGCTAAGATTGTATTCGATATATTTGTATCCTTATTTTAAAATACATTTTATTATTTTTAACTTGAATTAACACTTAAAATGTCTGGTGCTATCTTTCATTAACCATTACAATTGAAGTTCGGACGTTACAGAATCATTCTACTTTCCAAAAATAACCTTCTCGTTCATAAATAATTAAAACGTGGTTTTGCTTTTTTCAGTTTACGTTTTTCACCCTGATTGGTCTTCACCTAGCATAAGTACTGCCCGGTTTCGTCGCTTATTGGTCCACGTCCTTTTGTTTTACATTGTACATTGCGTAACACTTCTTTACAAATTATATTTTTCTAATTGCTTGACTTTTATTTGGATCTACTACGGCAGTCATGACTTTATCTAAGTACAGTTCGATAATACTAATTGAATTATTTACGTTCCTTTGGTTTAATTGATACTAAACGGCAGTTTGTGAATTTTAAAGTGAACTATTTGGATACCGATAGCTGTAAACTGATTTAAAACTCACCTATAACAATTGTTTTCTCATAACAAAAAATGCTCGACCCGCCCTGAACACCCTAATTGTTGCACTACACCTTTTAATACCACGTATTTGTTGTATATTTATTTTGTTTGGTAACTTAATTGCCATGTTTACCCAGCGTTAAAATAATTTATTCAGATATTACAAAATTATTTGAATTAATCCGATCGAAGCATGGTCTCTGTTTCAACTAGACCGTTCGACGTTTGGTTTGTGTTCATTTGTAATTTAGTTATGGCCAAACGAATTGACCGATTGTTTTGAAATTTCATACCAAGATACCTCGTATAAAACCCGAACTACTTGTAAATTTTTCCCCATTCATGTCCGTTTAAAAATGGCGGCCATTTGCAATAATGAGTGTACGCAGTTTCTGTCAAACGCATTGACCGATTTATTTGAAATTTGATACGACGATAACTTGTATAAAGCTGAAATGATGTATACGTAAGATTTTTTTCCCACTTACTTCTATCTTGATGACGGTTTCTGATTTAACGACGGAAAGTGTACGCAGTTTTAGCCAAACACATCGACCGATTGTTTTGAAATTTAGTAAGAAGGTAACTCATCTAAAGGCCGTACAATATATGTGTAAGATTTTTTCCATTTATTTTCGTTTCAAGATGGCGGCTGAAAACAATTGTTTTCAAATTTGGTACGAAAGTACTTTGTATAAAGCCTGAAGAGGGCTCTGATTTAACGTTGAAAGTGTTGTTGCTGGTTATTTCCTGTTATATTAACTGAACAGAAAACCCTATCGTATTTTAACCTCATTATTGTAACATAGCCATCGGACCACATATTCAAATGATTTAGGATTATATACCCCAACCCGTCAGTGGTCTATCAACTCATCTCATAAAGGCTACCGCGGTTTCGAAACTCTATAGTTTCATCTTCAGGCCATACAAAATGTTAAATCACTCTGTCGATAAAAAAACATACATCTCTACGGAATATGGTTCAACTTTAAACCACACCCTAAAAAAAGAATTAGCCAAAGAAAATATAAATGTCTCTTTCAGAACAAGTAATAAGTTATCAACATTATTAAAGAAACCAGTTGCAAATAAAAGTGGAGATAATTTTGAAAAAAACTGGCATATACAAAATGAAATGTAGTGATTGCCTAAGCTTCTATATCGGTCAGACTTCTCGCTCTTTTAAGAAAAGATTTAAAGAGCATATACCAAGAAGTGCATTATCGACAAACTTGGCTTTCGCAGAACATGTTATGGACAAAATCCATAAATTCGAAGACATCCATACCAACATGGAAATATTACATTTGTGTCATAAAAGTAGTTATATGGATGCGATTGAAGAGTTTGAGATTTACAAGAGCAAAAAATCAGACCCCCACAACATCCTCAATGAAAAACTTTCATTTAAATCAAATTTCATATATGACATGGCTCTAAGGATAAGTGATTTGAGTAACAAAAACCAATAGACGCACCGTAACTGATAACAACGACAATGATGGAGACTCCGCAGTCCGGAATGTAACGAAGTACGAGTCGCGTGTGTAGCTTGGCCAAGCCGAATTTCATACTGAATATTTTAAATGTGTAATTGTGCCTAGCGTTTGTGATTTATGTTTTAATGCTTTGTTTGACTTTGTGACGACCTCGACAGAGGGATTTAACATTTTGTATGGCCTGAAGATGAAACTATAGTTTCGAAACTGCGGCAGCCTTTATGAGGTGAGTTGATATACCACTGACGGAAAGAATAAGTATTTTAACCGCTTAGTCAGGAAACATCTTAAAATTCATATTACGTTTACCGGTTAAATTTGCAAAAAAATATTTACATACGCTGCCGTATAGGGCTTATATAAAGATATTAATTAAAATTATACTGCTCTTTGAACTGCTGGTTAAACTTTAGCTTCAAAACGTGTTACATTTGTTGTAAAAAGAACACACGTTCTCTCCGGCCTGCGGGCGTTAAAATCATAAGAAACACGTACGCACGTATACACGACCGGGTGAATAAATCTACAATGCAGTGATTTGTATTCCGCTACTCTGTTATACGTAAGGAATCATCGACAGGAGTGGTGGAGGCAATAATATACAAGTCAGCATAGAAGGCACGTAGCTCGATAGAATAGGCTCACGTGATGAATGAGAAGCAGATACGGGTAACATGTTAAATCATGAGTTATATAGGAATTGGTTAAAGTTTTGAAGGTGAACTGTGAAATGTGATCCAATCGTGAAGTCTGAGCTTAATTTCACGAAAGAAAATTACAAGTCGTTGTAAAGCCACAGAGTTTGTTAGCTCCCTCATTATTGAGTGGCTGTTAGCCTATGACGCAAAACAGATTATGTTATTAGAATAACTCTTATATATTTCGCTATATTGCAAGCATACTTTAACTGTATATAGCATACTTTAACTGTATATAGTATACTTTAACTGTATATAGCATACTTTAACTGTATATAGCATACTTTAACTGTATATAGTATTCTTTAACTGTATATAGCATACTTTAACTGTATATAGTATACTTTAACTGTATATAGCATACACTAACTGTATATAGCATACTTTAACTGTATATAGCATACTTTAACTGTATATAGTATACTTTAACTGTATATAGCTTACTTTAACTGTATATAGTATACTTTAACTGTATATAGCATACTTTAACTGTATATAGCATACTTTAACTGTATATAGCATACTTTAACTGTATATAGTATACTTTAACTATATATAGCATACTTTAACTATATATAGTATACTTTAACTATATATAGCATACTTTAACTGTATATAGCATACTTTAACTGTAAATACATACTTTAACTGTATATAGCATACTTTAACTGTATATAGTATACTTTAACTCTATATAGCATACTTTAACTGTATATAGTTACATATTATGTACAAAAAAACGCTTTTACCGTTATTAAACTTCCACCAAAATAACATCGAAAGTTGGCAAATTTTTGAAAATCTGTTTAACAGATTTTATTAAATTTGTGTCAAGTGTAACAATTTATAACTGAAGCCTGTGTTGCGAATTCAATATAACGGTCTTTCGATGTAAACCTGACAGTATTTAGTTTTTCGACTTTTTTCACAACCGAAAATTTTCTCTTTTAAAATTTGGTACATTCACTTGGTTCCAAACAATTGTGCCGTTTAGCAATTGTTTACGGCTCCAATACATGCTTTTAGTGGGAGGGGGGATGTAGTGACAAAAATGTTCCGTTTGGGTACTAGTCAAAAATAGGGCTATTTGACCAAATTTTGGTTATATTGTTACAAGACAATTTTTGAGAAACTGTTTAGAAATACGGACAAATCATATTAACATAGCTAATTAAAAAAAAATTATTCGCTTTTAGTTTACAGTTGGCCTTCTATTTCCTTCCGAGCAAGTTGTAGTGTCTTGTACAGTTTCGGGTGTTGGTAGGCTGTCGTGTAGTTGTTCTGTAGTAAGTGGATGATTTTTGACCTGTATTTATACTCGACATTATGGCGGGAACTGAAATTTCTCAGAATTCCATTGTTGAAACGAGAAAGAACGCACCAAACAGAACGAAGCTATTGTATACGGAAGATGCGCGATGGGGATGCCTGGTCAGAAGTGTATTAATCTAGCGTAGTATATAGCCGAGATACGCGTGCACTGCGAATCAATTGTTTTTTTTGTGTGTTTAACGTCCGACTATTGTGCCACCGAGGCGGCTCGAACCAATTGGGAGTGAGTATTCATTGACAGGAATGAATTAGGTTTTGCAGGCATAAGCTGTTTCAAAGTCGGGGCTCCGCAGGGGGTGCAGACTTGCTGCACCTATTGAGAGGGTTTAGACTTTCCCCGCGGTACACGAGTCTAACACACACTTACACTTACAACACTACATTTACGACTTTAACACTTTACACTGACACTTACATTTAGGGAGGCAATAATAGCCTCAATGTGCTTTTCGCCTTAAAAAAAATATAAATAAATAAAAAAAAATCAAAGCCGGGAGAGAAGTACGGCGATTTTTAACGTAGTTATTAACGTGTTAGCGGAATTAGGTTGTGTAATTCAATTCCTATGTTGTTTAGCCTATGACATACAATAAATAAATAATATATAATAAAAGAACATGTTAGTTTAAGTGAGAATAAGAGGAAAGAACGAACCTTTCAAATTGTACTTTTTCCTAGCAGACCGGTTAGAACTACAACAACGCCGTCTAGCGGATTGTCACTTAACATGCGTCTGAATAATGAATAATTTTATATTACATTTTAACTGGTGTTTATAAAAACTTACCGTTTACAGTCTTCATAGTAGTTTTCCATTAAAAACTTTGTTTTTCAAAGTAAACTAATTAAAAGAAATATTTGTACAGCACTTTTTTATTTTCTAATTACATTTTATAAATTACTTCTTCTAACTTTGTTAATAAAGTTTGCGTTAGTTTTTTGTAGTGATTTGTCGTTCCGGTTCGTTTTGTTCCTTTTCTACTGTTAATAACGCAGTTCCTCGCATTGTACAGTTCATAATATAGTGTTATTAAAAGCATTAAAAAAACCTTTATTTATTTTTTTTAAAAGAGTACTCCAAACCTAATTGACACGGTTGTTGGGTTAAACGGTGATGCAGGAAAAAAAATTATTTTTTTTAAAGAGTACTCCAAAACTTAACTAACACGGTTGTTGGTCCTAACACGGTAATGCATGATTAATGTATATTATGATTGCGGGCAAAGCCGTGACGGGTAAATCATATTATATTTCTGAAAGTTTGTTTTTGTTCATTTGTTTGTTATTCAAATACACTTTAACTACTGGACCAAATGAGATTGCATTAGGTGTGAACACGTTTTAGGTGTCTGAGATAAACACAATACTATTCCAGTTTAATTGTATAATAGTGATTGTTTAATAATACTGTATTTTATTAAAACATGACATGACCCTGTTTTAGCGTATCGAGTAGCAAAAATTTATATGTCTTTGCCGAAAACCATAAATCATATAATATTGTATATAGCAATATATTAAAATGAAATGACCTATTCTGATTTTGAAAATTGACTATAAATTTTATTGCTTACATTATAATTGCAGGCAAAGCCGCAACGGGTAACAGCTAGTTAAAAAATAAAATTGATAGCCTTTTGAAACTTTAAAAGAACATAAATCGTTTTGTCATTTTTATTACAAAATTATTAATTTTACAACGTATAAATAAATAAATATTATGTGTGTGTGTGTGTGTGTGCGTGTGTGTGTACGCGTTTTGTGTTTCCTAATTAATTTTCTTCTGATTTGATTCAAACTTTGTACAAAGCTTGATTTTCGTAATAGCTCGTACAAGTTAAGTTACACAAAAGTATTATTTACAGAAAATGGCGTCCGTTTGAAATATTATGTGTGCACTTTTCTAGCACATTACGCTGTTTTTGTATTTGATTTTATCATATTCACCGTTATAATTTGCGTTAGATTAGCTGCTTATATATTAGCTCCTTATAGACAGCTACTTAATTTTAACGCTGGCGATAGAAGTGAAATAAAACTTTAAAAATGTAATGTTTTTTTAAAATTTTACAGTTTCGAAATTTTTAAACGGGTGAACAAATTTTGTATATTAACGACTGTATACTATTACAGAAATACTTTTTTCCGCTAATTTTGAATTTCAGATACGAAAATTTTCATATACACTGTTTAACGTTTAGGAAAATGGGCTCGTTGATTACTTTGTTTTACACGACCTTAAGTAAAACACAATCGCTGCACGCAGATCTCTCGCTGACGTGATAGAAGCGAATTTCCAAAAGTATTTTTCTTTATCTTACTCTTTTTGGAATTATGTGTTCACCTTCATATTCAGCGTTAAAATCTTCGTGTATTAGTAGGCCTACTGTAAAACTCAGATTACATTGAAAATAACAAATGAACCCTGACCGCCATCAAAAAACATTTCTTAATTTTGAGGGATTTTTGCTAATTTATACAGTTTTTAACGCTGATTACTATGGTGAAGTTAGGTTGAAACAATAAAAATGGCCTTCTTTTTTTGTGGTTAACGACTTCGTCCAAGCTATTACAATAATCGGTTTTTATACCAAAATTTGAAAGAAATCGGAACGAAATTGCGAACGCGAACGCGCTAAAACTCGTGCACACACACACACACACACACACATATATATATATATATATATATATATATATATATATATATATGTGCTCGGTTGGAAGATCCCAAAGAGAGCAGGGGTAAAATGGACGGAGGAGCGTAAGAGGATCCATGGGGACAGGATGAGAAAGTTGTGGAGGATTAGAAGGAACAATACATGATTCGGAGTGCTTTGCGTGATCCAACAGGTCTATACGCAAATAATATATATATATATATATATATATATATATATATATATGTATATATGTATGTATGCATGTATATAAGCCAGACCAGAGCCGACTTCAGGTAGGATTTCTCTGTTGTTGGGTGGGTCTGTTAAATAAATAGGTGGATTAACAAGCAAAACCACTCAAGATGGGACGACCTTTATAGGTATTCCCATTGCGAGCGCCTTTTGAGCAAAATTCCTCATGGAGGACTTAGAAAGACAGTTCACCATGGATTCATTACAGAGCACTGGTCTGGGTGTGTTTATGAACAGAATAAATACTTACCACCGAGAAACTGTGTGTAGGTTATACGGGAAAAAGGAGAAAATCGCAAAACACATGATTGTGAGGCTCTTGTTAGCAGGATACAAAGGATATTTGGTTTCCAGGACACTGAGGATGACTCAGTGGATTGCTGGAACATTTAAGGATACCAATTTCCTGAACTAGTATTCAAGAAGTTTAGTTACACAATTGGCCCGTTGATGATGTGTGGGGTTGTATAAACCCTCTAGTTTCTAATCTAATATATATATATATATATATGTGTGTGTGTGTGTGTGTGTGTGTGTGTGTGTGTGTGTGTGTGTGTGTGTGTGTGTGTAAACTACCCTTAAAAAATTAATCTGTAAATGTCAGTATCGTTGCTCATTTGAAGGTCGCGGTTTGGGGTCGTATCATGATGGCCGCTCCATTACCTCATTCCTATGAAAATTCATTAAAAATTAAAATTTTTAAGATATCCGGAAAGTTTAACTTAGCTTTATAAAAATGTAATCCATACTTAAAGCAGAAGAAGCTCTGCAAACCCGGGCCGTTGCATAATTAAACAAATCCACAGTGTTGTGTTCGCCGGATATTTGAGAGAACTCGGTTATAGACCAGAAATTCAGTTTTTCCTCGTTTTTCTATTTCCCTAATGGAGCCGCCTCAGTCTCGCTAATGATCCTTTACAAAACGAACCGGAAATGCTGTCAAATTAAGTTTTTTCATTACCGGCGTTCGCACGAGAGCTTCGGATTGAAAACATAAAATGTAATTGTTAAAATATTACCGGGCACGCGGCTGCAGAGAGGGCTAATAATTTGCTGCAAAAAGAGGAGTTGATAGTATACAGAGTGTCTTGTGATTCTCTGAACAAGTTTTGTAGAATAGTTCGGTATTTAGAAAAAAGATAACGCTTTAAGTAATCATAGTCTCAAAAATTTGTAGTTTCAAATTCATCAACAATTTTGTTTCGTTGCAAAAAAAAACTTTGTATCTTTGAAAGTAGATAAGATACCGCGTTAATGTTTCATGCACGTAATGTTTAAGGAATATTTTGTGGGGATAATGAAAACCAGAACGTTATCTGGTATATTTTTCAAAATACAGTCCCTTTAAAAAGTTGTAAAGTGAAATTTCACACAAATTGTTATTTACTCAACAATTAAACAATACGTTAATGTTTCGTGTACGTATTGTTTATGGAATATTTTATGGGGGTACTGAAAACCAGAACGATATCTGATATATTTTTCAAAATACAATCCCTTTAAAAAATTGTAAAGTGAAATTTCTGACAAATTTATTTAAACGACAATTAAACACTAACAAATATGTTAATGTTTCATGTACAATACGTACATGTTTATGGAATCTTTTATGGGGGTACTGAAAATCAGGGCGATATCTGGTATATTTTTCAAAATACTGTCCCTTTAAAAAATAGTAAAGTGAAATATCTGACAAATTGTTATTTGCACAACAATTAAACAATAAACAATACGTTAATGTTTCATGTACAATACGTACATGTTTATGGAATCTTTTATGGGGGTACTGAAAACCAGGGCGATATCTGGTATATTTTTCAAAATACTGTCCCTTTAAAAAATAGTAAAGTGAAATATCTGACAAATTGTTATTTGCACAACAATTAAACAATAAACAATACGTTAATGTTTCATGTACGTAATGTTTATGGAATCTTTTATGAAAACCAGAACGATGTCTGGCATATTTTTCAAAATACAGTCTATTTAAAAAATTGTAAAGTGAAATTACTCACAAATTGTTATTTACACAACAATTTAGCAATAAAAGATACGTTAATGTTTCATGCACGTATTGTTTATGGAATCTCTTATGGGGATACTGAAAACCAGAACGATATCTGGTATATTTTTCGAAATACAGTGCCTTTAAAAAATTGTAAAGTGTAATTACTCACAAATTGTTATTTACACAACAATTAAACAATAAACAATACGTTAATGTTTCATGCACGTATTGTTTATGGAATCTTTTTTTATTGGGGTACTGAAAACCAGAACGGTGTCTGGTATTTTTTTCAAAATACAGTCCCTTTAAAAAATTGTAAAGTGAAATTACTCACAAATTGTTATTTACACAACAATTTAACAATAAACAATACGTTAATGTTTCTTGCACGTATTGTTTATGGAATCTTTTTTTATTGGGGTACTGAAAACCAGAACGATGTCTGGTATATTTTCAAAATACAGTCCCTTTAAAAAATTGTAAAGTGAAATTACTCACAAATTGTTATTTACACAACAATTTAGCAATAAACGATACGTTAATGTTTCATGAACGTATTGTTTATGGAATCTTTTGTTATGGGGGTACTGAAAACCAGAACGGTGTCTGGTATATTTTTCAAAATACAGTCCCTTTAAAAAATTGTAAAGTGAAATTACTCACAAATTGTTATTTACACAACAATTAAACAATAAACAATACGTTAATGTTTCATGTACGTATTGTTTATGGAATATTTTATGAAAACCAGAACGGTGTCTGGCATATTTTTCAAAATACAGTCCTTTTAAAAAATTGTAAAGTGAAATTACTCACAAATTGTTATTTACACAACAATTAAACAATAAACAATACGTTAATGTTCGTGTACGTATTGTTTATGGAATCTTTTATGAGGATACTGAAAACCAGAACGGTGTCTGGTATATTTTTCAAAATACAGTCCCTTTAAAAAATTGTAAAGTGTAATTACTCACAAATTGTTATTTACATAACAATACGTTAATGTTTCGTGCACGTATTGTTTATGGAATATTTTATGAAAACCAGAACGGTGTCTTGTATATTTTTCAAAATACAGTCCCTTTAAAAAATTGTAAAATGGAATATCTGACAAATTGTTATTGGCACAAAGTATTTGCCAATAAAAATAAAACTGCGTATTTTAAAGACAGATCCAACTGAACCATGTTTATTCCAATTGAGAGAGAAATATATAAAGTATTAATATTTTAGTTTAATAATGCAATTTAATTAATATCGTTTGGCGACAATTAATTTAACACTGTATGGGTCACTTTGAAGACAAAACTGTTCAAGGCGGTTTTGATAATTTTCTCTTAAAAACTTATCTACTCTGCAAATTTAAAAACACAGCGTCTGGTAATTATGTCAGGAGCAAATTGTTACTGTCCATAAGCGCAGTGATTACTGAACAACTAATTTGTTACTACATTTGTTTCTTCGATAATAATATTTCAATTGTGTTTTATCAGTTGAACCACTGCGTGGAAAACTCGCCTTTTCCTGTAAAACGAACTGAAATAGCCATTTTGTGTCTTAAATATAGGCACGTCTGCTAAACGGAAAAATATGTTTGTACTGTGGTGAGTGGAACAAGGGAATAATTAAGCGAGTTGTTTCAGTTTTCCGCTCAACACTGCGCTAATGACCGGTTTGGTGGTTGCAAGCTTACAGCTGTTGGCAAACAATTTGTTGTCGTGATGGCGCTAGTGGCCGGTTTGGTGGTTGCAAGCTTACAGCTGTTGGCAAACAATTTGTTGTCGTGATGGCGCTAGTGGCCGGTTTGGTGGTTGCAAGCTTACAGCTGTTGGCAAACAATTTGTTGTCGTGATGGAGCTAGTGGCCGGTTTGTTGGTTGCAAGCTTACAGCTGTTGGCAAACAATTTGTTGTGATGGCGCTAGTGGCCGGTTTGGTGGTTGCAAGCTTACAGCTGTTGGCAAACAATTCGTTGTCGTGATGGCGCTAGTGGCCGGTTTGGTGGTTGCAAGCTTACAGCTGTTGGCAAACAATTTGTTGTCGTGATGGCGCTAGTGGCCGGTTTGGTGGTTGCAAGCTTACAGCTGTTGGCAAACAATTTGTTGTCATGATGGCGCTAGTGGCCGGTTTGGTAGTTGCAAGCTTACAGCTGTTGACAAACAATTTGTTGTCGTGATGGCGCTAGTGGCCGGTTTGTTGGTTGCAAGCTTACAGCTGTTGCAAACAATTTGTTGTCGTGATGGCGCTAGTGGCCGGTTTGTTGGTTGCAAGCTTACAGCTTTTGGCAAACAATTCGTTGTCGTGATGGCGCTAGTGGCCGGTTTGGTGGTTGCAAGCTTACAGCTGTTGGCAAACAATTTGTTGTCGTGATGGCGCTAGTGGCCGGTTTGGTGGTTGCAAGATTACAGCTGTTGGCAAACAATTTGTTGTCGTGATGGAGCTAGTGGCCGGTTTGTTGGTTGCAAGCTTACAGCTGTTGGCAAACAATTTGTTGTGATGGCGCTAGTGGCCGGTTTGGTGGTTGCAAGCTTACAGCTGTTGGCAAACAATTTGTTGTCGTGATAGCGCTAGTGGCCGGTTTGTTGGTTGCTAGCTTACAGCTGTTGGCAAACAATTTGTTGTCGTGATGGCGCTAGTGGCCGGTTTGTTGGTTGCAATCTTACAGCTGTTGGCAAACAATTTGTTGTCGTGATGGCGCTAGTGGCCGGTTTGTTGGTTGCAATCTTACAGCTGTTGGCAAACAATTTGTTGTCGTGATGGCGCTAGTGGCCGGTTTGGTGGTTACAAGCTTACAGCTGTTAGCAAACAATTTGTTGTCGTGATGGCGCTAGTGGCCGGTTTGTTGGTTGCAAGCTTACAGCTGTTGGTAAACAATTTGTTGTCGTGATGGCGCTAGTGGCCGGTTTGGTGGTTGTTGTCGTGATGGCGCTAGTGGCTTACGGCTGTTGGCAAACAATTTGTTATCGTGATGGCGCTAGTGGCCGGTTTGTTGGTTGCAAGTTTTGCTGTTGGCAAACAATTTGTTGTCGTGATGGCGCTAGTGACCGGTTTGCTTTGCTGTTGGCAAACATCGTGAGTTTACAATTTGTTGTCGTGATGGCGCTAGTGACCGGTTTGTTGGTTGCTGTTGGCAAACAATTTGTTGTCGTGATGGCGCTAGTGGCCGGTTTGTTGGTTGCAAGCTTACAGCTGTTGGCAAACAATTTGTTGTGATGGCGCTAGTGGCCGGTTTGGTGGTTGCAAGCTTACAGCTGTTGGCAAACAATTTGTTGTCGTGATGGCGCTAGTGGCCGGTTTGTTGGTTGCAAGCTTACAGCTGTTGGCAAACAATTTGTTGTTGTGATGGCGCTAGTGGCCGGTTTGGTGGTTGCAAGCTTACAGCTGTTGGCAAACAATTTGTTGTCGTGATGGCGCTAGTGGCCGGTTTGGTGGTTGCAAGCTTACAGCTGTTGGTAAACAATTTGTTGTCGTGATGGCGCTAGTGGCCGGTTTGTTGGTTGCAAGTTTTGCTGTTGGCAAACAATTTGTTGTCGTGATGGCGCTAGTGACCGGTTTGTTGGTTGCAAGTTTACAGCTGTTGGCAAACAATTTGTTGTCGTGATGGCGCTAGTGGCCGGTTTGGTGGTTGCAAGCTTACAGCTGTTGGCAAACAATTCGTTGTCGTGATGGCTCTAGTGGCCGGTTTGTTGGTTGCAAGCTTACAGCTGTTGGCAAACAATTTGTTGTCGTGATGGCGCTAGTGGCCGGTTTGGTGGTTGCAAGCTTACAGCTGTTGGCAAACAATTTGTTGTCGTGATGGCGCTAGTGGCCGGTTTGGTGGTTGCAATCTTACAGCTATTGGCAAAAAATTTGTTGTCGTGATGGCGCTAGTGGCCGGTTTGTTGGTTGCAAGCTTACAGCTGTTGGCAAACAATTTGTTGTCATGATGGCGCTAGTGGCCGGTTTGGTAGTTGCAAGCTTACAGCTGTTGGCAAACAATTTGTTGTCGTGATGGCGCTAGTGGCCGGTTTGTTGGTTGCAAGCTTACAGCTGTTGCAAACAATTTGTTGTCGTGATGGCGCTAGTGGCCGGTTTGTTGGTTGCAAGCTTACAGCTTTTGGCAAACAATTTGTTGTCGTGATGGCGCTAGTGGCCGGTTTGGTGGTTGCAAGCTTACAGCTGTTGGCAAACAATTTGTTGTCGTGATGGCGCTAGTGGCCGGTTTGTTGGTTGCAAGCTTACAGCTGTTGGCAAACAATTAGTTGTCGTGATGGCGCTAATGGCCGGTTTGTTGGTTGCAAGCTTACAGCTGTTGCAAACAATTTGTTGTCGTGATGGCGCTAGTGGCCGGTTTGTTGGTTGCAAGCTTACAGCTTTTGGCAAACAATTTGTTGTCGTGATGGCGCTAGTGGCCGGTTTGGTGGTTGCAAGCTTACAGCTGTTGGCAAACAATTTGTTGTCGTGATGGCGCTAGTGGCCGGTTTGGTAGTTGCAAGCTTACAGCTGTTGGCAAACAATTTGTTGTCGTGATGGCGCTAGTGGACGGTTTGGTAGTTGCAAGCTTACAGCTGTTGGCAAACAATTTGTTGTCGTGATGGCGCTAGTGGCCGGTTTGGTAGTTGCAAGCTCACAGCTGTTGGCAAACAATTTGTTGTCGTAATGGCGCTAGTGGCCGGTTTGGTAGTTGCAAGCTTACAGCTGTTGGCAAACAATTTGTTGTCGTGATGGCGCTAGTGGCCGGTTTGGTGGTTACAAGCTTACAGCTGTTGGCAAACAATTTGTTGTCGTGATGGCGCTAGTGGCCGGTTTGGTGGTTGCAAGCTTACAGCTGTTGGCAAACAATTTGTTGTCGTGATGGCGCTAGTGGCCGGTTTGTTGGTTGCAAGTTTTGCTGTTGGCAAACAATTTGTTGTCGTGATAGCGCTAGTGGCCGGTTTGTTGGTTGCAAGCTTACAGCTTTTGGCAAACAATTTGTTGTCGTGATGGCGCTAGTGGTCGGTTTGGTGGTTGGAGGCTTACAGCTGTTGGCAAACAATTTGTTGTCGTGATGGCGCTAATGGCCGGTTTGTTGGTTGCAAGCTTACAGCTGTTGGCAAACAATTTGTTGTCGTGATGGCGCTAATGGCCGGTTTGTTGGTTGCAAGCTTACAGCTGTTGGCAAACAATTTGTTGTCGTGATGGCGCTAATGGCCGGTTTGGTGGTTGCAAGCTTACAGCTGTTGGCAAACAATTTGTTGTCGTGATGGCGCTAGTGGTCGGTTTGGTGGTTGGAGGCTTACAGCTGTTTGCAAACAATTTGTTGTCGTGATGGCGCTAGTGGCCGGTTTGTTGGTTGCAAGCTTACAGCTGTTGGCAAACAATTAGTTGTCGTGATAGCGCTAATGGCCGGTTTGGTGGTTGCAAGCTTACAGCTGTTGGCAAACAATTTGTTGTCGTGATGGCGCTAGTGGTCGGTTTGGTGGTTGGAGGCTTACAGCTGTTTGCAAACAATTTGTTGTCGTGATGGCGCTAGTGGCCGGTTTGGTGGTTGGAGGCTTACAGCTGTTGGCAAACAATTTGTTGTCGTGATGGCGCTAGTGGCCGGTTTGGTGGTTACAAGCTTACAGCTGTTGGCAAACAATTTGTTGTCGTGATGGCGCTAGTGGTCGGTTTGGTGGTTGCAAGCTTACAGCTGTTGGCAAACAATTTGTTGTCGTGATGGCGCTAGTGGCCGGTTTGGTGGTTGCAAGCTTACAGCTGTTGGCAAACAATTTGTTGTGATGGCGCTAGTGGCCGGTTTGTTGGTTGCAAGCTTACAGCTGTTGGCAAACAATTTGTTGTCGTGATGGCGCTAGTGGTCGGTTTGGTGGTTGCAAGCCTACAGCTGTTGGCAAACAATTTGTTGTCGTGATGGCGCTAGTAGCCGGTTTGGTGGTTGCAAGCCTACAGCTGTTGGCAAACAATTTGTTGTGATGGCGCTAGTGGCCGGTTTGTTGGTTGCAAGCTTACAGCTGTTGGCAAACAATTTGTTGTCGTGATGGCGCTAGTGGCCGGTTTGTTGGTTGCAAGCTTACAGCTGTTGGCAAACAATTTGTTGTGATGGCGCTAGTGGCCGGTTTGGTGGTTGCAAGCTTACAGCTGTTGGCAAACAATTTGTTGTCGTGATGGCGCTAGTGGCCGGTTTGGTGGTTGCAATCCTACAGCTGTTGGCAAACAATTTGTTGTGATGGCGCTAGTGGCCGGTTTGGTGGTTGCAAGCTTACAGCTGTTGGCAAACAATTTGTTGTCGTGATGGCGCTAGTGGCCGGTTTGGTGGTTGCAAGCCTACAGCTGTTGGCAAACAATTTGTTGTGATGGCGCTAGTGGCCGGTTTGTTGGTTGCAAGCTTACAGGTGTTGGCAAACAATTTGTTGTCGTGATGGCGCTAGTGGCCGGTTTGGTGGTTGCAAGCTTACAGCTGTTGGCAAACAATTTGTTGTCGTGATGGCGCTAGTGGCCGGTTTGTTGGTTGCAAGCTTACAGGTGTTGGCAAACAATTTGTTGTCGTGATGGCGCTAGTGGCCGGTTTGGTGGTTGCAAGCTTACAGCTGTTGGCAAACAATTTGTTGTCGTGATGGTGCTAGTGGCTGGTTTGGTGGTTGCAAGCTTACAGCTGTTGGCAAACAATTTGTTGTCGTGATGGCGCTAGTGGCCGGTTTGGTGGTTGCAAGCTTACAGCTGTTGGCAAACAATTTGTTGTCGTGATGGCGCTAGTGGCCGGTTTGTTGGTTGCAAGCTTACAGCTGTTGGCAAACAATTTGTTGTCGTGATGGCGCTAGTGGCCGGTTTGTTGGTTGCAAGCTTACAGCTGTTGGCAAACAATTTGTTGTCGTGATGGCGCTAGTGGCCGGTTTGTTGGTTGCAAGCTTACAGCTGTTGGCAAACAATTTGTTGTCGTGATGGCGCTAGTGGCCGGTTTGTTGGTTGCAAGCTTACAGCTGTTGGCAAACAATTTGTTGTCGTGATGGCGCTAGTGGCCGGTTTGTTGGTTGCAAGCTTACAGCTGTTGGCAAACAATTTGTTGTCGTGATGGCGCTAGTGGCCGGTTTGTTGGTTGCAAGCTTACAGCTGTTGGCAAACAATTTGTTGTGATGTGTTTATGTTCAGAGCAATGGTTCTCGTTTTATTTTATAAAATGTACAAAGTGCAGATAGTTGTTTTTATCGAGCTTTTTCGTAATTACGGGGCAATTTAAACGCACGTAATTGCGTATAAATTAACGATAAACTTTTTAATAAATATAAACAGCTTGAGCACAGTTATGAATTAAAAAGATGCGTAAATGCACTAAAGATTATTGGCGGCATGAAAGATGTTTTTTAGACTTTTGAAGGTGAAACCATTAGAATTGCATTTTTCATCTACAAAGATGGTTCTGTGGGAATCAATGAAAAAAGATAAATGATATAAAACAAATATTAAAGTACATTCCTGAACGGCAGAGGACATTTTATACGAACATTTTACCTGAAGTACATATCGTTACTAAACTGTACCTATCTGTAAAACTTTATTGGTTTTAGTTTAGAATAAATCTGTATTTAAAATAATTTTTAGGTGATTACTAATCACTTTAAGATTAGTACAGTACATTTTTTAAGGTACAATTTTTATTTTAACATAATGATCGGATTTTTTTGATTAACGTCCGACTACTCTGCACACTTGGTCTAATGCAGAAGAGGGGATGATTTATAGCGTATGAAAATGCCAAGCCCTGGCCGGGAATCGAATCCGGGTCCTCGGGGTGGAAGCTCAGTACGCTATCAAGTAGGCGTTATGAGCGGAAAAAAGAATAACTTATTAAAAACTTTTTAAAAAAATGAAATTTAGCATATAGGAAACTAAATTTTACATATGAACTCTTACAGGAATTCTCTAAACAAACATTTTTTATGTTAAGGGTTTTTCATAAATTTATCAGAAATTTTTTTTAATTTGTGGAAGATAGGGTTACAGTTAGTTATTCCCTGTATCCACTAAGTGCTTCAATTGAAAAATTAATTATTTATTACTTTTATATGCATCGTAAATAATTATAATAAATATAACATCAGTTAAACAACATTGACAAAGGAATAACTGTGGTGCAAAATTAGCAAATTAGAGAAAACCCTGTATCATGATAACTTGAAGATTGTCTTTGCTTGTTAGAACTAGGCTATGTTTTTATCTGTTTATTAAAGTCTATTTACTTTAAATATAACAAAAATACTTCGTTTTTTCTAATTTTACTGTAAATAAGTAAGTTTACCTTATCTATACCACCTAGTGTTTCCCGTACCTGGCGTAAGTAAGTCATACAATAGGAATGCAAGAACACGTTGAACCGCGGAGTTGAGAAGCAGCAATAACCGTGCGGGAATGGTAGGCCAACTTGCAACAAAGTGACTGCAACGATGCATTATGAATGTACTCCTCGCCGTGTTGCTGAATAACGTAGGGAACTTTGCCAAATCGGGCGTTAAAGTCTCCGCTAACTGAAATCTATAAATCGCGGAAAGTGCCTGTCTCGCTGACGTGATTGAAGCGAATTTTCAAAAAAATAATTGGTTTAATTCAGACAAATTTCGAGGCTATGATTTCACCGTCACAATCACCATTTATCTACCTATTTCAGCACTTTCATATCACAAAAAAAAAAAAAAAAATTAAACCTGACCGCTGTCAAATTTCAACCGATTTTGGGAATTCAAAATGGTATTCTTTGCAGTTTTCGACGCTGTCAAACTTACAGATTTGGAATTACCGCAATTTTGAAAATGTTTATTAATATTTTAATTAACCATCGTGATTAATATGAAAATCTTTATTAAGCAATTTAATTTTGCAAATTTCTTTGAAAATAAACTCGACAGTACAGTTTGTATTGCGAACTGGTGTTACCGCAGTTAATGATGTAATCATGATAATCATGTAATCATGTAATCATGTTAATCATGATTTTGTTAAAGATGTCACATTTCATTTACAAAAAACATTTCCGATAAACAGTGCTTATAGATTTATAGATTTGAAGTAGCTGCCATTTTGAAACGAATGAAATATTTCGTTTCGGTAATGAGCAATGCAATATTATTTAATATTCCTAATTTTATATATTAATTTCCAACTCGTGTCTATCATTAAAAACACCAATATTTTGTGTAATAATATATTTAAATATATTATTTAAATATATTTAAATACATTATTTAAATATTTGTATGCTTAATAAACAAATATATTGTACATTTATAAAAAGTTAAAATCATTGGTTTTGAAATCAAGTCCTTTCACTTCATAAACAGAAATCATAGAACTGAGCCACGAATGTACATGTAAAGAATCAGCTCACTGGTAGATTTAAACTCACTTCAAGAATACACATAATTCGTGAGTATTTCGTAGATTTTTTTTTTAGTGTTTAAAGTCCGACTATTGTGCACACTTGGGCTAATGCAGACGATGGGATGATTTTATAGCGTATGAAAATGCCAAGCTCTCGCCAGGAATCGAACCCGGGTCCTCGGGGTGAAAGCCTAGTACGCTATCCACTAGACCACCGAGGCGGCCTAGTGTATTTCGTAGGAAAGTGACATTTAAAAAAAATGTTATTCGTGTTATTCCAAGCTTATATTTTGTATTCCTAATACAAAAAAGCGCTAGGTCCACCTAAAGACCTGTTCACTACAAAATGGGACACTATCGTAACTCTGTAACCCTGGATTGGTGTAGATATTTACTCAACATTTATTTTTAATTCATAAATACTAAAAAATGACATATATCTGTTGTTAGAAAAGTTTGTTGATAATAAAAAATTCTTTTTTGGTATGTTTTTTTGATATAATAAATTTCCTGAATGTGCTAAAGTTTATTTTAAAAAAATCTTCTTATTTACTTTTTTTAAGTAACAATTTCGCACAGAATTCTGAATATTTGTGTTAATTAAAGCTGTATCTAGCGGATAAAACAAGTAACTAATCCAAGGGTGAAGTTAATATTGCGGCCGTATGAGGGTGCTTTAGTGAGGGATGATTTAATGCCTTGTGTGAGACTTTATTATTGAACAACTTCTCAGTTAAACTTCATTAAAGTGAAACCACTTCTGAAACCGAATCTTTGACGGTTTAGTAATAATTCACGTCTAAACTTAGAAACTGTTATTGGCCAAAAAAAACCCCTTAATTACAGAATAAAGCGCACGAAAAACATTGCACAAACTTTCTCGGAAGTATCATTAATATGTATTCTTGTTAGGGTATTCTAAATGATTTTGTTCATTACGTGTCATTATTAAAAGAAATAGTGGCAAGTGGAAAAAATATTGTCGGAAATATTATTTCTTAACTTGAAAATTAATACTACTCTATAGCACCGTATTTCTTGAAATATGAATAGTAAATGCAATACACACTTAACTCTGCTTTTTAACACTTTTATCACAGTGATTGTAAAATTTGTGTAAAACTTTTTACGTAACTAAAACCATATTAAAAAAGGAATTTTATTGTCGCCCGTACAGTAGAGAGTTTCGAGTAACCGTCACTCTCGGACCGTTGGTGTGGCGGAGGACAGATTAGACGGATAAGAGAATATACCATCCGTACTTCCGGCGATCGATAAACATAACTTACCATATATACCCTGTTTATAGCACAGAATGTTTTATTATTATTATTATTTTTGGAAAAGGTAGTAAATTTTTAAATTTTTTATTTAATTATTTATTTTACAAATTATACATACGTAGATCTTTTAGTGTAGTAAGTTATCCAAACCTTTCAACAAGTTTTCACGTAACATATGCGATAACACCGCGTGCCACTGTTGCTTGATCGACTTATACGCTTAATGGTATTATCGTAGTGTGAGTGTTTATCTTTCAAGTAAACATGCGTGCATTCTGCTTATTTTTCGATTATCACTAAGTTAACAATTAGTGTCAGCTGTCGTCACATATGCTGTAAATAAGTCTTGTTCAGTTACTGTGTTTTGTTTTGTTTAAAAAGTTACTTTTATTATTTATTGAAAATTGTTTACCATGGGAAACTCTTTAAAAATGTCAGATAAAAAACTTTAATTTTGTAGTAATCTTTTATTATATAATATTTTATATACTAGTAGTGCCCATTGGCTGCCACGTGACCCAACTCCGTTATTCCTTCCGTGTACTTAACACTGAAATTAGAGGTCGGTTGTCGATGTCACTAGAATTCTACTTTGTCTGCTGCGTCTCGGAACTGCGCATCTCAAGGTTTACTTCGTGCCTCGGTTACTCCCGTTGCACCTCTTGCCGTTAACGCTGATCCCTCGTCCTCATTAGTCTGGCTGACGTAAAGTATGGACGTTATATTGAAATAATATTTATAGTTATCAATTTAAGTAGTTTCTTTTATGATTATTGTTAAATCCTTCATAATTCATTTGGTGTAGTTATAAAAAACCATACTATTCAAATGTTTGCTCTAATAAAATTCAGTTAAAAAGGTAAATCAATTTTTTTTAACGTCCGACTATTGTGCACACTTGGGCTAATGCAGACGATGGGATAATTTATAGCGTATGAAAATGCCAAGCCCTGGCCGGGAATCGAACGCGGGTCCTTGGGGTGATAGCTCAGTATGTTATCAACTAGGCCACCGAGGCGGCGTAAATCAAATTTTCAAATATTCTAAAAGTAAGTAACAGTTATGTTAATGTGAGAATATATAATCCATTAAAAAATAAAAATTGAAAAAATTATGAATTTTACACTTATTTTAAATTTTTTAAGGGTTGAAAATCAATATATTTGTTTTAAATTTCATACTTGAGGGCTTTTGATTGAGGCTGTGTATTTTGATGTCATTGTAGTGTGACTACGGTGCGCTCTCTTTCTCTCTCTCTCTCTCTCTCTCTCTCATATATATATATATATATATATATATATATATATATATATATATATATATAGGGGATCCAGAGAGAGAGAGAGAGAGAGAGAGAGAGAGAGAGAGAGAGAGTTCACCTTAACTTTTTATACTATAATTTCACCTTACGTAAAAGAAATACCTGATATTTAAATAAATTATTAGCCTAATAGCTAACTCCTGTAATATAAATTAACACAATTTACCAAAATTCGTAATTCATGTCCCATTGGTAACCAGTGAACAAAGCGAGCTGGAGCTAAGCTCCGTGTATATTAAATTAAATGTCACGACTTCGGTGAACAAGGACAAAGTACATAATTTCAAATGTAAAATGTGTAAAATTAAATTGGTTTCTTAGTGAGCCCTGTCTGTTGTAATACCCACCGCTGCGATACGACCCATATCACAAAGGAAAGATTCCACACAGAGAATTGTTTCGCCGTCCTTATTTAAGTAACATTTAGTACTTACTCTTTATATTTATGTGTACTTGAGCCGCCTCGGTGGCCTAGTTGATAGCGTATTGGGCTTTCACCCCGAGGACCCGGGTTCGATTCCCGGCCAGGGCTTGATATTTTCATACGCTATAAATCATCCCATCGTCTGAATTATCCCAAGTGTGCACAATAGTCGGACGTTAAACACAAATAAAAAAATGTGTACTTGTGTTTTAACCTTGCTGTTTTAGGAATACACAAAATAGGAACTTTTAAAAACATTACTACTCAGGACAAATAAATCTTCAAATGTTTGTTGGAAATAATTTTATTACTAAATCCGGAATTCAACTCGGCACTAGACGATGGCATTAGTATTATTTACGGTGTAAAATTAGTTAGTGTGTAGTAAGTTATCCAAACCTTTCAACAAGTTTTCACGTAACATATGCGATAACACCGCGTGCCACTTAGAGTACTGTTGCTTGATCGACTTATACGCTTAATGGTATTATCGTGAGTGTTTATCTTTCAAGGAAATATGCGTGCATTCTGCTTACTTTTCGATTATCACTAAGTTAACAATTAGTGTCAGCTGTCGTCACACACACCTGACACTAATTGTTAACTTAATTAAATACAATATATATTGTTAAAAAGTAATTAATTAAAAATTTTAATTAAACGTTTTCAGCAATAAAGAATCTCGCAATAAACACATTAAAGTTTGTTTGTTTTTATTTCAAACAAATCTTCAGCGTTCCCATTTATCGAATCCTAATGCCTTATTGCTTTACAGTATACGATAATATTGCTTTATACATGATAGTCGTTTATCAGAAACATGGTTTTTTCATAAAAACAAAATTTTTATCTGTGTGATAAGGATTTTATTTTTTAAGTAGTAATACTATTGACTTTAACTTGAAAATATACAGCCTTTTACTTCATATTAGTATTGCCTTTTAAAAATATAGTCTTCTACGTAATAGTAATATTACTGTCTATTTAATAATAATATAGCAATATCGTATTTTATTTCATAATAACGTTATCTTTTACACAGTTAAATACTTATAACACTGAACCAGACACCATGTCCGAGCTCTAGAAATCAGCTGTTTTTGTATTATGAAACCAAAGTTCAAACAGCTGGTAGCAGATTTGTTTTTACCTCGAGTAAATAACTTAAAGCTCACACTAATGACTGTAGACTAGCGTACATTGTAATTTAGTTTTTAAGTCGGCGTAAATCTTTTACTTTACGGTCCCGCGTCTAAGTAATGAAAAACTGTAAAATACGTTGAGTTCAGGGCGAGGTTGTCGCTGGGGGGGAGGGGTGATTTAATTATAATGTAATTGTGTGTTGGGACAAAACCGCTTCTTGCCGCCGTGGACCGAGTCTGTTATAACAAATGTTATTTGCAGTTTTATGTCGTTATGGAAGCTAACGGTTTTTTGACAGATTTGATTATTTTTTTACTCGGTCTTAATTATTAGCGCATTTCTTTTGGAAAATGAGCTGTTGGTGGTGTCACCATGATAGACCCACCTTGAAAATAAACCTCTATCCTGACCTCGAGATCGCTTTTGGAAAATTCAGTTTTATATTATTATTATTATTTGCGTATAGACCCTGTTGGATCACGCAAAGCACTCCGATTCATGTCTTGTTCCTTCTAATCCTCCACACCTCCTTCATCCTGTCCCCATGGATCCTCTTCCGCTCCTCCGTCCATTTTACCCCTGCTCTCTTTGGGATTTAATTCTCTGGGACCTTCCAACCGAGCATCTTTCTCCTGTATGCGTGCCTGTCTTCAACGTCTGTTGAGTCTATTTCTGCGTCATGCAGGTCTATTCTGACTTGTGCGATCCACGACGTTGTTGATTTGACACCTTGTATATACTTAAGGATTCTGTTGGCAAGTCTCGTTGTTGGGAGTCTACTGATGTGTCCATAGAACCGAAGCCTCCTTCTTCTGATATCTGCTGCCAGGTTCGATATCTTCTCTGTGGTCTTCCGGGAGTGCAACCTGTATCCATCTTCTGTTAATCTCGGGCCAAGGATCTTCCTCAAGATTTTGCATTCTTCCTTCAAAATACCCTCCATGGTAGCTTTTGTGTGGAGTGCTAGCGTCTCGCTTGCATATAATACCTCCGGTTTTATGACTGTATTATGACTGTTTATAGTATAGTCATAAACCTACTATGACCTCCGGTTTATGACTGTGTTATAGTATACATAGGCCTATATATATATATATATATATATATAAGCACTTGTTAACAAGTTCACGTTTGCACTTTTAGTCCGATTTAGCACAAAAATTAATTTTAACCTGCTAATTCGTTTACAGTTTCAAAATGGCAACCATTTCATATCTATTACGAATTCGTAATTTTTCTAATTTATCTTATTTCAGCTTCGTAATCAGCTTTGGAAACTTCACATAATTGGCATTTTAAGTTTTTCAAAATCCGATTGAAATTTGAAAATTTAATTTGACGGCGGTCAAGGTTTTCATTTTCGTAGTTTCAATGTAATTTAAATGTTTAGAATGCTAATATTTTCAGATTTTATCGCTGATTACGTTGGTGAATTCACAATAAAAGGGTAAGATAAGGGAAAATATTTTTTGGAAATTCCCTTCAGTCACGTCAGCGAGACAGGATAGGGTTTAAAGTTTCAAATTTGAGTTTTTATCAAACAGAATTCAGTTTACCAAAAACTTTTTTGTGCAATAACAAATATAATTATTAATTTTTCAGCAGAAAAATGTATAACGAAAAATAGAGTAAATGTTTTTATTCAATCAAAAATTATACCAACCATATTTTGCAATTTATATTATAAACATAAACGTTTATCTTTTTTGTGAAAGTTTAAGTTTTATAAACTAGATTCGAATATGAATTCAAGTCTAAGCGCTCTAGCTTACCGTAGGCTCGGAAGTCGAGGTAGTAACAACAATACCGATTAATCTGCTGTGTCTCTGAACTGCGCAACTCAAGGCCGTAGGTTCGTGTCTGCAGTTACTGCCGTAAGCTTTACACTTTTCGTTAACGCCGATCAGTCGTACTCATTTGTCTGCCGGCACAAAGTAGTTTACAGTAAGTAGTTTATTTGGTCAAATTTATGGCAGTTCTGTTTTTCCATACATGAACTCAAACAGAACGGAAAATTAATGTTCAATTTTAAAAAGTGCTGCTTTGACGAAAACATGAGGCAATTTCATTGAGTAATTGGACCGTCTTTTTTTAAAATCATAAAAAATAATTTAGTCTTCCAGTAGAAATGTATATTTTTAACGGATTCGTAGTGGAAAATTACGTATTAGAGCTGCCATTATGGTATGATAAAGATTTGAAATAAGCATTCATCGTGACATCTAAAACGTTTATATATATATATATATATATATATATATATATATATATATATATTAATCGTATTATATTTCTGAAAGTTTGTGTTTGTTTATTTGTTTGTTTGTTTGTTATTCAATCACGCTTTAACTACTGGACCAATCGAGATGAAAAATTTGGTATGAACTTGCTTTAGATACCTGAGATAAACATAGGCCTATTCCCGTTTTGATAAACTCCATTATACTACTTACCCAGCCCAACATAATTATTTCGTATTTAGTTTTGTGCCATGTGTTAACTGTACAACAGTGACGTTTCATTGTAGGCCTATATTGGTAGGTGTGAATAATAAATATTTAAATTATTTTAAACGTCATCATACTACTTACCCAATCTAACTTAATTATTTAGTATTTAGCCGCCTCGGTGGCCTAGTTGATAGCGTACTGGGCTTTCGATTCCCAGGGCTTGGCATTTTCATACGCTATAAATCATCCCGTCGTCTGCATTAGCCCAAGTGTGCACAATAGTCGGACGTTAAAAAAAAAAAAAAAAAAAAAAAAAAATTAGTATTTAGATTTGTGACAAGTTTTATTTGTATAACTGTAAATTTTTATACATTTATTGTATATTGTATATAGGTGTAATTAAAAAATGTTTAAATTATTTTAAAGTCCACCATTCGACTTACCCAGTCCAACTTATTTATTTAGTATTCAAGTGTTAATTGTGTAACAGTGGTTTTTATACATTTATTATGTATACATATGGGTAGGTGTGAATAATAAATGTTTAAATTATTTTAAACGCCATCATAATATTTACCCCCAACTTAATTATTTAGTATTTAGTTTTGTGGCAAGTGTTAACGGCATAACAGTGACGTTTTAATAATACTGCATTTTATTGAAATATAACAAGAACCCTGTTCTAGAGTATCGAGTAGCAAAAATCTATATCTCTTGGCCGATAACAATAAATCGTATAATATTGTATATAGTAATATATTAAATTGAAATGAATCTGTTCTGATTTTGAAAATTGACTATAAATTTTATTACCTACATTACAATTGCAGGCAAAGCCACAACGGGTAAAAGCTAATATATATATATATATATATATATATATATATATATATATATTATATATTATAAATAACCTAAAATTAATATAACCTAATATTAAATTAATTAATATAACCTAAAAAAAAAAATGGGGCGCCAAATTACATAACCTAAAATCACCATGTTGTACGACAAAATGTAATATTATATTAGTTAATTATTACAGAAATCGTTGTTAATCTTTACTTAAAATTATGTTAATATTTAAAGGTTTTATTAATAAAGTATTCAATATCTTATAAACAATTGCTTTTAATTGTAGACAGATTGGTTCTAAAATTAAGTAATTGTTATTACAATGCAAAAAATATTAATGAATAAATTATCTGGGGGTTGTTGAACTTACAGGAAAGTCCTCTGCACAGTCCCTAAATTTGCTTAACCAATGATGGCAAAGCGTGGGTAGTGTCCAAGTCAATGAGCTTGAAAAATCTCTTTAAATTTTAACTGCTTTTGCCGTTAAATTGCTGCAACGTTTAATATTTTTTTATGTTTTGCCTACGTGACTTCCAGCGTAGTTTTGGATTCCTGCGCTACACATAAAAATTGTAAAAACTATCTTTTTCTGTTATTTTAAGTAACGGCATCCTGCAGTTAATTTTTATTGGAGTTTGGCGCTTCTAGATTCTTCCTAACTGATCTAGAAAAAGTTTTCACTTTTTAAAAAATGCGAAAGATTATACGATTTGAAAAGAATCCAGAATTTTACATGCTGTTAATGTTATATAAATATATATCTTTTAATGTTAATTGCGTTTAAGAAAACATGTTCTAAAAATGCATGTAAAATATTTTAAATAATTTGCTTCCATCACGTCAGCGAGACAAGTTCATACCGCGATTATATTTGTGTCATATAAACTTAAGTTTCACAATTGAAACTTTAGACTTTAAATAATCTACTTTTATTTTGTTAAAAAAAATTGAAAACATATTTTTCTAATTATTAAAAATAAAAACTGCGTTTTCCCCAATAATTAAGTGTAACACAAATGTATTGTTTACAATTATTACAACAATTGAATTTGGCGCAGTGGTTCATTTTAACACAAATATATTGTTTACAATTAATTACAACAATTGCTTTTTGCGCAGTGTTCCAGTGTAACACAAATATATTGTTCATATTTAATTACAACAATTGAATTTCGCGCAGTGTTTCAATGTAACACAAATATATCGTTTACAATTAATTACAAAAATTACATTTTGCTCAGTGATTCAGTGTAACACAAATATATTGTTTACTATTGATTACAACAATTACTTTTTGCGCAGTGATTCCGTGTAACACACAATATTGTTTACTATTGATTGCAACATTTGCATTTTGCGCAGTGATTCAGTGTAACACAAAATATTGTTTAGAATTAATTACAACAATTGCATTTTGCGCAGTGATTCAGTGTAACACAAATATATTGTTTACAATTAATTACAACAATTGCATTTTTCGCAGTGTTTCAATATAACACAAATGTATCGTTTACAATTAATTACAACAATTACATTTTGCTCAGTGATTCAGTGTAACACAAATATATTGTTTACTATTGATTACAACAATTTCATTTGCGCAGTGATTCTGTGTAACACAAAATATTGCTTACAATTAATTACAACAATTGCATTTTGCGCAAAGAGTCAGTGTAACACAAAATATTATTTACTATTGATTATAACAATTGCATTTTGCGCAGTGTTTCAGTGTAACACAAAATATTGTTTACAATTAATTAAAACAATTGCATTTTGCGCAGTGATTCAGTGTAACACAAAATATTATTTACTATTGATTATAACAATTGCATTTTGCTCAGTGTTTCAGTGTAACACAAAATATTGTTTACAATTAATTACAACAATTGCATTTTGCGCAGTGTTTCATTGTAACAAAAAATATTATTTACTATTGATTACAACAATTGGATTTTGCTTAGTGATTCAGAGTATCACAAATATATTTTTTACAATTAATAACAACAATGGCATTTTGCGAAGTGATTCAGTGTAAAATAAAATATCGTTTACAATTAATTACAACAATTTTATTTTGCTCAAGGGTTCAGTGTAACACAAAATATTGTTTACAATTAATTACAATCCACTCGTGAAAGATAACGTCAGAAGGAAGAAGAAATGCCGACTAATAAGGACGTCGATAAGAGAGAGATGTTTACAGGACGAACACTTGTGTACTTTGAGACCCCCTACAGAAACTGAAGTAAGGTTATTTACGGACCCTTCGCTGTGCCTGAAATAATAATACGGAAAAGTTTTCCGTGTGGGACGCGAGAATCGGGAAAACCTGGAACAGCCTGGCTGCGATGAAATATTCGGCGAAAATATTTTGTTTGTTTAATCGTACGTTGTTGGCTTATTTACTGTACGTTTGTATGTTTTATTGGCGGACAGTTCCATATTATGAGACCATTGTTTCTATTTTACTAGTGGACAATTTTTATTTCAAATTATCGGACTATGGTTGCCTGTTTTACTGGGAAGCCATTATTGTTTTTTACTAACAAACCTTTTTGAAGTGAATACTTCTTATGGCGAGGTATGGATGTATGTTTTGCACGGGAAAAAATCAGTTTGCCATCACGCATCACGCTCTTATGTATATTTTTTTTTAAAATTTATTTCTGAAGTAAAAACTTTATGTTCGCGCCATTATATTACTTACCCAGTCCAACTTAATTATTTAGATTTTTGTTAAGTGTTAATTGTGTAACAGTGACTTTTTATACGTTTATTATATATTGGTAAGTGTGAATAATAAATATTTAAATTATTTTAAACGCCATTATACTACTTACCCAGTCCAACTTTATTTAGTATTTAGTTTCATGACAAGTGTTAACTGTGTAATAGTGACGTTTTATACGTTATTATATATTGGTAGGTGTGAATAATAAATATTTAAATTCCATTATACTACTTACCCAGTGCAACTGAATTATTTAGTATTCAGTTTTGTGATATGTGTTAACTGTAGGCTATAACAGTGACGTTTTAATAATATTTCATACTTTTTAATATAATATTTTAAATTTGAAAGTTTATGTGTGTGTTTTTGTTTGTTATTCAATCACACATTAACTACTGGACCGCTTGAGATGAAATTTAAAATGAATATGGTTTAGGTACCTGAGATGGACATAGATATTCCCGTTTTAAAAATCTGAATCCCTGTTATTATTTATTATAAAATTATTGTTTGTAAGCTTACATTTGCAATGATTTTAATTGAAACAATCTTATAATTCCAAACAACCTGCCTTTCCAAATTAAAATATTGCAGTTTCCATTGAAGTTGGCATTTACAATGACAATTAATAAGTCACAAGGTCAGTTATTAAGAGTAGCAGGAATACATTTGATGCTCCGTGCTTATCCCATGGTCAGTTATAGCCTATTATTATACCATTGTTTATGTTTATTTTTTTTGTTTCTCATTTTTAGATAATTGTTGTCTATTTTACTGGGTAACCATTACACTTTTCTATTAGTATACCATTGTTTATGTTTATATTTTTTTGTTTCTCATTTTTAGACTATTGTTGTCTACTTTACTGGGTAGCCATTACAGTTTTCTATTATTATACCATTGTTTATGTTTTTTTTTCTCATTTTTAGACTATTGTTGTCTATTTTACCTGTTAACCATTACAGTTTTCTATTATTATACCATTATTTATGTTTATATTTTTTTGTTTTTCATTTTTAGACTATTGTTGTCTATTTTACTGAGTAACCATTACAGTTTTCTTTTATTATACAATTGGTTTTTTTCTCATTTTTAGATAATTGTTGTCTATTTTACTGGGTAACCATTACCCAGTTTTCTATTATTATACCATTTTTATGTTTATATTTTTTTCTCATTTGTAGACTATTGTTGTCTATTTTACCTGTTAACCATTACAGTTTTCTATCATTATACCATTGTTTATGTTTTTTTTTTTGTTTCTCATTTTTAGACTATTGTTGTATATTTTACTGGGTAACCATTACAGTTTTCTATTATTATACCATTGTTTAAGTTTATATTTTTTTTTGTTTCTCATTTTTAGACTATTGTCTATTTTACTGGGTAACCATTACAGTTTTCTATTATTATACCATTTTTATGTTTATATTTTTTTCTCATTTTTAGACTATTGTTGTCTATTTTACCTGTTAACCATTACAGTTTTCTATTATTATACCATTGTTTATGTTTTTTTTCTTTCTCATTTTTAGATAATTGTTGTCTATTTACTGGGTAACCATTACAGTTTTCTATTATTATACCATTTTTATGTTTATATTTTTTTCTCATTTTTAGACTATTGTTGTCTATTTTACCTGTTAACCATTACAGTTTTCTATTATTATACCATTGTTTATGTTTATTTTTTATGTTTCTCATTTTTAGATAATTGTTGTCTATTTTACCTGTTAACCATTACAGTTTTCTATTATTATACCATTGTTTATGTTTATTTTTTTTTTGTTTCTCATTTTTAGATAATTGTTGTCTAATTTACTGGGTAACCATTACAAGTTTTCTATTATTATACCATTGTTTATGTTTTTTTTTTTTTTGTTTCTCATTTTTAGATAATTGTTGTCTAATTTACTGGGTAACCATTACAAGTTTTCTATTATTATACCATTGTTTATGTTTATATTTTTTTTGTTTCTCATTTTTAGACTATTGTTGTATATTTTACTGGTTAACCATTAAAGTTTTCTATTATTATACCATTGTTTATGTTTATTTTTTTTGTTTCTCATTTTCAGATTATTGTTGTCTACTTTACTGGGTATCCATTACAGTTTTCTATTATTATACCATTGTTTATGTTTATATTTTTTTTGTTTCTTATTTTTAGACTATTGTTGTCTATTTTACTGGTTAACCTATTTCTTATTATAACTGTTTCTATTTTACTTGTGGAATGCTGTCCACTAGTACTGATTAGGTTAGGATCAGAAATAATGACACTATGTTTTCCTCTTTGAACCACATTGAATAATTATGCTAAACGTGCACCTTATTCTTTTAAAAAATATAACAGTTTAAAATTACTTGTTTAAAATTTTTTTTCAATCGATAAATGAAATGTGCTAAAATTTTTTTTTTAATTTTAAACCAATAAAGAAATAAAAGCGACAAATTAAATGACCAAAATTTTAAGAAACTATCGTTTCGCGTTATTTATGGTCGTTACCTCAATTCGATTCCTTCAACTTGATAGATATTCGGTTTTTTCGCTTTCCTGTTTAGTTTTTTAAGCAATTAATTTGAGTCTGTGCCAGTATGACAAGTGAGAGATTTAGTGACGTATACATGGCTTTAAAGTAAATACAAATATTTTTATTCAGGTATTTATCTGTAAAACCTTTGTGTAACGAACTTAACTTAAACTAAAATATTTTTAAAGTTTTTTTACACCCAAAGCAGATATAATGACTCTTGTTTTATCTACCCTTAAATTTAAATTAAATAACTTTAACAGCACTATTTTTACACCCAAAGCAGATATAATGACTCTGGTTTTATCTACTCTTAAATTTAAATTAAATAACTTTAGCAGCACTATTTTTACACCCAAAGCAGATATAACGACTCTTGTTTTATCTACTCTTAAATTTAAATTAAATAACTTTAGCAGCACTATTTTTACACCCAAAGCAGATATAATGACTCTTGTTTTATCTACTCTTAAATTTAAATTAAATAACTTTAGCAGCACTATTTTTACACCCAAAGCAGATATAACGACTCTTGTTTTATCTACTCTTAAATTTAAATTAAATAACTTTAGCAGCACTATTTTTACACCCAAAGCAGATATAACGACTCTTGTTTTATCTACTCTTAAATTTAAATTGAATAACTTTAACAGCACTATTTTTACACCCTGCGCATTTAAAAGTTATTCAAGCGTTGTTTTATCCATTTCTGTATAAAAACACTTAGCAAATATTATTGGTTTCAACGTAATACCCTCTCATAACTGGATTCTAATAATCCGCCAGCATCGCTATGGAATTGTAGGTCATAGATAATCAGGTACTCGTTGTAATTCGTTATTGCTCGGCAGTCCTCGGCTAGGGGTAGATTCGCAGCCTCCCGGTCCAGAGTTCCGCCCCTTCAGTCGCCATCGTGTCGTGTTCCCAGTCCAATGATTCTGGTGTTCGGTAAACAGTTGTAATTGAAACATATTTAGTTGCGTATCTGTGCTGCAGACGTGCAATGTCGGCTCTGTGATCTGGTGTACAGCCGCAGTGTGTTGTGTAGTACGCGGACCGCGATATAACCAGTGGCAACAGCACAGTGGTAGATTAAAAAAAAATAATACTTTGTAGATTGATCTGTGTTTAGTGAAATAGTTCAGTGCGTTTCACGCTGCGTGACTTCTAATTTGGATTACGTAAATTGGTAACGTATTTCAAAATGGAAACTAACAATGCACACAATATGGGGATGAATAATTTCAATGTTTATTTTTTTTTAATTCGATTAGTAATTGTACCTTCCAATTAAACAAATGTCAAGATAAATATTTTATTGTGGAGAGAAATACTGAATCTGAATTTGTTTTATAAAAATCTGTAAAGTACTATTATTTTGCAATTAAACGTTTCAAAGAAACAAAAAACAATTCAATGTATAAACACGTGTTTTAAGGTACTTATTTTGAGAAAAATGATTAATTTCTAATTACCTTCATCTTTAGATTAACTTGTTTGTTTCGAAAACAGCTGTGATTTATAAATTGCTTCAATGTTTATCACAGTTTTTACAAGTAATCATTGATCATGAACGTTAATATTGGAAAACACCGTACATAAATTACGAGTTTCTTCTTATTGAATATTCTTTTAAATAATTTTTTTTACTATTAAACAACTATGTTGGTAGTTAAACAGAAATATTTTCATAGTAAATCTAAGCAAACGTTTTTTATTAATAGTATTAATTGTTTATTTTTTGTAAGTATGCGAAAAGACATTACAACTTGCGTGAACAGATTTTGATAAAATTTTCGCTGAAAACAAACAATAAATACACCAAGTTTGTCACGCGTAAAGTCGAGTAATAAACGACTGTAATTATATTTTGTACGTGTTTAAATTTTCAACAGGATACAGGGTGTTCCGCAATGAAACTGCCATGTTTGGTGTAAACGTTGGGTGATCACGTTTTGGGAAAACAGTATTTTGAAAAATTTTTAGATTGCGAATTTCGAATATTAAAAGAAACAAACAAAATTGTTTCTAAAAATATGCGTTTTATACATATAAATGGGACTTCAGTACAGTGTAGTGTGATTGTATTCATACACTGTTTTTTGTCGATTTTATATAAATAAATCACATAATGTTTACCACATAATTATCTTTTAACAAAAGCAGAAAAAAATGTCTGTAATTAAATTAAAATATAAACAAACTTTTGAAAAGAAAATGTTTATTATGTTTGTCACTTAAATGTTATGTAGTTCTGTTTTAGTTTTGCTGTTTTAAAAAAATAAAATAACCACAAATTTCGTACCCTATTTTCCATTTACACACAACAGCGTTAACAAACCTATGTGCTCTATGTTTTTATTGTTTAATTAATTTTGAAATCCCTGTTTGCTGTTCAATGATAGAATCGCGGCACGCAACTGTCTCGCTTACTGTATGGAACCGATTTACAAGCAAGGAAGCACTCAGTAACAATACATATTAGAACATTTGTATAATAGAATAGTTTTGTTTTCACAATTAAAATCCAAAAATTGAATCCTGTGCGATACAAAACTGGTAATATTTTTTATATTAATTAAAAAATTCTAATTTCATAATTATAATCACAGTTTTAAGTCTACATAAATTAATATTTTAAGTTTTTATTAACACTGAAAATAAGAAAATTAATCTAGACTTTTTTTTTAAATTTAAAGTGTCTTATTTTCAAGTTATACAATAGTAGAACTATAATTTCAAAAAGCGTACAAATTGTGCATTTTATTAAAGTTTTTTTCGTAATTTCGAAGCGGTTTAACGGATTTTCGTGGTCGGAACTATTTTTTGCATTTTTTTTACAAATCACACGCAAGCGCACGCGCTAAATTCGTATATGTAAATACAACTTTCAAACCCTCGAATAGTGTTCCACAAGTCAGTATCTGTGCACTTTTCATGTTCTCAGGTTGAATTCCATTACACATTTTTTTTAATGTCATACAAAATTTATAAATTTACTAGTGGCTTGTATAAGCAATAGTTCCTATATTTTTGTTAATAACAAAAAAATAATGTTTATAATTAATGATTTTTGTATATAAACTCATAATTTTGGATTTAATTAATATTCCACGTTCCCTTAAATTTTTTTGATAAATTAGTATGAAAAAAATTCCAAGAAAAAACTTTTGCCAACTCTAACCTCATAAAAAATGTTAATAAACAAATACTGAAAACAAAATATAACAGCTGTTTTTTTTTTAAATAGTTTTATTAAAACAGCTGTTATTCATAATACCGATATTGACACAGCTGATAATTTAGCCTACCATTAATTTCTTAAACCAAACTCTTGTAAGTATTACAACGTATTTAAACAATCGCAAATAATTTCTATAGTTTTGAAAACAGCTGATTGCTCCATAACAGGTGATTATGAAACCCTGCCCGCTTGATATAAATTGTTCCCAGTTTTACACGTTGTACACAATACAGTTGCTTATGATTGACGAACTCATTAAGTCACGTAATAGTGTAGCGAGATTAAATGTAATTTAAATAGACTGGTTGTCATGGTAACGTGTTTGAATAGTGCCTATACGGTAACATAGTCTCCCCCACCTACCCCCGGCTCTTTCTTTAATTAAGACAAAAAGAACTTTATATTTATCACGCTGTAAAGTGCATCGTTGGAAATCTGCTATTTTAAAATTTAATATAAAATATTACTACATTGTGTTGTGAAACATGTTTTTTGTTTTGTGCTTCGTTTTGGTTCGTGATTTACGAGTGGAAAATATAAAAACTTTAATATACCCGTGACGCAGATTATTGTGTGTGGGGGGGGTTGTAATGGTTAACGATATTTCTTACATAAACTAGCTAATGCCACGTTCACATCACGCTCAAACTTTTCTGATTTTTGAAAATGTACGCCTTTTTGCCAAAGTGGTACAATAAATGATTCTAATACGAAAATATTACACAAACTTTCCCACATTCATTATAGCCAATAAAAAAATCGATTATGAAACAAAAAAAAATCGAAAATCGCTCTAATTTCTAAACAAAACCCCAGTTCATTACGCAAACCAAATTTACGATTCCATGCACGGCGGTCGTGGTTTATTTTTTAATTTTTTTTTTACTTTTTAATGGAAAACGTACGGTACTTCAACCAACAAATTTGACAAAAATTTTCGTTTGGGCAAGAAATCATGTTTGAAAATATTTTATTTTGAAATAAATAAGTTAGGCGCAGATAAAGACGAAACGGGTTTCAGAAAAGCAATTTCCTCAAATCGGTAAATTGGTTTAATCTTGATGCACGCACGCACACGCACACACGTATATGTAAAAATTAATTTATTGTATTCAAAAGAAACTAGAAAGTTTTAAATTTTACCTCCCTGAATATCTTATCTCGTTTTCAAAAGAAGGTAAAGAAGAGAACTAATATTAAAAAAAAAAAAATAATTATGACAAAGTTAAACACATTTTGCTGGAAAACGACTTTACCGAACTGTAACTATTTTAAAATCTCTCTATTGCGTATCTTTTTATAACTAAAATCTTTATAATGGCAAAATATATTGGTTGCTTCCCATTCATATTGTACAAATATGTACTGCAACTTTCTCTATTGAGGCCAACAAAATTCCAGGAATCTCTTTGTTATTGCGAAACACGTGAACACTTCCTCCTGTTTCTTCAGTACGCGATACGTCATTCGAGTGTTTAAAGCAGTGCGTAGTGCGTCAACTGAATCGAGTGTTTTGTGACGTACATTTTACAAGTATTGCATTATTTTTTAAATAATTTTACAATACAGTGTAATGGCGTCTAAATGAAAATTTGTAAAAGCGTGAAGCAAGTCGAGGATTGCCGAAATTCTAATATAGCTAATTGTTTTGTTGACACAATATTGAAATATGAAAATAAAATAATCAGATCCTATAATGGAAGGGATTAGCTTCAAGAAAATTCGAAAATCAGTGTTTGAAAGAATTGATAAAGCGATTCTGCAGACGTTTCGGCGAAATATTGCCTTTTTCACTCAATTACAGCATTTTATTCATACATTATTATTTAATAAATATTGCTAATAAACATCACAATAAATTTTGCACTTCAAATTAAAAATACTGTTTAACACGTTTGACAAATAAAAACAGATTTTATACACGTTTTCGATTAACTATCTCTGTAGCGAAAATCTCTGTATAGCGACGAAAACTAACATCCCCTTTAATGTGCTACAGAGAGATTTTACTGTAAATAAAATTGTTAGTGTTCTTTCAAATGTGCCAAATAGCATTATTCCTGGTTTGTGTTTTACTCTTTTAACTCATATTCTAGCTCATATTTCTTGATTACTTGCAAACAAGGTTGTAAAAGTAGAATCAACATTTTTTTTTCTGTGCATTCCGCACTCATAAGACCTTTTTATTTATGTGAAATTTTTAAATTAATTTTTCTCAATTATAACGATTAATTACTCTTCCAAAAGAAAGAAAGAAAATATTTATTATTTAAGCAAACAATTTGTTTTGTCAGTCTCCACGGTAAAATCGGACAAATTTTTAAAATCCGTTAATCACATTTCGATCAAATTTTCATACTGTGGTTTTATTATGATTGACAACCCAACATTTAAGATGTAAACAGGAAGAAATAAAATCAAATATGTTAAGTATAATACTCTGCCTTCCCTAGCTTCGTCAATTCTTCTTTCGTTGATGCGTTTCGGAGAACTCCATCTTCAAAAACTGTTTCTATACTGATCACCAATATTATGGCTCGTCCTATTTATAACTTTCTAGCTCCACCTCGTACCCCTTCTCTATTTACGTGGCTGTGTTCAACACATATACATTAAACCTAACGTGCTCGCTTCTGATTGGTTCTTCAAAATCATACGTTTTCCCTCGCTTCTGATTGGCCCCTTCAAAACTTTCTCTTCAACGGTCGTCTCTCCTGTTAGTTTTTGAATATTTTTATATTTTTAAACGTAATATCTGCTTGCGACGATATCTGTTCATTTATTATGTTTTCTCCCTTTAATTTAAATTTTAAAATTTCCATTTTTTTTATTTTTCCAAAATGTTTCCAATATTTTAGAGAACTTGGAAATTTTTAAATCTAATTTAAAGGGAGAAAACATAATAAATGAACAGATATCGTCGCAAGCAGATAATACGTTTAAAATTCTAAAAATTTTCAAAGATCCAATCAGAAGCGAGCACTTTAGGTTTAATGTACACGTGTTGAACACAGGCACGTAAATAGAGGGGAGCCCCGCCTCGGTGACCTAGTTGATTTCGTACTGGGCTTTCACCCCGAACACCGGGTTCGATACCCGGCCAGGGCTTGGCATTTTCATACGTTATAAATCATCCCATCGTCTGCATTAGCCTAAGTGTGCACAATAGTTGGACGTTAAAAAAAAAAAAAAAGAAAAAAATAGAGTAGGGGTACGAGGTGGAGCTAGAAAGTTATAAATAGGACGAGCCATAATATTGGTGACCACTATAGAAATATTTTTTGAAGATGGAGGTTCTCCAAAGCGCGTCAACGAAAGAAGAATTGACGAAGCTAGTGAAGACAGATTATTATACTGAACATAGTGACAAGAATCCTAGCAGAAAAGAAGAAGAATATAAAGTGAATTTCAACGAATATTATTCTTGATTTATTTACTTTTCAATAATTGTTCTTTCAGTAATTTTTCTTTAATCTCAGCGTATCTCAATGACGTTGCTTTGACTGCAGTTATCGAGCCGTTACTAAAACGTAGTTAATTTGAATGTGGGCACGTTTTGTGCAGTGTTTTCTCAAAATCTATTTATTTTTAAAGCAACACACCCAGCAGCGCATTCTGGCGTATTTACTACAATTTATATTCAAAACGAACTGCCACAATGACAATACCAATGTAAATCTGAAAAGCCGCACTGAAGATGGCAACACGTAATGTACGAAACGAGTTGTTCAACGCACGTATAAATAGACCATTGCCTCCCATTCTTACCCGCAATCAGGACTTTATCGATTTGCAGTCGGAAATTTTCGCTACCACCTTTACCTTCCTCCCACGCTTCCGATTGTGCTGACGGGAAACACACATAAAATTGGAAACAGGCTGACACTAGCTTTGCAGAAATTTTAAACGTTGTGTAAGATTTATCCACGTTTTGTTAGGGTGATCTGGCCAAGGTCGCAGGATCTCAAGGTCGTGTTTTTATAACTCTTAATACATTTTATTTTCCAACATATATGAAGTATAACAAAATTATAGTATCAATAAGAATTAAGTTGTCTTGTTTTCTAAACATTTCTAAGTATGAATTTTTGGTAAAACGATTTTATAGAATTCTTCTATACGTGCAAAGTGTTCAAAGATTGCCTCCTAACTCGGTAAAACTAATACGGTACTGGAACTATGGAAAATAAACCAAAAATTTGGCCTAATTTTTCAAAATCGGTTTGTTACATTTTGTAAAAACTTTGGTTACTTATTTTCTAATGTAGTCTAAAAAATTTGACACGAAAACGACGAAAACCTAGTGTTCAGAAATAAATAAAACACTAATTATAGTCAGGAATTTGTGTGTGTGTGTGTGTGTGTGTGTGTGTGTGTGTGTGTGTGTGTGTGTGTGTGTGTGTGTGTGTGTGTGTGTGTGTGTGTGTGTGTGTGTGTGTGTGTGTGTGTGTGTGTGTGTGTGTGTGTGTGTGTGTGTGTGTGTGTGTGTGTGTGTGTGTGTGTGTATGTGTGTGTGTGTGTGTGTGTGTGTGTGTGTGTGTGTGTGTGTGTATATATATATATATATATATATATATATGTGTATATATATATATATATGCGCGCGCGCGTGTGTGTATGTATGTCTGTGCGTAAGTGTGTATGTACGTATGTGTGTGTGTATGTATGTGTGCGCGCGCGTGTGTTTTTAATTCTTTATTTGGACTAGTAATTTACCCAGATAAATCTGTTCGACAGTTTCAAGATGGCCGTTTTAAAAACTTGAAAATCGTAACTTTCGTATTCAAGACTTAAAAAATACGTACTGGTTATAATTACGGGCGTTAAAATCGGAGTAAAATAGCCTATAAATATTTTCAGTTTCAAATTGGAAATAGCAAAAATGAACTTGACATCGGCCAGGGTTCATTTCAGAATTAATTTCAAAGTACATTTAAACTTGACACGATAATTGACGGAGATATACATTGTTTTTCTTAGCGTTTTAATCAACGTGAACAATTCCCACAACTGAATTGAAATTCTCATTTGAAAAATATTCAGATGGCGGTGAAAAATATTTTCATAGCGTGACGCGATTATTTTCTTAAATAAAACTATTTCGAATTTCTGTTTTTTGCATTTTCGTCCTTCTTTCTCGTATGTGATTGGTACATTATTTCAATTTTGCCGAAATACGTTCCGGTCAGTTTGACGCGTCTGTGAACTGCGCATCTCAAGGTCGTAAGTTCGAGACGGCGGTTACTGCAATATGCACTACAGTTTATGTTAACACCGATCCCGATAAGTCTAACTGACACAAAGTGTAGACCATTTTATAAACAAATTTCGACCAAAACTTTTTACAATGAATCGTATATCTATACAGCTAATTTAATCCGTATTTACATGCTACTAGGTTATGATATCAAACGTTACAAAAGTTACACGATATATGTTCCTCCTTGTGCACAATGAACAACACATTACATCAATATCCCACTTGAAGCTACTGTATTTGTACGGATCTGATGGTTTTTGTATTGTAGGGGTGCGGGGGTTGGGGGTTGTCTCCATGGCAACGGCGTTTCAAATTGCGCCTCAGATTAGTGGCAGGTTTCTTTTATATCAAAACATCCTCATTTCCGAAGCGCTTTTAGTCCGTTTTGCCGCTGCTTTTTGTGATCATTTCTATTTATCACGCGAGGGAAGCCATAAAGTCGAGCGAGTCAATCGAGTTCAAAGCGCCCTGGCTAGTTGATGCTTTTATATTTTGCTTTCGCCTGGAAATATTTTAATTTTATCGGGTTTTAACATTTTAAAGTTTGAATACATTATTTGTCTTGAAAGCCGGATTATGTAAACGTTGCAGTTTTATGCAATTTCAAATGTGTATTTTTTTAAATAATCTCTGTTGCTAACGGAAAGAAAATTTCCCGCAAAAAATAGTAAATTTGATTTTTTAAGTGAACTTTTCTTTAGAAGGGTCTATCATTTTTTGAATGAAAAATTTTACGATCGTGATTAACAAGACATTTGCTTTCGCGACACGCGTGATTTAGTAACGCACACCTAACAGCGTATATAATTTTTCTTGCATATATGTAGACTTGAAGTGACTACTTCTAAACAGCTGATTTTGTACAACAGCTGTTGCAGATATGATTTCAATTGAGGTTATGTTTTAATTGTTCTTGTTAATTTTAAAAATATGTACTTTCTAAACTTGTGCAGTTAAAGTATTTAATGCTTATCACCTGTACTAATTTTTGAATCACAGAATCACAAATATTATATTTATTGTTATACAATTATTATCTAAATTTTTTTCTAAATAATTAAATCATAACAGTGAAAAAGTACACAGTCAGGAAAGTCAAATCAAATCACTCCTGTCGGCCAGTCCGGCAACTTGACATATTTTTTTGCATAATTAAATTAATAATAATTAAGATGAGATATTAAATTAAAATAATAAATTTAACTAGAATTTTATAATTTGTAAAAACATCAATTTAAATATTTATCTCCGTTAAATAATTGTTATTTTATTTTCACACAGACATAACAGTTCTCGATTCTAAATAATAGTTTTTAAACTACCAGTGAGCTGATTGTTTATTAGTGCACGATAGCATGAATAATGATTTTTTAGATCTAAATGAGCTGATTGTCTATGATTTTAGGATTTCAGTGCTATGATTTCTGCTAACGAAACTAAGGCACTTGAGTTCAAAACCAGCTACTAACTTTTTTTTTAAATGTATTAATTATTTGTTTAAAGCTGTGAATACAAATAAGTTCTTTGTACTAATTATAAATATTTAAATTATAACTAATGCCATTATGTGATATACCCGACATATATTCACGACAATTGTTTGGACCGTTTAGAATTGAACGTATCATTTTGCATATTATATTTAAATAAGCATTGAAATTAGTAACAAAAGCCGTTGTACTACATGCCCAGCCCAATTATTAAAATTATTAGGGGTTTAACAGTTCGACATGTTGTACAAGTTTGATGTTTTTTATTTGTATATCTACATGGACACTTACCCAAGTGTCTGTTTTCTTTAATACAAGTAGCGTTCAGTTTAAATTTAGCAGTAGGATCCCAATATAATTAGAACCAATGAAAACCAACAATAAACATGGGTTACTTAATTTTTGAAAGTTTATAATTCTGTCGGTCAGCACGCTCCTCGAGTTTTTAAAATTATGGCCGTTTTAAAAACGTCTAAATGGCTTTTACTGGTAACATTCTGTTTGAAGGTATTAATTTTTGCGCCTGGAGTATGGCAGTGAAGTGGTTTCCTTGTCTTCTGCGGCTAGTCTGTCTAAATATGATGTAGTACAGAACAACGCCTTGAGAACCATCACTGGCGGAGCCAAGTCAACCCCTGTAGCGGCATTGCAGTTGCAAACGGGTCTGGAAACCCTAGAGTCCCGTAGAGATTAGGCAACACTCAAATTTTGGGACAGGGCTAGAAGAATAGACAATAATCATTGGTCAAATTACAGACATGCAACTCAGCGGCTCAAGACGCAGCTCTCTCCTTTAGAGCATGCCGAGAGACTAATAGAAAAATACCAGCTACCAGCAGGAAATGCCGCACCTGTTAAAAGTTACACGGTAGTTGTTAAGGCATTGCCAAACATACGCCTAGGCCTTCAAAACCTAAACCCAGAGTTGAACAAAGCAGAAGTAAACCCCTCAGAATTGAAGATCTATGCCTTAGAAACCATTAATAATATCTACCCACCTGAGGAATGGTTACATATATATATACAGATGGCTCTTATACTCTGGAGGCAGGAGGAGCGGGTGCGGGATGGCACTGCCACCTGTTCGAGGGATCGTTGGCGGTTGGAAGGGGAACCACTAACTTCGACGGTGAAATGAATGCCATTTACGAAGCGACCTGCAAGTTGCGGACATTGTCAATGACTCCGCATAGGTTGGTTTTCTTTGTTGACTCTCAGGCAGCAATTGTGGCCCTGAGTAGCAATTCTCCAACGGACTGCCTCCGCACTGTTCGATGTCGTGCCAGATTGGCTGAACTCATTTCGGAGGGCTGGATTCTTTGGATCCAGTGGATTCCTAGCCATGTGGGAGTTCCTGGCAACGAGAGGGCAGATGAACTTGCAAAAAGGGGAGCGTTGTCGGAGCAACCAGCGATACCTGTGACTCTTGGTGCTGCCCGCAACCTGATAAACAGTGCCATTGACTCCTATTCAAAGGCAACCCTGAAGGATCAAAGCAAGGGGAAAAGGTGGGAAAGCCTCGCCTCAATGGGACCCATTTCTAAAAATATGGAGAGGCCTGCTGCTGTCGCCCGATTCCGTCTAGCTACCGGACACGATTATCTCCAGGCACACTTACACCGCATTGGAGTGGTGGGGGACGATATCTGCCCATTATGCCGATCAGGCAGAATGGATGGCGAGCATCTGATGTCCTGTGTGGAGTTGCGGAATGCGTCAGGGGAGATCGCTGAGAGATACTGGGAGGCTCGTCGTCGAATGGCTGAACAGCCGAGGACAGGCGTAGGCTAAAGTAAAGTAAAGTAAGTAATTTTTGCGCCAAATTTAAATAGAATTGGTCTACAATTTTTAGTAAGACAACACATACGTAAAATTTTAAACGCATCTCAAAAAACGTGAGATGTATAAATTAGTATCAGTGTGTGCCGGGTCTGTCTTACCATGTTGGTTTTTCTAATGCATAATTTTTAAATTTAAATTCGCTTTTTTTTAATAAACATTTTTCTATGCATTTTAAAGTAATTACAGTAATTATTTTTAATTGTTAAAAAAGTTTGTGGATTGTAAAAGGTGTTTAAATTTAAATATGTACACATTCACAATTTTAATCCAACTTGATTCGAACTTGGCAACAAAATGTATAAAATGTCCATCTGAATTTTTAAATTTTTTATTAAAATAAGAAAGGGATTCTGACTCGAATGTGTAATTTTCCAACGGAATTAAAACCTTTAAAAAGTACTTGTATGGAATTCGGGAAGTTACCGACAGAAGCGAAGCTTTGTTAATGATATCTTTGCTGAATGTAGTTTGAAGATATCTTTACAAATATCTTATTTTGTTTAAATAAATACGTGAACCTAGCTTAGATATTATTTACTGTAGTTATAGTAAAAGATCAGCTGTTTTATAGTAATTCGTAACGTTCAGCTGATTTCATTGAACAACTGATAGGTTGTAAGTTTCACGTTATGTTGTTAAAAACTAGCAATATTAACAACAATTATTATATACGTTTATATTAATTTCAAATGTATTATAAACGGTTACAACATGCACGCGTTCTTCAACTAAGCAAAAATACCAAAACCAAAGCAACGTAACGTTTTCATATGTACGAGTGACAGAAACAGAGAAACGGAACCCCTGTGCTCGTTCGTTCCATATTTCCGTTACATTCTTCCGTTCGGCAGTTTTTTCCTATTCATTTCTCTAGGCAAAGATATTAAAAGTTTCGCTTCAAAAATGCTGACTTATTGCAGATTTAATGCTGATTTGGTGAAATCGGATTCTCGATGAACGTGGTATAAAGTTATGATTTTTAACGGCCACCATTTTAATCGAATTTTTTGGAAGTGTTACGAACATAATTTTTTTGTTGTAAATTTTGTACTAAAAATTCAAACACTAGAGTACCCACGCGCGCGTGCACACACACATTCACATGTTTATATAAACACTTTTAACGGTCAAAGAATAACGTTTTTAAACGTATTATAAAGGATTAGTGCACCCTTCATTGTTACGGGTATGGGTATTACCACGATGGCGAATTAACCGAAACCATGTTACCACGTTACGATTCGCTTTTTTTTTAATGGAAGAATGCTAATAGGACTGCACTGCGTTGTACTGTATTATGAATGCCGGAACATGCCGTGTAGTTCGATTGCCTACCCAGCGCCTGACATTGCCAGTCTGTATTCCGGCTGTACTGTCAGAGTGGTGCAAATGTTTTGTACACTTGAATAATTTAAAAACGCGGTGAAATTTTTAGTGCGTCATTCATGTATGACTCAACTCTGTTAAGCCCGTAAACCCAGGGACTTAACTCGTATTTTTGAAATATAAACATTTGTCGAATGAACGATCCATTTGAATAAACGCGGAATGGAGTGGTCTCGTCGACATAAAAGGATACGAATTAAAAAAAAAGTACCTTATGAAATACGAAAAAGTTATTGCTTTCCTCTTAACGATTTTTTCTGAAAGTTCAAAACGCTCGTTTGTTTAGCGCCGTTTACGATTGTAAAATTCGATTCAAAATAAAAATCACCAATGTTTTATGGTGAAGGCGGCTAATTTTACACGGATAGACAGCAAGCCCATCAGCTGTTCAATGAAATCAGCTGACCGTTACGAATATAAAACAGCTGATATTTTACTATAACTACCAAAGTAAATTCGTGCGTTCGCGTCGCGCGTCGCACAAAATCCATCACGACCAGCCCTAAAACAAGATACATTTTAATACTTGGATTTCAATGACGGAATTTAATTTAATGACAACGTAATTTGCTGTTTCACACCCTTCGTGGTTCTAAAAGTTACACCAGTCGATAGGAAATTAAAAGGTGGTACAGAAAAGGTGTGTCTCTAAAATTTGTTGGTAGTGTTTTTTTTCATTGTTAAACTCCGTCGTTTTAAAACGTTACTTTTGTCCTAATAAGTTCTATATCAGGTGAAGATGCGTTTGGAATTTTTAATTTTGTTAATCTAAACATTCGAAAGGTATATAAAGTATTTTGTGAAAAAAATTACGGCTAGTGGGAAAAAAGTTGCACATATGTTTATATGAACAGTTTATTGGTTGTACGTACTATATATATATATATATATATAATATGTTTATTAACACACACACACACACACACACACACACACACACACACACACACACACACACACACACACACACACACACATATATATATATATATATATATATATATATATATATATATGTTTTCAGTTTAAAAAATCTATGTAATGCTTAGTTATATTATTAATTCATTATTAGAATAACAGCTGTACATGTGAAGGCCGATAAAAGCTTACAACGCCCCCTAACGTCTGTCTGAATTATTGTGCTGTTATTCGATTATGCATAGATCGATTAAGTACTGTAGCGAAGCACGGGTATACAGCTAGTGTATTTATAAAACTTGCTGCATAGAGCCGATTATGTTGTCCGCAAATTTTCAGAAGGCTTTATCTTAACCTTTTTTTTTAAATTCTATTTTCCCAACATTATCACTGTTAAAATCTGTGTGTATCAGCATTTTACACTTTCAAAATACATTGAAAATACGAAAATGAACCATGGCCGCCGTCAAAATATTTTGAAAATTTAAAAAAAAAATTATTGCAGTTTTTAACGCTGATTATTATAACGAAATTGGATTTTCACAAAAATTAAAAATAAAAAAGTTATACACATTTTTTAAGATTTGAAATTGCCGCCATTTTGAAAGTGATACATGATAAATTATGCAGGTAAACGAACTTGTCCAAGCTATGAATACAATCAATCTTTGTGCCAAATTTAAATCAAATTGGAACGAAATTTCGAACTTGAGTAGCTAAAAACACACACACACACACACACACACACACACACACAAACACACTGAAACGGAATTTACTGCCATTATTAAAAATTAGTTATTGTGTGGGGACCTACATTAATCCGCACCAGAGGGTGACTGACCCTTAGCGAAGCAGGTGAGGTGTAGTGGTAACTAGGAACGCAAAGTGATCACTAAATTTTCCACTAAGGAGGGAAGTCACACTTTTCGTCTTTATATAGTGCAACTTACATAGTTCTTGTTGGCTTAGTGAGGAAGGTAACGGCAAACTAGTTATCCTCTTGCTCTGCCGAAAACATATTTCATTCAGACTATCTAGCCGTTGTTGTTTAGAAGGTAACGTTGCAACACACACGCATACACACGCGCGCGCGCGCACACACACACACACACACATATATATATCCTTAAGTATATACACTTATATACACACATATATAGAATCCTTAAGTATATACAAGGTGTCAAATCAACAACGTCGTGGATCGCACAAGTCAGAATAGACCTACATGACTCAACAGATGTTGAAGACAGGCGCGCATACAGGAGAAAGATGCTCGGTTGGAAGGTCCCAGAGAATGAAATCCCAAAGAGAGAAGGGGTAAAATGGACGGAGGAACAGAAGAGGATCCATGGGACAGGATGAGGGAGGTGTGGAGGATTAGAAGGAACAAGACATGAGTCGGAGTGCTTTGCGTGATCCAACAGGGTCTATACGCAAATAATAATAATAATAATATATATATATATATATATATATATATATATATATACATACATACACACACACACACACACACTCTACACACACGCACACATACATACACACACAAGCACACACACATACACACAACACACACACACACACACACACACACACACACACACACACACACACACACACACACACACACACACACACACACACACACACACACATTGTGATCTAAAAATCAGAATCGGTGCTCATTTAAAGGTCCCGGGTCTAGATCCTTACCATGATGTCCGCTCCATCAGCTCATTTTTTCCAATTGAAGTCCCCTAATAATAGTACTTTAGCTGTAATGGCCATTGAATGAACTGGACCTGTCTTAATCCCTCATGCTAATTTTTATGACGGTGAATTTTGCGTTAATGTAGCAACAGAAATACAGTTAAGCTGTTTGCCAGGTCAGCGTGTTTGCTGTGCTGAATGCTTTTAACATGTCGACAAATATTGCTGAATGCACTTGTGTCCTGAGTGGTCAGCAATTATAAATAAACATGGCCGCTCCTAACTGTTTGTGTTTGCGTATCTGTTCCCGCATTACGTCAGCGCCTAATGATTAAATTAGTCACTAATTAGTCAAGAGCTGATAAATATTAAATATTTATTGTGTTATTACAACGTTCACTGCGGCAGTGTTTGTACTGAACGGAGTTGCGTAGTTGTCATTCGATTACCTCGGCCTGCAAACATTATTGGATTGTTTGTATAATTTTGTTATTAATCCTCGATTTAGCTGTACAGGGTGTTACGGAAGTAACGTCTCTTTTAGAATTGTTGTTTTTAGTCAATAAAAACTATACAACGTCGATGGAATGGTGGACGTTTGTCTTCGGTTTTGTGGATTTTCAACGTAAATGAGGTGCCATTATCGTAAGGTTTAGTATCTCGAAGTGATCGTTAAATTACTTTTTGAGAGGTTGTTAAGAATTTGATGTGTATGCTTCAGGAAACACGTAGTTTATTTAGGTACGCACTGATTTAAATTTGACAGAAAATTTGATTTTGGTAGTTTTGCAGCTATATTCGTTTAACTGTTTAAAAATGGAGTGCATTTGATTTTTAAAAAATCATGAATTCTTCGCCTTAATTTTTTTTTTTTTTTTGAAGGTGCGTATATTCAAATATGCAAATTTGTACAAAAATATACCACTTAATATCTATTTGAAATCTAAAAATTATAACTTTCTTAACATGTTTTTGAACATCTGACTTTACCAGCGTAAAAATCTCCATAAATTAGCGTTAATTTTTATAAAAATTACATTTAAAATACGAAAATGAACTTGAATGCAGTCAGGATTTTTTTTCGTAATTTCAGTGTAGAAAATTTAAAAAAACTAATTTACTCCAATTTAGTTCAAATTTGATACAAAAATCGAGTGAGTTATTATTTAAAAAAAATAATTTCTCTATCGTAATCCGCGTTAAACACTGCATAAATTTTAATTTTAAATAATATATAGGCTGTACAAAAACACCTTAACAATATTTAAGTGTTCTATAGGTCAGGATAGACGTTCATTCGAAGGTCCAGTACCTGGGTCTTAATACAATAGATCCTTAAATAGCTTGTTTAGTTTGAATATTATTAGTTTTGAAGATATATTTACAAATACCTTGTTTTGTTTAAATAAATAAATACATAAACCTAGCTTAGATATTATTTACTGCAGTTATTGTAAAAGATCAGTTGTTTTGTATTAATTCGTAACGATCAGCTGATTTCATTGAACAGCTGATAGGCTATAATAAGTTTCAGGTAATGTTGTTAAAAATCAGCAATATTAACAACAATTAATTTAAACGTTTATATAAATTTCGAATGTATTATAAACGAACGTGCACGTGTTTTTCAACTAAGGACAAATACCGAAACCAAAGCAACACTAAGTTTGCATATAATACGCGTGTACTGTTATCGAAAAGGAGGAAAAAAGTAAGAGATATGAAATTCATTTGCTCGTTCGTTCCATATTTCCGTTACATTTTCCCGTTCGGCAGACTTTTTTCTATTCTTTCCGTTGGCCAAAGCAAACATTAAAAACTTCGTTTCACTAAAAATGTCCATATTTAAAGCGAACAATGGTGATTTCTTGAACGTTTAAAGTTATTCCCTCTACTAAACATTTATACATAACGTCTACCTTCTATTTTATTTTTAAGTTAAGGAGAGCACTACTTGCATATTAGTGTTATACCACAATATAGTACACACATTGTGTGTGAATATATGCGATGACGTCATCTATAAGGTAATAGCGGTAGAACAGAACAGAAACGAAGTTCAGAACGAAGGTATTGTAATTTACAGTCATGCCATTCCAAGCTATGCCGATTGTTCCCTAACTTCGTGCGCCGTCAAATTGAAAACTAAAGCCGTTAATCCACCCTGATTTCCTTAATTGATTTTAAGTTGCAAAGTTCGACCCGTGTCGTGTAAAATTACACGTTGGCAAATCGTATCCCCTCCCTCACGTTTCAGCACTGCATATGACAATTTTATTTGCGTTTTAGCGCCTTCGTCGTAATCACGATTATATCCGTTACTGGACTGCTACTATACGTTGCAAGAGATTAGAAATATATTTTAAGTGAATTTATTTTTCTAAATAAAAATTCTGAGATGTATGTGTTGTTATTTAAAGGCGAAAAACACATTGAGGCTATTATCGCCGCCCTAAATTTAATTGTGAGTGTAAAGTGTTTGTCGTAACTGTAGTGTAAGTGTGTGCGTTAGGCTCTGGTACCGCAGGGACGACTAAATCCTTGTCAATAGGTGCAGTTAGTCTGCACCCCCTGCGGGGTATTATAAGATGGACTGACAGTTAAGGACATTCCTATACTTACAGATAGCCAGGCGGCAATAAAGGCTCTCAGGTCTGTAGAAATATCGCCAAATTGATATGGAATTCTCTCTTCTCTTACTGTGTCCTGTCAGACAGACTGTATGCTAATACGGTGCAACTGGAATGGGTACCTGAGCATTGCGGAATTGAGGGAAACGAGAGAGGATGGTTAAAAGAGAAGATTCTGATCGACGGACGAGAGTCCGCGTGCCGGATTAGTCTCAAATTGCGAAAGGTGCAGTTAGGAAATGGTCTAGGGAAGAGTACATCCCTGACCGACGATTGGGTAAACGCCTTCTCTCGGGACCAGACCCTGTACTGACAATGACACTTGTTCAGTTCAACAGGAGATCACGCAGGTTGTCGCCATGATCACCGGAGTCATATACATAAGGTGGGATTGTTATAAATCTCACCTGTGCGGACAGGGGGTTGAAACTGCAGCACACATACTCCTTGAGTGCGAAGTCATGGGGGTGAAAAGTACACACATACATACAAGCACACACATACACACACACACACGCACGCACGCACTCATACATACACGCACAAGCACACACACACGCGCGCGCGCGCATACATACACACAAGCACACACACACACACACACACACACACACACACACACACACACACACACACACACACATATATATATATACACACACTACACAAACACACACAACACGCACGCACGCACGCACGCACACATACGCACACACACACACACACACACACACACACACACACACACACACACACACACACACACACACACACACACATATATATATATATATATATATATATATATATATATATACATACACACACACACGCACGCACACATACACACACACACGCACACACACACACACACACACACACACACACACACACACACACACACACACATACACACACACACACATACAAACACACACACACACACACACACACATACACACACTACACACACACACACACACGCACGCACGCACGCACGCATACATACACACGCACACACACATACATACACACACACACACACACACACACACACACACACTTACACACGCCACTTAAATAATTTGCTGAGGAAACTCTTTAGACCTCAACAACCAGTTCGGAGTTTAACAAGGACACCTTGTACAAGGAGTTGGTTTAAGGTGTAGTAAAAGGGAAATACAAAAAGGTTATAGCTGACGTGTCGGGAGCCATAGAGCCTCTGTTAGCACCCAAAAAGGAAAAAGTGAATTTCCATTTTTAAAAAAATTATTGGAGTAACCACCGTGGTAAGACCCTGTTTAGTTATTTTGAAAAACCCGGTTCGGGCAGACTAACAGTTGTTTATAACGGATTAATATTATTATCATTAATTTTGTCACCCGTATAAAATGTAAAAGTTAAGTATTATCTAAGCAGTTGGAGACTAAATATATCTAGAAATTTTAAAGAAATTATTTGCATTATTTTTGAAAATTTTTCGTTCTGATTGCACATTAGCTAAATCCACCAGAGAACAGTTATCTGAAAAAGTTTTGACTCGTTAAATGTATATTATAAATCGTAACACACAGATTCTCCGTGGTACATTCACATCCTGTTCATTTATTCCTTCAGACCACAGAGCCCTGTAATGAGACTCAGGATTTACCAGAGTAATCCTTTACCAAGGATCTTTAAATACGTTTGCATAATGTTTGTTTTTCTATTTTTTTCCTTTATAGAACTTTACTGTACGCAGTAAAAAACTGGATTTATTTGTTCATTTTATAAATTGCATTTAAATATGTTTTCATTTTACATACTTCAATCGCAATATAAAAATTCCTTTATTTATATATTTATTGTTTATTTATTCAGTGTGTTGCAGTCACTGTTTACTTCTCTGAGAGCATTTTATTTGTTATTTAATAAATTCTGTTTGATTCGTATTGTCAGGTTTTTTAATGTTTAAATATAAAACTAGAATAAAAATTAATGGAGTACGTGCACGAGGTTTGTTCGCTTCGGCATTAATAAAATTGAGTCATTTTGTAATCGGTAAAAATAGTTTGTACTCTGTAAAACGTGATACGTTTTACCAATGCCTTTATAATCGTAAAGTGTCAACATTAATAATCGTCACTTAACATGTTTATTTTCTATCAGGTGATTTTTTATCTCTACTTTATACGGGAGTTAAAAAATATTAATGTTTTTGTAATATCGGATCTATTGTGTTTTTAAGGTGAGAACGATTGATTAAATTTTTTTTTCTATTTTACAAGTTTTTTGAAATATCTGTACGCCCTAAAATTGAGGGTTGATTTTTTTTAACTAAAATGTTTGTCTCCGGGTCATTTCCTTTTCATAAAGTGTTTTTTTTTTGGTAAAAGATAAATTGTTTTTACTGAAATATATAGTTGAGTTATTACATTTTTTCATTTCGATTAAATTTTAAATATAATTTCGTGAGTTTATTGTGAAAAACAAGTTTTTTTTATGTTTACTCATTTTAAAATTTTATGTTTTTTACTGAAATATTTGTTATATACAAAAATATTTTAAAAAATAACAAAATTTCAATACAAAACTGACTGTAGAGCTTCTTAAAAGTTTTGTAATATCCGTTTTACTGAAATTAATATTTTTTTCAAATTCTTAAATAAATATAAAAACAAAATACCATATATTCCATTATTTCCTCTCAGAAAATCTGATTTACTCCTATTGAAATTTTAAATAAATACATCTTTTTTAAAATTTACTTCTGTTGTAAATGTTCATATGCCCGAAATTCTAGCCACCGCTAATAAAAAGATTTTGAGAAATTAAAGATTTTCCAATTTTTTGTAAACATTTCCTCAACCAGTTATTTTTAATAGGATACAGCGATTTTAAGGTTTTGTCAGAGAACTTAAAGACTATATTAAAGGTATGTTTCATCAAATTTGTACTAAAATATTAATTGTAATCAATTTTCTTCAATTTAAAAAACAAATATAGATTTCAGTAAATACATATGTCTAATTTGACCGAATCTAATATTTTTTTTAGTTTACACCTACTTATGGGCGTACACACACACACACACACACACACACACACACACACACACACAAACTTGTGTCCTTGTTAAAATCCTAAAACGATAAAATTTGTTCTCGTATAAAATTCTTGCCGTAAGCTAATTGGCCGAACAAAGCGTGGTCTCTGTTTCAAATCGATTTGTGTTTGGTACGTAATTTTGGCCAAACGCATTGGCCGACTGTTGTGAAATTCGGTACGAAGATATTTCGTATAAACCTAAATGACGAATGTGAAACATTTTTTCTACTTACTTACGTTCAATATGGCGGCCTTTGATTGTCGAGTGAACGCAGTTTTAATCAAAGCACTGGTAGATTGTTTTGAAATTTGATATAAGGTACCTCGTATAAAGTCCGAAAGACTTACGTGTAAGATTTTTCCTCGTTGAGAGTGTAGTTACTGGTTATTTACTGTAATGCAGGCTGAACGGCAAAACCTATCATAATTTTGACCACTTCACTGTGAAAGAGCATAAAATATCTAGGCCTAATAAAGTTAGTCCAGTAACGTTTTTCAAGTTACCGGTTAAAGTTGCAGTGAAAGCTGCCGTGGAGCGTTTTGTAATTAAGAATACACTGCGATATTCTGTTGAAGTGCTGGTAATAAAACGCTTTTCACATTTTTACGAGCAACGCTAAGCCAAACAAGTATAAATTTGTTCAATTCCTTCGTACTTTGGTGTCAGCGAATTTTTTCCGAACACAATAAAATTCGTAACTGAAAAAGTGATATTGTAAAAGGAAATATCTTGATTAATTAGCAGAATAACGTTATTCCAGATTTAAACGCGTAATAATTCTCCCTCTGGCCGCTTTGTCCGCCATGTTGTTTACGAGGCACCCCGTCGCCATGAACAATACGACCGTACTTCCCACCCCCACCCCGCCACCCTTAGCCCCCAATTATTTCCAGTTTATGATCTCGAGCGTCCTTTATTTCCTTTGCTGTTCAATTTCATCGCAAATTATTTCGCTTACCAAATCCGAACCTTCTATTTGCAGTATTATAAAAGAGCATTGGCTGCCCGTCCTTTGGGTCATTGGCTTTTTTGTTTTTAACGTTTTCTGCTTATTTCTCGTACTTTTGGACAGTTTTGAAACTTATTCAAAATCAGGAAAACATAATAATACGAATATACTATCAAGCAACAATTTAAAAACGGAATATACAGGGTGTCTCACGAAGAAACCGACTATAAACCTGTTTTAAAAATCACTTTGAATATTGTTTGAACAACAGGACGTTGTATGTATGTTCCGATACTTTCGATACTCATTGGTATCGATATTTTTCTTTCGATACTGGCAGTATCGTTACAGATATTGGTGTTTCAATAAAACCACGGTTACCAGCATTTAACTGTCGTCTTAAATGAATCTCTTACATAAACAAGGAAAATAATACTTAACAAGGAAATAAACCATCTAGTATTTATGCAGCAAAGCGTCGGCTGTCTGTCTACGTTATACTTATCGCCTTATCTTTATGTAACAGCATTAAACGTTTGTCGTTAATACGTGAGTCCGCAGTACATTATTGCTTTTTTATTGTACTTTGTGGAAGTGATGCTTTAAGTGTTAGCTTTGGCGAGCGGAGTGAATAAAAAAAGTGTTCCTAACCGAAGATTGTAACGGAAATATGGAACGAACGTGCAAACGAATTTCGCCTTCTATTTATGTCTCTTTTTCTTCCTCCTTTTAGGGTTTAGTTATTTTTCCTTAGTTGAATAACACGTGCGCGTTGTAACCGTTTATAATACGTTCGAAATGAATATAAAAGTTTATAATTGTTGTTAATATTGCTAGTTTTTAACGACGTAACCTGAAATTAGAGCCTATCAGCTGTTCGATGAAATCAGCTGATCGTTACGAATTAATATAAAACAGCTGACCTCTTTAACTACAGTAAACAATATCTAAGCTATGTTCACGAATTTATTTATTTAAGCAAAACAAAGTGTTTGTAAATGTATCTTAAAACTAATTAACAAAAGCTTTGCTTCTGTCGGTAACTTCCCGAGATGCACACGTATTTTTTTTATATATTATTTTATTAATTAAGTGTTTACTAAGTTTTTTTTACTAATAAAGTGGAATGTTCAAGAAATAGTTTCCCGGTATGATCAGCTGTTTAATAATAATGATCATTGTTTGTTGTATTTGTACATTTTTATAGCGTTAAATAAAGTTCGCGTTTTTCACAATGTTAAAATGTAATTTTTACAAATTTTTGGTTAAAACGCCTGAACTTATTACTTCAACATTATTATTATTGTTATTACTGTATTTTTATTAAAATATATCGTTCGTTACACGATTATCGATACTTTTCATCCGATATTGTATCGAATCCGATAACGGAACGTCCCTTGCCAATTGCGTTTGTACTTTGTATGGAACCTGTACTTTCTATTATGTACTTGCGTTAAAGTCACTAAGGGTGAAGTTTAACGCAATCTAACACGTTTCTGACGTATAGCAAGACGGGAGAAACGTATTTTTCCTGGATTTTCAAATCCGCCAAAAATGGCGAGAAATCAGTAATAAATCAAAATCAAATGGTCGACAAACAAAACGGGCAAACGCTAGAACGGGCAGAATTGCTTTTTCTCAGGATTGCGTATGGAAATATTAGATTGTTCGAAAAGTATATTTCTCCCTATGTAAGTACAAATTGAATAATAATCCTTATTAAATATACGCTGAAAGTGTGTGGATTTCTTACGGCGAAACAATAACAGAATTGCTGCAATGAAACAATCGCCCCCAGCTTGTAATTGTATATAAGAAATAATTTGCCAGAGTGGAAATAACGGGCGAAAAGGCGCTCCGGACCATAAACTGTAAATAATTGGTGGGCTGGCTTTGGAAGGGACGGAACGATAAGTGGGCACAGTTACACGATAACACGAATGTGGTTTCGCTGGTGATACGTAATTGTGGGAAATTTTAAAACCGTTAGTCACAGAGTGTAAATTTACGTTTTAAAAGAGAACTTGTATTTTTTTAATGATTTTTCTTAAAAATGTTAAATGAAAATGCAATTTTTGGGTTGTTTTAAATTTATACTTTTCTTCTTTATTTGTTTCACCTAACTTTGGGGTACAATCAATCACTTTTTAATGTTCTGTGCCTTCCTCGTAGCCCAGTATTGCTTCATTCGTTGTGATCTTGCTTTTCTTTTTTCGTCAGAGATTTGGAT
>CM040185.1:17841129-17886129 GCA_022606455.1 Callitettix versicolor | reverse complement strand
TGGTAACGCTTTGCCTCGAGTAGTAGTTAGCCGCCTCGGTGGTCTAGTGGGTAGTTTACTAGGCTTTCACCCCGAGGACCCGGGTTCGATTCCCGGCGAGGGCTTGGGATTTTCATACGCTATAAATCATCCCCACCGTCTGCATTAGCCCAAGTGTGCACAATAGTCGGACGTTAAACTCAAAAAAAAAAAAAAAAAAAAATGCCTCGAGTAGCAGGTAAACGTTGGTGTAACTCCGAGGGCCCACCCTACCGTTGCAGATTTAATTAGGGGAGGAATAGCCCAGAGCGGGGTAGGTTTCATTACACTATAACGGAGAGTGTCATTTAGCAAATTATATTCAATTTCACTTCGAGTTTAGGGAAAATTTAATAACTCGTTTGAGTGTATTAATTTTGTACCTTGTGCACGGGTGAAGAGTGGAGTTGGATTTGTAATTAAAAAAACATTATTAAAGTCTTGGTGGGGAAATACAGCGTGACGTTGCTCTTGATTACATCGAGACCTGCCTCAAGTTGGGTATTTAAGTTATTTTAGGTTACGTATAAAAATAATAATAAAATTAATAATAGTAATTAAAATCAATAATGCACGCAGCTGTCTCGCTGATAGTAGCGAATTTACAAAAGTATTTCTTTTATCTTACGCCCTCTTTGATCTACAGAAATTCTCCACGCATAAAAGACCTTCTTTAAATAAATAGTTAGAAAACATTCCACTCCTCTCTTCTTCTTTTCGACTTGAAACCTTTTCCGATTTCCAGATTTCCTGTTGTTCCACAGATCTTGATCCAATCCCTTCTTTGTCAGTTCCTTCTCTCCAACTAAGTCTCTGTCTTCCTCTTTTTTCGCAATTACGTGGTTTGCATTTTATAATCTGTTTGGAAAGTGCATTACCGTCCATCCTGTGGACATGGCCAAACCATGGAAGTTGTTCTGTCCTAATGCAGTGCTTTGTATTTATGATTTCACGAATTCTTAAATTGTTTATCATTTCCCGTTTCGACCGACCTGCGGCTTTTCGCCAATAGTCAATTTCTGTAGCTTCAAAACATTTTTCTGTTTTTTTCCGTTGGCCATAATTCGCTTCCATATGAGATTATACATTTTATAACTGTATTATATATTCTATCTTTACGTATTTTCGATATCTGCTGATACCATGTGATACTTTTCAGTATCATTATTGCTCTGCTTCCCAAGGTGTTTTGTCCTTTTATCGCTGTGTCCAAGAGTCCATCACCCCTAGATTGTCTGAGTTGAACACCCCTAGATTTGTTTATCGTATTCCAATAGAAGATCCCTGCTCTGTCCTCTAATGTCTTTGTACTTCGTTTTGTTTAAATTTATCAAAATCCCATTCATAAAGAGTTAAAATTGGAGTCCAAAAACGAATTACAATTGATTCCTGTATCTCCAGATCAGAAAAAAGTAGAGATATAAAATTGGGCACAAGGATTAGCCTAAAGGTAATACAGAATTACAGTAATTCGGCCTATTAAAATCGATTTTTAACCATTGAAAACACGTTTTCACTAAATGAAATCATTTACTCGATATACAAACGAGTACGACTACATGGTAAATTTCAAGGGGCCAATTAGTTTAGTATCCAGTCACATGTTGCGATGCAGAAGTAAAAATCACTTTTTTTTTATATCAATGGATCTTAAAATAGATAGATCCATCAGAAAATCAATTTTGATTTCTTACGATAACCAGACTTACTGCATACTTCGCAAGAAGATAAAAATTTCTGTTATTGAACGAAAAATAAAAATCATGTACGATAATTTGTTCGAAAACACAACAAATTAACATAACTACTTTTTATTTTTTATTTTTCTCTCTTTATTTGTTTCTCCCAACTTTGGGGTACACCAAATCAATCACTTTTTAATGTTCTGTGCCTTCCTCGTAGCCCAGTATTGCTTCATTCGTTGTGATCTTGTTTTTCTTTCTTCGTCAGAGATTTGAATCGTTCGCTTGGATTTGACTTTGCCTTGGAATCGTTGCTTCTTGTCCTTGGTTATTGTTTTGGCTGTTCTGTCATTTTTATTTTTATTAATTTATTTTTTTTTAACGTCCGACTATTGTGCACGCTTTGGGTAATGCAGACGATGGGATGATTTATAGCTTATAAAAATGCCAAGCCCTGGCCGGGAATCGAACCCGGGTCCTCGAGGTGAAAGCCCAGTACGCTATCAACTATGCCACCGAGGCGGCAACTAGTTTTTAACAACCCAACCTGAAACTTATAGCCTATCAGCTGTTCAATAAAATCAGCTGATCTTTACGAATTAATATAAAACAACTGATCTCTTAATATAACTGCCAAAATTAAATTAACGATTCATTTCATATATTTACTTCGGACAAACGTCTTCGTAGTTTCCATAGTGTAGTGGTTATCGCGTGTGGACACGCGCAAGGTCCCCGGTTCGATCCCGGCAGAAACACAGCAATTTTTGGTTGTAATTCATTTAATACGAGACTTGCGACGCGCAAAATATACTGTTATATATCAATATAAACATGTTCCTCGCATCACGCGTCTCAGAAAACCCAACATCAAAACTAGCGTTAAATCATTTTAAAATTTCCTGAACAAATTCAACAAAGGCAGTTGTCAAAAGTGTTAGCCCAAAATTGGCTTGTGCCAAACCTGTACTTTCTATTATGTACCCGCGTTAACGTTACTGATTAATACATTTTATTTTTAAATCGGTACTTCAAATATTAATAGGCTTACAATTAAACACGGTCCAAACAAGATTCAAGATGCAAATGTTCCACCTTAATTTGCCCCAACATCAAAACCAGTCCTAAAACGTGATACATATTGAAAATCATAATCAGTAATGTTTTTCTTCTATAAAACAATTTTTTTAAATCCTTATTCTCAATCATTCCGAATCCTCAGTTCTGTCTGTCAGTGTCCTTTCATTACACATCCGATGTACAGTTGTCGCATTTACTTAAAACAGAACAGCCTGTATAATCGTTGCTTTATATGTGTGGATTTAATAATGTCTCCAACAATAGAGCTGTCGGTTTTAAAATCCATCAACGAGTAAAGCGTTTACATTAAATTCAAGCACACACCCACTCCCCCCCAGTCCGCCATCTTGCATGCGATAACGCTTTGAACACTTTGCGCAAAGTACTGTGCTCGTCGTACTGTTTGTTTACCACTTCGACTCGTGAAGCTTTACAGCACACGTTTATATCTTCTGTTACTTTATTTTGCGTAGTTCTAGCGTGACAGTAGCTAAACTGGCAAAGTAACGTAACCTTCTGCCATAGATTTACGCTAATTTAACTCCGTACACTGACTGGATAATTTGTGTATTTCAGTTTCAATTATGGAATCCTGAATAGTAATTTTAACGGGCGGATATAAAAGTAGCACAAGAAATGTAATAATTGTGTTTTATTACAGTAAATGTGCAGTTTCATGCTACCATATTTGGGTGTAATATTAGTGTTTTTTTAATTTAAAAAAATAATAATGTATTAGGAGTCGATTTTCACGAAATAATTGAAACGAAGCTTTTAATGTTAGCTTTAGCGAGTGAATAGAAAAAAAGTCTTCCGAACGGAAGAATGTAACGGAAATGGGACGAACGAGCAAACGAATTTCGCCTCCTATTTACGTCTCTTTTTCGGGTTTCGTTATTTTTCTTTAGTTGAAGAACACGTGCACGTTTTAAACGTCTTATAATACATTCCAAAGAAATATAAACGTTTATAATAATTGTTTTTAATATTGCTGGTTTTTAACAAAATAACGTCATTCAATGAAATCAGCTGATCGTTATGAATTAGTATATAAAAAGAACTGATCTCTTACTATAACTACAGTAAATAATATCTAAGCTTAGTTCACGTATTTATTTATTTGAAACGAAATAATATATATATATATATATATATATATATATATATATATATATATATATTATTATTATTATTATTTGCGCATAGACCCTGTTGGATCACGCAAAGCACTCCGACTCATGTCTTGTTCCTTCTAATCCTCCACACCTCCCTCATCCTGTCCCCATGGATCCTCTTCCGCTCCTCCGTCCATTTCACCCCTGCTCTCTTTGGGATTTCATTCTCTGGGACCTTCCAACCGAGCATCTTTCTCTTGTATGCGTGCCTGTCTTCAACGTCTGTTGAGTCTATTCCTGCGTCATGTAGGTCTATTCTGACTTGTTCGATCCACGACGTTGTTGATTTGACACCTTGTATATACTTAAGGATTCTGTTGGCAAGTCTCATTGTTGGGAGTCTGCTGATGTGTCCACAGAACCGAAGCCTCCTTCTTCTGATATCTGCTGCCAGGTTCGATATCTTCTCTGTACTCTTCCGGGAGTGCAACCTGTATCCGTCTTCTGTTAATCTCGGGCCAAGGATCTTTCTCAAGATTTTGCGTTCTTCCTTCAAAATACCCTCCATGGTAGTATATATATATATATATATATATATATATATATATATATATATATATATATATATATATATATATAGTTCGCTTCACAGCAGTTCAGATGGCACTGGATCAGCTGATGAATTCTAGAGTCAGCTTTAACTAATTTACAAGGTCAAGAAACAAGTCACCTATCAACCTTTAAAACGCAGCGTAAAGTATCTGTTTGAACATTTTATTTTTAAATCAAAATAAAATTACGGATATCAGACATCACCATCAACAAACATAATAAACAACGTTAAAAATAAATAAAATATTTTATTCGTATAAAAATAAACAATTTAATATTATACATTCGTGATTGCGAGAGGAATGAAATGAACAAAATTAAATGTCATCTGGTTGAATTCAATTGGTTGAAAGCAATAACTATTTTGTAATATAGCTTTGAATGTGGTTACAGGAAATATGGTTTGTGAATTTGACGTCTCTCTACAGAACAAAAACAAGGGAGAGAAACCTTAGGGCTTGTAAGTCGGGAATGGATTGATTGATTGGCTTCAGAATGCTTCAAAACACATTTCGGGCATTAGGGGTGAACAGTGAAAACCAAAATCCGTTGAGGTTGTATTAATCGCATTGGCCTCGTGCGTGGACAAGTGAAAATTTGACGATAAACGGTGCAAAGGAATTACACAACCTTGCATTAGTTCGATTAAATCTGGATCAGGGGCGCAACAAGTTAATTGGGATATTTTCTTAATATCGGTTTGTCAGAGAATTAAAATGTGCTTTTTTTTGGGTGTTTAACGTCCGACTATTGTGCACACTTGGGATAATGCAGACGATTGGATTATTTATAGCTTATGAAAATGCCAAGCCCTGGCCGGGAATTGAACCCGGGTCCTTGGGGTGAAAGCCCAGTACGCTATCAACTGGGCCACAGAGGCGGCAAAATTTAAGTATATAGTGGGTGATAGTATAAAGTGTCAGTATTAAGTTTGAGATAAGTAAATTAACGATTCGGGAAAAACCCGTACAAGGAAAGAGCGTATAAGTATTGGCGCCACGCCATCATGGTAAGATCCAGACCTGGGATCTTGAAATGAGTACTCCCTTTCTCTCTCTCTCTCTCTCTCTCTCTCTCTCTCTATATATATATATATATATATATATATATATATATATATATATATTTGTGTGTGTGTGTGTGTGTGTGTGTTTTAGCACGTTCACGTTCGCAATTTTGGTTCGTATCGATTCAGAACTTGACACAATAATCGATTATAGAAATAACTTGAACATATGGTTAACTAACGAAATTCAAAACGGTTAACAGTTTCAAAATGGCGGCCATTTCAACTATTTAAAAATCATAACAGTTTGTCTTGAATATTTTTTTAACCTTATTTCGTAGTCGTAACATGCGTTAAAAATTCCGTAAATTATCTTTTCTAATTTTCAGAATCCGTTGATTTAAAAAAGAATAAAAAAGTATTCTTATCGCGGTCATGGTTCATTTTCGTATTTTGAAAATATTTTTCAAGTTTGAAATCGTAATGTATGCAGATGGTGAATTCGGATTTTCAAATTATTAGGGAAAAATTCTCTCGGCAATTCGCTTCTATCAGGTCAGTGAGGTTATTTTCGATAATATCTTTAGCGCGCCTCGATTATTTTCGATTTACTGATAAAACATAATTTTTTTTTTTTTAATTTGAACTATGAATTGTTATGTTCACGCATTCTTTCATCAAGACATTTCCGAAACTAAAACGCCTCCAAACGCCAAATATGGTAACACATTCCCAGTGTACGTTAAAGAACAGTTTGAAAATAATCCACCCCTTAATGTTAAAATGGGGTAAATGCAGACTTTAAATTTTATCTCACAATCTCCGGATCTAAAAGACGTAAAGAGCTGAAATTTGTCACAAAATGTTTACCTTAGAATTTTCATGAAGGAAAACGAATTTCACAAAATTCCAACACAAAGGGTTTTAAACAAGGTGAATTTTAAATATTTAATCACGGCGTTAAAATTTATTGGAACTGTTGTCTTGGATTTTAAATGGTTACAAAGAAATCGTTTCAAAAATTCTAAAGTAATAGGTTGAAATAAGTGTTTGAGTGTATAAATGTATTCCCTGTGATGTTACGTAGTGTATGTTATTGAATGTTGTTTACACAAGGTCCTGAACACTTAAGGTAATTAATTTTACAAAATTCCACCCGGAAGATTAAACTGGGGTTCGTTTTATAATTTTTATACACTGGTGAATCCGCAACGGTGGAATTGTAGTTTTTTTGTAGCTAAGTCAAATTATTTTTTATTTTTGTCTCAACAGACTTAATGGTTGAACTTTTGTACAGGCAAATGTCAAAATATTAGCTAAATTTAACTAATTGAATTTTGAGTTCTGTTTTTTAGCTCCAAAAACTATTTTTCAGAATTTAACCACTACGTTTCAGCAAATTTCGATTAAAATCGTAAAGCAGAGAAAAATCCGTTTGAAAAAGAATTGTCTACCAGAACTGTCAAAAAATTCAGCGAATCTAAAAACATATAAATCACTTGTCTGTTAAAGCAAAAACTAACTATAATGCGAAAACTATGAGTATTTTCAAAGAGTAATTGAGTTTAATCAAATACCATTCAAACAAGCGATTGAAGCAGTCATCGTGGTAAAATCCAGAACCGAGGATTTAAAATGAGCGATGTTTTTGTCTCTAGATCACTTCATTGAGTTGAAGTTAAGAACACATTAAATTGATGTTTATTAAGTTACCACTCTTCATTAACAGTTTTTAAAACACACACACACACACACACACAAAACTTGGTCAAAGTTGGCGTCAATTAAAAGTTCCGTACTTGGGTATTACCGTCATAATATCACTCTAAAACTATTAAACGAATTTCATCAATTTTCGTGCAAATTGATCTATTTCTAGAATGATAAAGTGCTAACTCACTCTCTCTCTCTCTCTCTCTCTCTCTCTCTCTCTCTCTCTATATATATATATATATATATATATATATATATATATATATATATATATTTATATCCATTACAATATATACTGTATTCACAATTTGGTACCAGAGAATACCACTTTGAGATTCAGTTGACTCGCTGTTTTCTTCTAAATTTCTTAATTAGGATTATGACCTATTCTTCCCGTCAGTGGTCTATCTACTCACCTCGTAAAGGTTACCGCGGTTTCGAAACTCTATCGTTTCATCTTCAGGCCGTGATACAAAATGTTAAATCCCTCTGTCGAGGTCGTCACAAAGTCAAACAAAATATTAAAAACATACGTCACAAATACTGAGCACAATTACAATGAAATTTGGTGTGCGTGTGAAAATTGGTGTGAAATTTTTTTTAAGATAAAAAAGTGTATATATATATATATATATATATATATATATATAGTTTTTGTTATTATTAAACCTCTAATTCTACCTTTATTTTATGCAATATTTATTCCTGTTATCGCCTTTCAGTCTTCAAACTAAGTAGTTTATCTATGGTCAAGTTGCTTGATTTTGTATACATGTTATTACTCACTGGACGTTAAAAAATATATATATATATATATAGTTTTTGTTATTATTAAACTTCTAATTCTACCATTATTTTATGCAATATTTATTCATATTAATGCCTTTCAGTCTTCAAACTAAGTAGTTTATCTATGGTCAAGTCGCTTGATTTTGTATACATGTTATTACTCACTGGACGTTAAACACAAATATATATATATATATATATATATATATATATATATATATATATATATATATATATGTAGCCTAGCCTATAGTATACATGTTATTACTTTTTTGTTATTATTAAACTTCTAATTCTACCATTATTTTATGCAATATTTATTCATATTATCGCCTTTCAGTCTTAAAATTAAGTAGTTTATCTATGGTCAAGTCGCTTGATTTTGTAATACATGTTATTACTCATTTACTGGCATAACTGTTTCAAACATCATCTGTTTCATGAATTCTGCTCTGTTTCCTTCCGTTAATCGCAATTATATTTTACTGCAAAAAAAATTGTCATATGGGTGTAACCAATTATTCACTTTATATTTACAATACAGTACTTATGAGTGTTATATTTATTCTACTGTGTAATATATGTTTAAATATCTTTCCCGCCCGTGATACTTTACGAGTCGAAGAACACCTGGAGCAGTTTATTTTACAAATAGAAATTCGCTCACACAATTTATGTTCAATTTTAAAAGATTTGATGTAATAGGTAATTTTCTTAGGACGTCCTCCCACTTATACAATCAATTCTTATATCAACATTTAGTGGTTCACGATCAGCACTATTAACATAGATAAGAGTCCAGTAAATGAACTTCAACATGTACTGTCAACGATCCCCTGAACTTTCTATAAACTTCCTGTAATGAGAACTTACAATGTATTGTTGTCATTTATACCAAACTATTGTGATAAGGGGTTCTATGAGGAAGAAAGTCAACAGTAAGGTTCAAATAAAGCTATGAATGCAGTTCCGTAATCCCATATCACATTAGTACAATGTACTTACCGCTTGGAGCTGTGCCAAGTAGACAAATGCATTACACAAGGGAGATGAGAGATAACGTTTTGATTCAATAAGAAGCAGTGCAGTCTCGTGATTGTGTTTTATAGGTTCGTTTTACTGGGGTAATTAAATTGTGTTATCAGTTTTAATTATTTACGTTTTATGTTGGAAGTCTTTAGATAACTGAGCGCATAGAACAATACAGCGAATTACGGTTGAAAAATGAACGGCCATTGTGATAAGACCCGTAAAAGGGATTTAATATTAGCACCATCTTGATCTCCAGATCGCTTAATTAATTGTTGTTTAAGACATAAATATATACATGTATAATTATATGTGAGCATATTTTAGAAGTCACAGAGAAATTACAGAATGCCACCAACGCAGTAAGTCAATGGACAAAAAAAATGGAGAGTAAAGCTTAATGAAGCAAAAACTGTATACATTAATTTTACGAATAGAAAATATGAACCATTACCAATAATATTAAACGAAAGGAGTATAACATATGCAAACAGTGCTAAATATCTAGGAATGACACTCGATGCAAAGCTCCGATGGAAGGTGCATGTAAAAAAGAAAAAAGAGGAGCTACAGCTCAAATTCAATAAAATGTTTTGGCTTATTGGAAGAAATTCAGAACTTTCGATAGACAACAAGATACTGCTATACAAGCAAGTTCTAAGACCAATATGGACCTATGGTGCACCACTCTGGGGATGTACAAGAAAAATCAATAGTAAAATTATTATAAAGTATTGAGAACGATTGTCAACGCATCTTGGTATGTGAGAAATGAAAACATACATAACGACCTAGGTGTTGAATCTGTTCAGGAAGTCATTAAAAAGCTCTCGGTTAAGCATTATTGCAGGTTAGAACAGCAAATAATACAGAGATTGTCCAGCTATGCCGCAGTGACAACATCACAAGAAGGCTGAAGAGGACCAAGCCAATTGACCTCTCCAGGCCGTAAACACATTGGGACCAGCCGTCGGACTGCACCCCAGCACACAGTGAACACAATGATAAAGAAAAATTACTAGATGGGGCACGCCTCAGTTGTAATTAATTAAAAAAAAAAAAAATTATATGTGAGCGATGCAGATCTATCGTTCAGAAATTAGGTGGATTTAAAAATAAAAATGACAATTTTTTGCACCAAATTATTTTTTTCGCTTAAAAAGAGTGGCTGTTATGACGGTAACCACGTACGGTGCCCACGACGTCAATTTTTGACCAATAGCACAGAAACGGTAATGAAGGGTTGTTAGTTGGGTTAATAGTTCATATTAAGAGCACAAGATGGCGCAGTGTACTTCATATGCAGTTTTGTTGGTAATGGATACATGCTGTTCTATCCGCCATATACCCACTCCACTGTTACGTATATATTCTAATAAACCGCCTTTTCAATTTTAGGCGTTAACGGGAGAGAAGTTGTACATATTTACGCATACACTAACGATTGAATTTACGCATATACTCACACGCGCGCACGCGGGCGCGCGCACACACACACACACACACACACACACACACACACACACACACACACATACACAAGAACAACAACAAAATGAACAATAAAATTTAAATTAAAATATTAAAAACAAATATTTCTTCTCGTCACATTATGATGAAATTAAATAAATATCTTTTAACAGGACCGTGTAAGTCCGCTGTTAACATGCACTTTCTCTCAGAACGCGCGTGCGCAAACAAGAAGCACAAGAACCTGGAAACCCTTTAAAATATTCATCGAAGGTTAAAGTCCTTCGTCCTCGATAGGGTGTTTGTCCTTTGAGACTTACCGAGTCCTGCAAAACACGTTTCCAGCTCTGTAGATTTTCCCTGCCTTCCCACGGGATGTTTTCGGATATTCTGTAAGGAAATATCAAAGCGAACGTAAATTAGCTTCTTGTTACTATCAGCGTGTATGTACATCATATCTTTTTTACATAAACTTACTTCAGGATGAATCGCCTCTTAAAGATCTTTATTCACGTGTTTCGTATTTACAAAATATAAGCGAAAGCATCGTTACGTCGGGTACAATGAAATGAACACTGATCATACTTCTAAAACACATAAAAAGGGTCGTTGATGAATTGATAAATTGAAAAATGATCTAGAGCTATGAGCCAACTGTAATTGGGCTAAATAATTCGCAAATAATCAAAACTTCATTGGCGTTTTATGTACTTTCCCCCTTAGTTATCCAAGCAAACGTATTACTGAGAAACGTTCTGTAATACTCAACGTATTTGCATCACTTTCGAAACAGTGTCTGATAATACAGCCAACAAGAATCGAATCTACAATCTTAAACATTTGCGCCTTAACCAACTGAGCCACGAGGCTGGATACGCAGCATTCTCGCTGGCGAAATAAAAGTAATTTTTCAGCAATATTTTTTTACCTTTTAAAAATCTCTTTTATTATTAAAATCAACATAGAACTCTATCGGCGATCAAGGTTTACTTTCTTATTTTCAATGGAAATTAGAGACCATAAATACTAATTTGTGCAGATTTTAATATTGTTTATAATATTGTTTATAATAGTGAAATTAGTTATATATATATATATATATATATATATATATATATATATATATATATATATATATATAGTTTATGTAAACAAAAATTTAGATCAAGTTTGAATAAAATCGGCATAAATTGGTAAAGTAGACTTCGAATTACGTTAAAGACACTAATTTATGCAGATTTTAACGCTGATTTCGATGGTCAAATCATATTAAAATAGTCTAACATTAATATGATATGTATTTATAAAACACACAAACATAAACCCACACAAATATATTTATATAAATAAATAATATATAGTGTGTGTGTGTGTGTGTGTGTGTGTGTGTGTGTGTGTGTGTGTGTGTGTGTGTGTGTGTGTGTGTGTGTGTGTATGTATGTATGTATGTATGTGTGTGTGTGTGTGTGTGTGTGTGTGTGTGTGTGTGTGTGTGTGTGTGTGTGTGTGTGTGTGTGTGTGTGTGTGTGTGTGTGTGTGTGTGTGTGTGTGTGTGTGTGTGTGTGTGTGTGTGTGTGTGTGTGTGTGTGTGTGTGTTTAAACGAATTCCTTCACGAATGGAAAAATGTTAATCACACTGAAACCCTGTGTACATCCGTTCGAAAATTATTTCGAGAGGAAACATTGTTCCGATGTTTTGCAAAAATCATATCCGATGTCGTCGAGACGAACTGAAGAAAACTTTCACCCGCCAGCTTCTTATATAGACTCCGTATGTCTACAGAAAATGGCCTGACTCGCTGACTTGCTGACCCGTCATTAACGCCCATAAGGCCAGCTGATGAAAGGTGGCTCTTAGGGAATTGGCAGGTGAAAGTTTCTTTGCCGGAAGGACGTTTCTTCGCGAAACAATTTTTAATGTGATTCGTGTACATAAATTTAACGAACCTCAAAAAGTAATCTAGTGGCGTTATTGTCTGGTCCCTAGTCAAGATCCTACCATGATGACAGTTCCGATGGCCCATTTGTAATAAATAATAATAAATAATAAATAACTTCGTGGACAGTAAAAGTTTCCATTGACGCGAATTAAAAACGTTCGTTAAATACGCGTTTATTTTTTATGGCGTTTATTAATTTTGTTCTGGCTTTCAAACTTCGCGCATATATATAGAATTGTTGGACGGAGTTCCGAAATAACTTTCCGAACAAAGAATGGAACGTCTTAAAATAATTGAATTTATAATTACTTTCACTGGCTTCATTTGAAATTTAGATGGCGGCTGAAAGTTGGACATTCCTTTCTTCTGGTATTTAACAGAATTCGTAAAGTTATGGTTTCACTTAAAGATTGCATTTACATTTTTTTTCACTTTTATTCTTTAACACGAAGGATAATCGCAGCACGCAGCTGTCTTGTAGACGTGATGGAAGCAAATTTCCAACGTTTTTTTTTATCTCAACCTGTTTTTTTTTAATTAAGATTACACTATCAAAAGCAGCATTTGAATATACGGTGTATCCCACGAAGAAGTTTACGCATTTGATCCTCCATTATTTGTTTATTACTATAACTATCAATACACAAATAGATCTGATTCAGGAAATGTTCATTGCTATTTAGTTTTATTTTAATTAGTTTGTATCTAAATAAATTTGTAAAAAAATAAATAAAAAATAAAATTTTGTTCGAAAAAAATAACAAAATCAGTTCTGCACTTTAAACTTTCTTTTGACCGCCATTTCGTTTCTACAAACATCAGCCAGATGCAAATCTCACAAACTATTTCTGGTACCTACTTTAAAAAGTATGTATAGTTACAAAATGATCAATGGAGGATCAAATGCGTAAACCTCTTTGTGGGACACACTGTGTATATCATTTAAACAAATAAATTACATTGAAAACACGAAAGTTTCCTAATCAAATTATAATTAAATTTTAAAATTAACAAAAATAAATTTTATTTAATTATTTAGTTTTAAAGTTCCTAATTAAAAATAATTTTGAAAATTCAAAATGCTAACAATGCAATATCAAAGTTGATGATCGTGTAAACAATTTAAGAACAATTTATGAACTATTGAAGATTTTAAATGACCGCCATTTTGAAACTGTTACAAATTTCGAACTGATTTTTTTTAACACACATTACTTCTGCAGTCTGCTGAGGCTGATCTACTTAACGTTTGTGCCCAACGGGTTCCACTACATAACGCACCTCTTAATGACGGCAATCTAATAAGACTGGTACATATACTCCTAAAATGGCTGACTTTTCCGTAGTATTTTAATCACCGTCTTACAGTATCTTCATTAACTGTCATTTGAAACGCAAAATTGTATTTAATTACGAGCAATGGTTTGTTCTAACATTTTACGCAACGGTTCTGATAGTTTACATTTAAATTATGACAAATATTTCGTATTTTATTTAAATTTAAACAAAATTTATTAAGAAATTTTTGTCTTATATTTTATAGAACAAAATAATCGGATGTACGTAACGAAACAGTTTTATCAAACATAAGGGTGTGTTTTGTTTTGTAATACTGAAACATTGACGCACACTCAGTTATAATAATAGTCCTAGAACAGCTGACCAAGAAAATACACACACACACACACTATACACAAGTGTTCGCAAGCACGCACACGCACTCACACTCACACGCTCTCACGCACACACACACACACACACACACACACAACACATACACAATCGCGCGCACGCGCACTCACACGCACACGCACATGCATAAATACACGCACGCGCACATGCAAACGCGTACACACGTATGCACGCACACGCGCGCGCTCATGCACACAGTCGCACGCAGACACACAAACACGCATGCATGTACACGCGCGCGCGCGCGCGCACACACACACACACACACACACACACACAACACATACACAATCGCGCGCACGCGCACTCACACGCACACGCACATGCATAAATACACGCACGCGCACATGCAAACGCGTACACACGTACGCACGCACACGCGCGCGCTCATGCACACAGTCGCACACAGACACACAAACACGCATGCATGTACACGCGCGCGCGCGCACACACACACACACACACACACACACACATACTAACACACGCATAGGCCTACACATGCACACACGCGCGCACACAAACTCAAGCATACACACACACACACACACACACACACACACACACACACACACAGACACACACACACACACACACACACACACACACACACACACACACACACACACACACACACACACACACACACACACACACACACACACACACACACACACACACACACACACACACACACACACACACACACACACACACACACACACGTTCAGCGTAGTATATTGACGTAATGTAAAAAATGGCCCGTAGTTTTTGTAACCCGAGCTTCGCTTTCCACTCTCCCGAATAACCTCGCTTTCAGAGCAACTGTAAACAACCTGCCCTCTTTCTGGAATTATTATCGATTCTCTTGTAAAGGTTAAAGTTCTCTGACGTGTTTGAGTTACGTCCTTTATATAACAAATATTTGAAGCAGTCACGTTCTTAATTAGTAGTTCACAAATAACACATAACTAGTTTAGTTGTGACAACTTCGCTGACGGTTAAACGTTAAGTTGGAAGATTAATGCTGTAAGAAAACATTTTGCAGTATTTATCATCTAGAAAAACATCCTAATTGAGATATAGTTGTACAACTTTAGAGCCTATGTAATGACTAATTGAGCTTAAACAAGATCTGTGTTTCTAAATTAGAGTTTTTAGCGGTTTTCAATTAGAAAATGAGCCGTTGAAGAAACCATACTGTTACCTTGCACAAGTTTGGTACGATTTGACGCAAAATTACTCTGTTGTTTACTACTTTGGTCCAATCAAACACAAATATTACTGTAACGTTTATAATTTTGATCCAATTTGACAACAAAATATCTCTGACATTTTCACTTGTAGTCCAGTTTGACAAAAAAAAAAATACTATTAAGTTTACAGCTTTGATCGTAGCAATAGCTTGGATATATTCTGTTTGTTACGTTTCAAAATGGCGGCTATAATTAGTTAAAAAAAATCATAACTTTGTAAGTGAATTACACTATAAAATAAATCCTATTTCACCATCATAATTAGCGTTAAAATGTACATAAATTTACATTTAGTGGTTGTAAAATTTTATTGAAATATGGAAGTTAATTTTATGGAAACCGTTTCGGCCAGACAAGGCGGTTAAGATAAAAACACTTTCAAAATTCACTGCCGCAGCAAGACAGTTGCGTGAAGAGATTATTACGGCAATAAATCTTTTGAATGCGTGCTATGCTTTACCGCAAAATACGCTGACTCGATTTTCAAAATGCACCTTTGTCGTAATAAAACACTTTAAGTAAAAGTTATCGATTAGTTTTTCGAATCCAATTAACGCTCGGCGGAAGAAACATCTAACTTGGCGAAATCTAAATTTTAAATGAAGAAACCTAAAGTAATTATAAATTCAATTATTTTTAAGACACTCCAATTTGTGTTAGACATTAAGTACCGCGCGAGGAGCGAGTTTGGTGCAAACTTTGGAAGCGGGGAAGTGAGAGAGGAGCGTTGGAGCACTACTTGCTCAGAGTGTATCGCGCTCGTTACGGTATTTAGTAGGGACTCAAATAACGTTACTGTGAGTCCGCACGCCTCTCGGCCTCACGCGTTGTGATCAGGAGTTTAGCAATGCCGAAGTGCTTTAGCTGCATCAACATTTAGCTGCATCAACCAAGCGCAAATCGAATGCTGTCCGGCTAAGGAGGGCAGTTTAAGTATGCGCACACTGGATACCACGTGACTTCTAGTTTTAATCAAGCTTTACGATTGCATGCTGCTATAGCTCTAATACGTCTATTGGGAGTTTAGAAGAGGGTAGGCGGTATCTAAGAACAAATTAAATTTAGAAACAGAACCTCCATGGGATCAAATGTTATAGTTGGTAAACACAACGCTTATAGGGCGTAGATGATAAGCCTGACGGGGAACGTTCTTGCAGACTGTAAGGAAGAAGTCGACCAGGCTATACAGGTTGGATAAGGAAACTGCAAATGCCAGATGGCAAAGTGTTTTGGGCTCCAGTAGTTGAGGACCTCCAGTAGAATGAGTTTAAAATCTTTGAGAACACCAGTGTATTGAATCCAGGGACCTGTATTGCTATATACACACAGTATTTCTTGTAACTGATGTACATCAGACTGTATGTAATATAATTTGTAAGAATTTACCGGTTCCAATTGTTGCAGCTATCTCTTTCCAATATTCCTTTTTATCACTTTTCTTGTTATTCCGTCCTCTCCCCAGGCAAACGGCAGATGAACATCTACCAAAAGTAAACAAAATAGATAAACTAAACATTAGACCAGTAACGCTACAAGAACTAATAAACGAAATCAGTCAGAATTTACATCCTAAAAAAGCCCCAGGATATGATATAATTACATTGCAAATAATCAAAGAACTTCCAGAGAAAGCCTTGAGGAGACTGCTGTCCATTATCAATGCAGCATTCAGGTTACAGTATGTTCCAAATCAATGGAAAGTAGCAGAAGTAATTATGTTACCTAAGCCGGGTAAACCACTACATGAGGTAACCTCATACCGACCAATTTCATTATTGCCAATACTATCTAAGCTCTTTGAGAAACTCCTTTTAAAAAGACTGAAGGTTATTATAGAAGATAGGGAGCTTATACCTGCAAATCAGTTCGGTTTTCGGGCAAAACATTCTACAATTGAACAAGTTCATAGAGTGGTGGATATAATAGAGGAAGCAAATCTGCTCAGGTATATTTCTTGACGTGGCGCAGGCGTTTGATGGAGTCTGGCACTGTGGGCTGGAACATAAACTACAACGGGACTTACCAGAGCAATTCTTCAGAATTTTAAAGTCATACCTTTGTGAGAGACATTTTCGGGTTAGATATGAACTCGAATACTCACAAATTAAAACAATTAATGCAGGAGTACCTCAGGGAATTGTTCTTGGCCCTGCACTGTACCTTCTGTACACTAGAGACATACCAATTACTGCGAACTCCACATTAGCAACTTTTGCAGATGACACAGCAATTTTAACAGTTGGGGACAATATTTTAGAAGTCACAGAGAAACTACAGAATGCCACCAACGCAGTAATTCAATGGACAAAAAAATGGAGAGTAAAGCTTAATGAAGCAAAAACTGTACACATTAATTTTACGAATAGAAAATATGAACCATTACCAATAATATTAAACGAAAGGAGTACAACATATGCAAACAGTGCTAAATATCTAGGAATGACACTCGATGCAAAGCTCCGATGGAAGGTGCATGTAAAAAAGAAAGAGGAGCTACAGCTCAAATTCAATAAAATGTTTTGGCTTATTGGAAGAAATTCAGAACTTTCGATAGCCAACAAGATACTGCTATACAAGTAAGTTCTAAGACCAATATGGACCTATGGTGCACCACTCTGGGGATGTACAAGAAAAATCAATAGTAAAATTATTATAAAGTATTGAGAACGATTGTCAACGCCCCTTGGTATGTGATAAATGAAAACATACATAAGGATCTAGGTGTTGAATCTGTTCAGGAAGTCATTAAAAAGCTCTCGGTTAAGCATTATTGCAGGTTAGAACAGCATAATAATACAGAGATTGTCCAACTACTATGCCGCAGTGACAACATCACAAGAAGGCTGAAGAGGACCAAGCCAATTGACCTCTCCAGGCCGTAAACACATTGGGACCAGCCGTCGGACTGCACCCCAGCACACAGTGAACACAGTGATAAAGAAAAATTACTAGATGTGGCACGCCTCAGTTGTAATTAATATAAAATAAAAAAAAAAAAAAAAAAAACTTTTCTTGTAGCCCGGTAAACCTTTGTAATACAAACGTGGGGCTTTGTTTGCACCAACAATAAAAACAGGTTTTTGTAATCTTTATATTTATATTTGACATTATTTGTTGTAACAAAATGTATTCAATATGAAGTAATATATAACTAAATTATGGTAATTAATATTCAATAATCCTAGCTCGTCAATGAGAATTTCTTCGTTCATGTTTTCAATACGCCTGCCGTAACTGATACCTGCATCAGTCGAATCCGACGCGACATGACGTAGCTAGTGAAAAAGCTCTTAGTCTAAATAATATGAGTCAGTTGTACCGAACTCTGACGGATTCAGTGGAAGGACCGCTTAAGATTTCGCGATCAAAAAAACAATTTTGGATATTTTTACTTAAAATAACACGCACATGTTTGGAGACATGTTATTTTCATATAGAATTTAAAAAATATATTTTTAAAGCGTTTTGGTAGGTATTAAATGGCCCTTTTTGTGTTTTAGTCAATCCACACCCACGTGTAAACGGAAGAAGCAATTTAAAGCAAACTTTGTGGTTATATGCTACTAAACATGCCCAATACCTCAATTTGTCAAATTTTTATACAAATTTCACGGCGTTTCATTTTTGTATTTTTATTGTAGAACAAAAACTTAATACATTCGAAATGTTTGTATTTTAAACAAAAACAGCACATTTTGGAAATTCGCTTCCATCACGTCAGCGAGTAGCGTGCTACGAATACAAATACAAGTTGGAATAGGCAAACTACAAGTCAAAAAGTGACATTATGTAAAAACAAAAAAATATAACGCATGAATGTGAAGTTCTGTTTTGTAAATCGCATGAAAATAGGTCGTAGCATATAGCCAGCCTTGAAATAAAAATGCTAAGTAAGCATAAGGGCCGGTAAAACCCACAGTCACCGAAGGAACCAAGAAAAGTGTGGAGCGTGGAGGGGGTACCACGAAACACAAAGCGGCTGGAGGGGAAATGTTCGTCTATCAAAAACAGCCCCTAGAGCGAGTAGCGCGCAATCTAGCCGACAAAGTTTGTCAGCAGACGTGATTCGGACAACCTTAAGAGTCGTGTTACCGAGGGACAGACGGATTGTCACGCGCGCTATTACAAGAACTCTTGGTTTTGCTTGCAGAGCCTAAAATTCTTTTAAAGCACTTAGAAAAATGCTTAAACTATAAAAGTTGGAAATTTCAAGTGAATTGCAATTACTGTTTTGAAGTAAATCTAAAATTAAATAAACCCTGACCACCGTCGGTTTCTCTGATCTCTGCTACTCTTTCGTACGAATTATGTTCTTTTTTTATTTTTCAATTGGATTCATTTATTTAGGCCACGTATACCAAATGCGCTGATCGGAGCAAACTACGCATTAAAAACTTAACCTATTGTTTTTAATGTAAGCGCGGCCACTGAAAGCAGAGTTGAGCCGTGCGACTCCGCTTGACTCCGCTCAGCTTCGTTTCGCTTTAAGTGGCTGCACTTACATTAAAACAATAGGTTAAGTTTTTAATTTAAGCGTGGCCACTGAAAGCAAAGTTGAGCCGTGCGACTCCGCTTGACTCCGCTCAGCTTCGTTTCGCTTTAAGTGGCTGCACTTACATTAAAACAATAGGTTAAGTTTTTAATGTAAGCGTGGCCACTGAAAGCAAAGTTGAGCCGTGCGACTCCGCTCAGCTTCGTTTCGCTTTAAGTGGCTGCACTTACATTAAAACAATAGGTTAAGTTTTTAATGTAAGCGTGGCCACTGAAAGCAAAGTTGAGCCGTGCGACTCCGCTTGACTCCGCTCAGCTTCGTTTCGCTTTAAGTGGCTGCACTTACATTAAAACAATAGGTTAAGTTTTTAATGTAAGCGTGGCCACTGAAAGCAAAGTTGAGCCGTGCGACTCCGCTCAGCTCCGTTTCGCTGTCAGTGGCCGCGCTTACATTAAAAACAATAGGTTAAGTTTTGAACGCGCAATCCGTTCTGCTCAGCCCAACTCCGCTGCGCATTTGGTGGCCACCAGGTCGTAAATTGAAATATGATCTAATATGGAACAAAATCTTAAGTGATTTTTGAATTTTCACGGGCTTTCCTAATTAATACCGAATCGTATTTTTAGTGAACAACCATCATGATAAACACCCAGTATCATGAAATACTCGTAAATCCCAGCTTACACAGTATTTTTTGTAGGAGGAAGTTTGTTAAAACTTTTCCGTACATAGACCCTACAATTACATTTGTATATGAGCGAATGTTAGTTAACACTTCGTAATTTTTTAACTGATTTTAATCGAACTTGCAAGAAAAAATTCAGTTATTGAAAAAAAATCATCATGTTTTCCCTGCCTTTTTATTTTAATTGCGGTAATTTTTTCGAAAATACGACAAATTAACATAGCCAGTTATAAACAACATAACCTAAAACGTATTGTAGCCTATCAGCTGTTCAAAGAAATCAGCTGATCGTTACGCATTAATATAAAACAACTGATCTTTAGTACAGCTGCCAGTATAAATTAATTACTCTAATTTGTTTGACAATACGACAAATTAACATAGCCAGTTATTAACAACATAACCTAAAACGTATTGTAGCCTATAAGCTGTTCAATAAAATCAGCTGATCGTTACGCATTAATATAAAACAACTGATCTTTAGTACAACTGCCAATATAAATTAATGACTCTAATTTGTTTGGAAATGCGACATATTAACATAGCCAGTTTTTAACAATATAACCTAAAATGTATTATAGCCTATCAGCTGTTAAATGAAATCAGCAGATCGTTACGCATTATTATAAAACAACTGATCTTTAGTACAGCGGCCAATATAAATTAATTACTCTGATTTGTTCAAAAACACGACAAATTACATGTAACTAGTTTTTAGCAACATAACGTAAAACTTACTATAGCTGATCAGCTGTTCAATGAAATCAGCAGATCGTTACGCATTATTATAAAATAACTGATCTTTAGTACAACCACCAATATAAATTAATTACTCTGATTTGTTCGAAAACACGACAAATTACATGTAACTAGTTTTCAGCAACATAACGTAAAACTTACTATGGCTTATCAGCTGTTCAATGAAATCAGCTGATCGTTACGCATTAATATAAAACAACTGATTTTTACTGTAACTACCAATATAATTGTTGTACATTGACATCACGCGACGCGCAAATCCAACATCACAATCAGCCTTAAAACATAATACGAGTGATTTTAGTGAAAGATATTTATTTAATGTCTTATGCACAGTTCTTAATGTCTTTTCAAAAAAGTGACAGTGTTCAGGACTGGCGTTCTTTTCATGTTTCCAGAGGCTCGGTTTTACCATAACGGCGCTCCCATAGCTAATTTCCCAGCGGAAAATCACTAATAGAGAATTCATTTTAGTTTTTATTTTCCTTGAGAAACATTTTCTCCAGATGATAGTCTGACATAATTTCTGTAAGTCCCCGAAGCTTTTCACTTAGCCTCGAGCGAGGAGCGTTTTAACCGTTAGCCTCCATCAGGGGTGTCCGAGATTATAAAGTCTTTAAACACATTATGCAGATCCGTGGCGATGCCCCACAGTCGCGTTGTACCTTAAGACGTATTTTATATTCAAATTATCGCATAAAATATAAAAGATTTATGATAATATTATCTGGATTTTACGTGGACGAACACAAGTTATTTGAATTATGAACTTTTAATGATCACATCGCTTTACAAATTGTGTGTCCTTACTTAATTACTTTTCTTCTTAATGGCCAATTTTCATTGGAAAAATGTGAGCTATTGGAGCAGATATCTTGGTAGTGAGCACCGATCCTGACATCTAGATCATTTTTAAGGGACGTTTATATATATATATATATATATATATATATATATATATATATGTATATATATAAATATCCCCGCAGGGGGTAGCTGCACCTATCAAGAGGATTTAGACGTCCCTCGCGGTACCCGAGTCTAACACAGACTTACACTTACAAACACTACACTTACGACTTTTAACACTTTATACTCACACTTACATTTAGCGAGGCGATAATAGCCTCAGTGTGCTTTTCGCTTTAAAATAACAATATATATATATATATATATATATATATATATATATATATTCTTTTTATATTCTTCTTCTTTTCTGCTAGGATTATTGTCACTATGTTCAGTATAATGATCTGCCTTCAATTCTACTTTCGTTGACGCGTTTCGGAGAATCTCCATCTTCAAAAAGGAGAATTTTACTGAACGTAAAATTTTAATGCGTAAAATTTTACTGAAAAAAATATTCCATCTTTTTTGAAGATGGAGGTTCTCCGAAACGCGTCAACGAAAGTAGAATTGACGAAGCTAGGGAAGGCAGATCATTATACTGAACATAGTGACAATAATCCTAGCAGAAAAGAAGAAGAATATAAAAAAAATATATATATATATATATATATATATATATATATCTTTATATCTAATAAATTTTTATAAATTTATATCTTTATAAATTCATAACTTTATTTTAGTCTTTTTGAAAAACCCGATTTCACCGTCCTAATGAACATTAAAAAACTGCATAAATTAATATTTCGAATTTCCCAACACTGTTGAAATCAACAACTATTTTGATGTCTCTCGAGATTAATTTTTTTATTTTCAATGTAATTTCAAAGTTCAAAATCGTAATATATGCTGATTTTATTGGTGATTTGATGGTGAATGAGGAATGTTTTAAAAAGATCCGATAAAGAAAAATACTTTTGGAAATTCACTTCTATCACGTCAGCGAGACAGCTGCTTACCGTGATTATCGCGTATTTTATATGTTTTTTTTACCAACTGATAGCCTCTTCTTCAAAGCTGTCTTTTATAATACTCTCCTAATGCTTTTAAAAATGTAACAAGTATTTCATAAGTGTTAAAAATTCAACATAGGCCTATATTAATTTGAAAACTCATGATATTCGCTTTCTAGAGATTTGGATTGACCCCACGCACTAAGCAAAATCCGTCCAACCGTTTGCTTTCACCCCGAGGACCCGGGTTCGATTCCCGGCAAGGGCTTGGCATTTTCATACGCAAATTATCCCATCGTCTGCATTAACCCAAGTGTGCACAATAGTCGGACGTTAAACACCAAAAAAAAAGAAAAAAAAATAATGCTTTTACTTACCTTTGACTATTTTAAAGTCTGTTTTTACTAAAACAATCAGCGTTAAAAGCTGCCTAAATTAGCATTTTAAATGCGCCAATCACCTTGAAAATACGCTAACGAACCCTGACCGCTGTCTATATTCAGTTCGGTATTTTCAATTTAAATAACGTAATCTTTTATGCTTATTTGAACGCTTGTTACGATAGTGAAATATTATGATATTTTAAAAAATATTTCGCGCACGAGCCGCCATTTTGGAAAAACGTAACGGATTTTACGGGGCAACGAATTTGTCATTACAAAAATCTATTTTTTGCGCCAATATTGAATCAAATCAATTGAAAATTAAGAAATTATGCATACCTAGGGCGTATATGGGGTGCAGTAACAATCGGGATATTCAAGATATTTGGAAGTTGTTATTGGTTACTTTATGGAGAAATCCAAGATGGGCCGTGCCCGTTCAAACGAAAATTAAACTAGTTCTGTTATTTTTAATCTCATTTCAAAAAATAAGTTGTCATTAGATTTGTCATAAAATTTCCTAAACTAAGTTATTCTTGCAGTTATTTCGTAAAAAGGTTATCTTTGAGTTATTTAATTAAAAACGGTCTTCAGAATAAACATTAAAATCTTCAGAATAATTAAAAACGGTCGCCATTTTAAAAATTTGCACTGTAATTTTCAACCATATTTGGAAGTACAAAGTTTTGGTATAGTCAGTTTCAGTATTTTTCAAAAAAACACGATTTTTTTATTAAAAAACACAGACAAAAGATTAAGCACTAGAAAGTACCATTTGTTTTGTAAAATGTGTTTGTCTTGACTCGTGCAACAAAGCGGGTCCAGAGAATTATAAAATATCTGTATATAACTTTAACGCCCCTTAAGAAGTTATTTACAGGCCTGGATCGGTGCTCATTTCATACCTGGGTTTATTAAATAGCTCATTTATCAATAGAAATTCGCTAATTACGTTTTGTGAATTGTAAACGTTTTCAAAAACTTAACCCAGCGTTAACGGCTTGGTTAACGGCTTGTCAACCCTCAAAAAATAATATTTCTTTACGAGAGACTTCGCAATAACTAGCAGACGGTAATATTTTTAGGAGCGTTATAAATTATTTATTTAATTGTGCGCGAAATTTAAAAGACGCTAAAACAAAGCACCGATTCCCGCTGGAAACACTCGGCCGTAAATTAAACCACCTTCGCAGCCTTATTTTCCTTGGAGTACTTCCAAGGTTCCCGAGGGAGGCAGCGAAATGTTTGGTAGCAGATCGTAGGATGCTGTGAACCAGTACATTCAGTGTAAACAGTTTGTACATGTAATCTCGCCTGCCGTTTGAGATGCCGTTCGAGATGCCGTTTGAGATGCCGTTTGAGATGCCGTTTGAGATGCCGTTCGAGATGCCGTTCGAGATGCCGTTTGAGATGCCGTTCGAGATGCCGTTTGAGATGCCGTTTGAGATGCCGTTCGAGATGTCGTTCGAATATTCATATAGCAAGAACAGTTAGAAATTACATTTACAATAGATTACATTTGTAACAATATACGAGGTGTGTTCAGAAAGTAACGAGAATTTTAATTTTTTGAACAAAATATTTATTTAGTCTTCTCCACTGATGTTGTCGCCTTCAAAATAGTCCTAATTGGAGATTATGCACTTGTGCCAGCGCTTCTTCCAATCCTCGAAATACTTCTCAAACTCGATCTTTGAGATAGCCTTTAGTTCTTTCAGCGATGCGCTTTTAATGTCATCTACGGCTGTAAAGGTCACACGGAGCCATGTCTGGCGATTATGGAAGCTGGGGGCATCGTTACTGTACTGTTTTTGGCCAAAAATTTACAAACAAGCAATGAAGTGAGCTGGTGCATTATCGTGGTGCAAAAGCCATGAATTGTTTTTCCACAGATCCTGGCGTTTTTTTCGCATTACTTCACGCAAACGGCGTTGAACTTGTAAATAGTACTCCTTATTGACCGTTTCACCTGGTGGCAGAAATTCATGATGCACTATGCCGTTAATATCGAAGAACACAGTGAACATAACCTTCACGTTCAACCGCACTTGTCGAGCCTTTTTCGGTCTTGGCGAGCCAGAATGCCTCCACTAGGATGATTGAGCCTCAGTTTCGACGTCATATCCGTAAACCCATGTTTCGTCACCTGTTATAATACGTTTCAGTAATTCTGCATCGTTGACTTCATTTAGTGACTCCTGAGCAACTTCCATTCGCCGCTGTTTTTGTTCAAAATTCAACAATTTTGGAACGAATTTTGCTGCCACGCGTTTCAAACACAAAAGGTTCGAAACAATGTCATGACATGATCCAATCGATATGCCAACATCATCAGCGACCTCTCTAATTGTGATTCGGTAATTGTTCATAACATTTTTTTCACTTTTTCCACGTTTTCATCGGTTGTTGATGTGCTGGGGCGTCCAGGGCGTTCGTCATCTTCAATGTCTTCACGGCCTTCTTTGAATCGCTTATACCACTCGTAAACTCTTGCTTTACTCATAGCAGACTCACGATAGGCCTTTGTTAACATTTCACACACTTTGTTACACTCTATTCCAATTTTTACGCAAAATTGTATACATATTCTTTGATCCATTTCTTTTAACAAACGAAAATCGCCGAGCTCATAAAAACACATCTAACCTTAGTGGCTGTCACGGACAAAGTCAACAATTAAAACAGCTGAAAGTTTTATCATACTTCAAGTGCATGTATACCAACATAATAGAAAAAATGTTTGACAATCGGACTCTCTAAGCACTCGAAATTTAAAAATTCTCGTTATGCACTTAAAATACTATTTGTTATCGCAAAACCGCTGAAGTAACGAATAAAAACTGCACGTTGTAGTTTCGCTGCCATTAAATAAAAGCTTTGACATCTGAGCAGGAGGCTGTGCGAAATTTCGCAGTATGAAATTTTTAAGTAAACACAGCCTTTTGAATAAGTATTTCTTTAATGGATACAAACATGTTAGTTAATTTAGATACACTTGAAAAGCCTACATACAATTGTCCGTGAATAAAGACGGCATTTGGTAAATACTGCTCTTTGAAGTGTTTGTCCCTGCGACTTGTTTATAGTGGTAGAAAAATTCAATTTTAATAGGTCTTCTAGTTAATTGAAAAGGCAAGGTTGATAACCTCTAACTGTATTTTGACATTTTAATTGTACTTCGTATTTTATGATTGTCGTGTTAACAATAGATAATTGCCGATAGAAGGAGAAATCACAAATATGTTTGTGTAAAAGCAATCTCCAAAATATAATATTTTTTATTAGAAAATGCTTGTCCGGCTTGTGTGACGGGCAGCGATTGGGGACCGTCATTAGGGCCAGATATACTATACGTTTAATGACTTTTAAGTAAATATTAAAATAGTTCTAAACCCGTTATGCAAAAAAAGAAGAATTTTTAATGGCATTGTCTATTCTTGATTAATAAGTTAGCTTTATACAAAATATTGTCTGATTTGTGATACCGCGCATGCGCATCCAAGATGCTGTTTTGCCTGTGACAGTTAAAAGTGTCTTTTATGTTAAAATTTTCCACAAACAGTAATTGTTAGCGCAAAATCGTTAGAAGCCGGTTACAAAATCTTTTTAAACATACTCATTTATAAGGCCTACCTGTACGAACAGTATGTGCTGAGAAAAAGGTATGTTGGATTGAGAAGTAATATATGTGATTATATTATGATTTTTATTTCTTAGAATTCGAAAAGTAAAAGTAACCTTTGTGAAGTTTTTAAAAAAGTTTCAAAAAAGATTAAATTAAATTATGTCTAATATTAAATTTGCCATTAGTTTCCAGTTTTTTAAAGATTTGAATGAGCCGACATTTTGGAACTGTAAAATGGATTTTGATGGATGACAATTATTTTTAAGTTATGTAAGCAAAAATCGATTTTGTAACAATTTTAAATCCAATTTCGAACGTGAACGTACCAACACGCGCACGAGCACGCGATAAATGTCGTGATCTGCGTTCTTTTTATGGTACCATCATGATATATATATATATATATATATATATATATATATATATATAAATACAAAATATGGTAAGATAAACAGAGTCAAGCACTTCAAATATCTGGGAGAAATTCTTGAACCCACAGGTGGCGAGAAGGCTGCGCAAAAGGTTCGGCTACTGAGAATGAAGAGGGCTCTTGGTATAACGCGTGATATCTACAATAAAAGATGTATGTCGACGCACACAAAAATCAGACACTACAACACAGTCATAAAACCGGAGGTATTATATGCAAGCGAAACGCTAGCACTCCACACAAAAGCTACCATGGAGGGCATTTTGAAGGAAGAACACAAAATATTGAGGAAGATCCTTGATCCGAGATTAACAGAAGATGGATACAGGTTGCACTCCCGGAAGACCACAGAGAAGATATCGAACCTGGCAGAATAAATCAGACGAAGGAGGCTTCGGTTCTATGGACACATCAGTAGACTTCCAACAACGAGACTTGCCTACAGAATCCTTAAGTATATACTAGGTGTCAAATCAACAACGTCGTGGATCGCACAAGTCAGAATAGACGTACATGACGCAGGAATAGACTCAACAGATGTGGAAGACAGGCACGCATACAGGAGAAAGATGCTCGGTTGGAAGATCCCAGAGAATGAAATCCCAAAGAGAGCAGGGGTAAAATGGACGGAGGAGCCGAAGAGGATCCATGGGGACAGGATGAGGGAGGTGTGGAGGATTAGAAGGAACAAGACATGAGTCGGAGTGCTTTGCGTGATCCAACAGGGTCTATGCGCAAATAATAATAATAATAATAATTATGTATATATATATATATATATATATATATATATATATTTTTAATTTTCATTCAAAATATATCATAGAAATCGAATTTTCTAATAACGTGGAGATGTTAACCAGTAAAATTCGTTCAAAATTATCAAAATGGCTGCAATTTTGTATGCTAAAAATTGGTAAGTATTTTTCTTAAATATTTCTTCTTGAAAACCTGATGATCACCTCAATCTTCAATCTTATTAGCCGTATAAAACAGCATTTTGAATTTTCAAATAACGTCGAAATTAAGACAGTTCTTTCACGGCGGTCAGGGTTCATTTTCGTATTTTCACTGCAAATTTTAAAGTTTAAAACCCTATAATTATATAGAATGAGTGATTCAAATAGTGGATAACATTAAGAAAAACACGGAATTTATTCGCTTCCATGACGCTAGCGAGACAGCTGCGTGAGGCAATTACTGTTCTTCATTATCGTTTCAGATATTTTTGAAAATCAATAGATAAAAATTATTTTATACGTGGTCGATTTTGTTAGCGTAATTCGAGAACGGACAAAACAATTTGAATGCATCGTACGTCATTAAAATGTCGGTTCGCCTTCGATAGACTGTATTTTCTCTTCTGTTTCGAAGTTATTCCTTCAGGAATAACACGGCAAACTGAAGGCAGAGAGCGAACAACAGCTTCGAGGCATAGAATAAAACGGAATTGTCGTATTTCTGGGATATTTGTTCTGCATCGATCCGCATCGAACGTCCGATGGCATCTCTACCTTGCGTCTTTTATCTATTATCATCTGTGATTTATTTTACGTTTATGTAGAATAGCGTAGAATTTATTGGAAAACATTGTAAATACGGGAAATAACAAACGTTGACGCAAACTTAACAAGAAGCTGATTTAAAATTGTCGGCTCATTAGTATTGTAATAGTTGCACGCAGCTGTCACGCTGACGCGATAAAACAGAATTTACAGAAATATTTTCTTAATTAACACTGTTTTCAAAAATTTATTTCACCATCGTGATCAGCATTCAAATACGCATATATTACTTTTTTTTATAAATATCGTATAATATCGGAAATACGAAAACAAACCCTGACCTCCGTCAGGTTAAATTTTTAAAATCTGTTCCGATTTTCAGAATTCAAAATACAGATTTATGCAGTGTTTTTTTTTTAACGCCGATTACGATGGTGAAGTGGCATTTTCTAAGAAAATTCGCGATACAAAATTTATTAGTTATTAGGATGTGAAATGCCCGCCATTTTGAAACTGTCGAACGAATTTTGGTTATCGAACGTGTGCAAGATTTTTGTACGGAGTTGTGATTAAATCGTATAAATGTGCATATACGTTTTTACGACCCTTCAATAAGTGATATAGAAGTCAGAATCGATGCTCATCGGGTCTGGATTTTACTATGATGGCAGCTCTAATAGCTCTGTTTTCCAATAGAAATTATCGAACAGTGAAGTAAGATTACGAAGGCTGTTACGTTAATAGAGGTGTTCAATCGATTGTTTTTAATCGAGTGTTTTTTTAAATAATCAACTCGACAGTTGACTTTTTCTTCCAATATGGACCTTACTGAACTCGTAAATACTGTTGAAAAGGATTCGTAAATCACACAAACTTTTAGAAACAAAGTGTCCCGAGTATACGACGCCCCAATGTTGATTTATAGAATTCAATTTTGAGCGGGTACATGCGAGCAATTACTCAAATATGTCTGCCTGTCTTTGCTTCTAATTACATTTTCCCGTTTCGGATACAAACGTAATTGCATTAGAAGTAGGAAATTGATTCTGTATAATTAGTTTCTGATATTTTTTTCCCTCTGACATTCTGTTATCAAACTAAATTAAAAGTGCAAAAAAACTTTCTTAAATTGAATTAAACGGTTTAAAAAATGAGGAATGAAACACTTATTCAATGCATCTTGTTGACCGTGTTGAAGCTGTTTTGTGTAAAAATATTTATTAAGTAATGAAACATGTGAATTCGTTATTTATTATGATAAAAACGTGTTTGGTATCTCGTTTATAAAGTTTTTTTACTCGCTTTTTGAAGTGACTACTTCTTATCGCGAGGTATGGATGTAAGTTTTGCACGGGGAAAACGTTCAGTTTGCCGTCACGGAACGCTCTAACACATCCATACGCTCACTCTAGTGAATTGTATTATCATAACATTATTATTACAAACATTATTATTAGTATTTTTTTAGTATTAATGAAATGTATTTTTGAAGTAAAAACTTGTACGGTCGCGGTTGACAAAAACACATCCTTTCGCGTCACGCTTGAATCCGTAATGCCACAACAATCCGTAATATGCCTCACAGCATATATTGTTTTTTTATATATCTAGACTGGAAGTGAATACTTTTAAACAGCTGATTTCGCACAATAGCCTAATATGCCTCAATATGCCACAACAATCCGTAATATGCCTCACAGTATATATGTTCTTTTGTATATCTAGACTGGAAGTGAATACTTCTAAACAGCTGATTTCGCACAATAGCCTAATATGCCTCAATATGCCACAACAATCCGTAATATGCCTCACAGTATATATGTTCTTTTGTATATCTAGACTGGAAGTGAATACTTCTAAACAGCTGATTTCGCACAATAGCCTAATATGCCTCAATATGCCACAACAATCCGTAATATGCCTCACAGTATATATGTTCTTTTGTATATCTAGACTGGAAGTGAATACTTCTAAACAGCTGATTTCGCACAATAGCCTAATATGCCTCAATATGCCACAACAATCCGTAATATGCCTCACAGCATATATTGTTCTTTTATATATCTAGACTGGAAGTGAATACTTCTAAACAGCTGATTTCGCACAATAGCCTAATATGCCTCAATATGCCACAACAATCCGTAATATGCCTCACAGCATATATTGTTCTTTTAATATATCTAGACTGGAAGTGAATACTTCTAAACAGCTGATTTCGCACAATAGCTTCGATATAATTTCAATTGAGGTTATGTTTGTTGTTCTTGTTAATTTTAAAAATTTGTGCAGTTAAATTATATAATGTATATGACCTATAGCAATTTTTGAATGCCAGAATCACAAATATTATATTTATTATTATACTTAGACAGTATAACTGTCAAAAGTACTGTTATAAACTGATTAATTATTAAAGTCCCTTATATAGCCAAAGTTACTCAAATTCACAGTCTGTGACAGTTTCAGTTAATTTTTAAGTTGTATACCTACACACACGCGAAATTTATACGAAAATAATTTTCAAGAGTTGCCCTTTCCTGCATGCATCTAAATTTGTATAAAAATAATTAAATCATAAGGGTGAAAAGTATACAGTCAGGCATGCCAAAAAAAGTAGTCACTTCTGTCGGTCAGTCCCGCATTGCATAAGTTATTTTTTTTACTGTCGAAAGTATTACAATCATGCAATATTATTGTTAATTTCAATATTTATTAATGAACATACATAATATACCACAACCGTTAAAGTTGTATACAGTTTTGTGATAGATAGGTCAGGTGTTTAGGCGTTAATTATAATTTTAATATTTATTATTCAACTTATTTATATGCATAATTTTTAAACAAATTAAAAGTAATTGTAAAAAAGTTAAGGGTCAAGTAGCAGGTTTGAACTCACGTTCTGTAGTTTTTTAAACAGTAATCATGCCACTGAGCCACGAATGCACTAGAACTGATTAATTCACTTGTACACTTAAATCCACATCAAGAATACTGTATAGAATGGTTACGGTTTTTATATGTTATATAAACCGCACTGCTTAAGTTTTTTTTTACATTTATTGATTTCAAAGAACTTTTGTTATTTATTTAAAAATGGAAATTGTATACAAAATGTAAAACGCGGTTCACGTTACCACGCACAAGACCTTAAGAGTGAGATATCGAACGTAATTTTATCTTAACAACAGAGTTATTTTTGTTGTTTATAAGTAACAGATTCAATATCGCCGACAATGTCCACAGACGCTAAAGCAAGCGAATGAAATGTAGGCCTATGTCCAATCGATCATTTCTAGTTTTAAAGAGTTTGACAAAGAAAAGTTCAAGTCTTTTGTAATTTATTTTAGAAACTGATAAACGTAATTTTATCTTAACAACTGATAAACGTAATTTTATCTTTATTGTTTATAAGTAACAGATTCAATATGGCCGACAATGTCTACAGACGCTAAAGCAAGCGAATGAAATATAGGCCTATGTCCGATCGATCATTTCCGGTTTTAATGAGTTTGACAAAGAAAAGTTCAAGTCATTTGAAATTTATTTTAGAAACTGATAAACGTAATTTTATCTTAACAACAGAGTTATCTTTATTGTTTATAAGTAACAGATTCAATATGGCCGACAATATCCACAGACGCTAATGCAAGCGAATGAAATGTAGGCCTATGTCCAATCGATCATTTCCGGTTTTAATGAGTTTGACAAAGAAAAGTTCAAGTCATTTGAAATTTATTTTAGAAACTGATAAACGTAATTTTATCTTAACAACAGAGTTATCTTTATTGTTTATAAGTAACAGATTCAATATGGCCGACAATATCCACAGACGCTAAAGCAAGCGAATGAAATGTAGGCCTATGTCCAATCGATCATTTCCGGTTTTAATGAGTTTGACAAAGAAAAGTTCAAGTCATTTGAAATTTATTTTAGAAACTGATAAACGTAATTTTATCTTAACAAAAGAGTTATCTTTATTGTTTTTAAGTAACAAATTCAGTATGGCCGACAATATCCACAGACACTAAAGCAAGCGAATGAAATGTAGGCCTATGTCCTATCGATCATTTCCGGTTTTAATGAGTTTGACAAAGAAAAGTTCAAGTCATTTGAAATTTATTTTAGAAACTGATAAACGTAATTTTATCTTAACAACAGAGTTATCTTTATTGTTTATAAGTAACAGATTCAATATGGCCGACAATATCCACAGACGCTAAAGCAAGCGAATGAAATGTAGGCCTATGTCCAATCGATCATTTCCGGTTTTAATGAGTTTGACAAAGAAAAGTTCAAGTCATTTGAAATTTATTTTAGAAACTGATAAACGTAATTTTATCTTAACAACAGAGTTATCTTTATTGTTTATAAGTAACAGATTCAATATGGCCGACAATATCCACAGACGCTAAAGCAAGCGAATGAAATGTAGGCCTATGTCCAATCGATCATTTCCGGTTTTAATGAGTTTGACAAAGAAAAGTTCAAGTCATTTGAAATTTATTTTAGAAACTGATAAACGTAATTTTATCTTAACAACAGAGTTATCTTTATTGTTTATAAGTAACAGATTCAATATGGCCGACAATATCCACAGACGCTAATGCAAGCGAATGAAATGTAGGCCTATGTCCAATCGATCATTTCCGGTTTTAATGAGTTTGACAAAGAAAAGTTCAAGTCATTTGAAATTTATTTTAGAAACTGATAAACGTAATTTTATCTTAACAACAGAGTTATCTTTATTGTTTATAAGTAACAGATTCAATATGGCCGACAATATCCACAGACGCTAAAGCAAGCGAATGAAATGTAGGCCTATGTCCAATCGATCATTTCCGGTTTTAATGAGTTTGACAAAGAAAAGTTCAAGTCATTTGAAATTTATTTTAGAAACTGATAAACGTAATTTTATCTTAACAAAAGAGTTGTCTTTATTGTTTTTAAGTAACAGATTCAATATGGCCGACAATATCCACAGACGCTAAAGCAAGCGAATGAAATGTAGGCCTATGTCCAATCGATCATTTCCGGTTTTAATGAGTTTGACAAAGAAAAGTTTAAGTCATTTGAAATTTATTTTAGAAACTGTTTTCGCAAATTACAGTGGCAAATGAGATATTGGAATGGCTGCCGTAGTAAAGCGGTGAAATTTAAAATTTTTTTTAAAAGTGTTTATTCCAGGTATTTTCTAAATATTTGAAATTGAAATGCTAAATTTTTCAAATTGAAACGCTATAATTAAATTAGATTTTAAAAACAGTTTAAGATAAAAATATTACTTTTATGTCACATAGTTACTTTTTGGAATTTCGATACTGTTATTCAATTATACAGATGCTGATGAATCAGCTAACTGATTTTGATTGAAAGAGAGCTAGTGGAGATAAATCTACTGGAGATGATCTAATACGTATTCCTTGTTAAAACATCGTAGTCGTCATATTATATTATAAATAATATCTTTATTATTATTCTCAGTATAAATCATGTTTATTATTTCTTGAATCAGCATCCCTTTTTCTCAGCACATACTATTCGTACAGGCATAAATGAAGTACCTTTAGAAATAATTTTTAACCGGCTTCTGACATTTCAAAACGATTTTGCGCTAAAACTTACTGTTTGTGGAAAATTTTAACATAAAAGACACTTAACTGTCATAAAGAAAACGGAATCTTTGACGCGCATGCGCGGCAACACAAATCAAACAATATTTTACGACGTAACTTATTAATCACGAATAGGCAATACAATTACAAATGCCACTTTTTTGCATAACGTGTTTAGATCAATATTTACATAAAATTCATTAAACGTATATGTTATATGGCCCTACTGACAGTCCCAAATCCCTGCCCGTCCTACAAGCCGGGACAAAATACCGAACACGTTTTGGGCACTTTTTTTAAACAAATATGTTTGTGATTTCAAGAGCAGGATTGTGTTTACAAAATGCCGTATTTACTCACGGAGCTTAAGGTATGTAGCCTTTTTGAAGGTAATTGAATCAACTAACATGTTTGTATCTATTAAAGAAAATTAAATACAAAAAGTACAAGAAGGTTACATTCTTACATCAAATATCGTTTACAACGAGGTATGTAAACGATTTCTTATGAAAATTTTTATTAAAAAACAATTATCTGTATTGAAATGTATATACTACAATGACTCATAAATTTGTGATTATTACTCCAAACCGATCGCTTTTCGATTTATTTTTTAAACATGTTTTCCCTTCCAACTACCGCCCTTACGACTACTCTTATTCAAAAGGCTGTGTTTATTTAAATCTTTCATAGTGCGAAATGTCGCACGTGCCCAGTGGTATTTCATTATAAGAAAAAGTCATTCATTATCGTGAGTATCGATATTTTCATACTATAATATCGGTAGTTTTTTACCGATATTGTATCGATACCGTATATCTTATCGAATGCGATATCGTAACATCCCTCTCTACAAAAACTGGAGTTGCTTCACGTTACACAGCTGTCGGCGCATGCGCAGTTCTGCAGCCATATCTCGTATAATCAAGACAGGCTGTGACAGTAACATGTTTAAAATCATGCGCCACGTCAACGAAGTATTTGCATTTATTTAGGCACTAATTAAAAAAAAAAGACAGTATTTTTTTAGATTATTTTTTTTTTTAATTTCTAATTTCTTCAGACAAGGACGAGATTGAAAGAGACGTTCTGCAAGACTGTCTCACTAAACAACACCAAAAGTAAATATTGATACGGCGGACCGTAAAATATTTGCGCTAGAAATAAACGTTGTGAAAGGTTTGTTTAGAGCCCTAAGCCCTTCACCGCACTCTGCCGTCCCGCCTTCAAATATTTCCTTTCTTAGTCAGAAGAAAGAATTGAATTCGGCCGCGTAAATCCAGATTATTTATTTATTTGAGGGATGGGTATTTTCGAAAGAAAACTTCGGTGTAAGGGTTCTTTGGAGATGTTTTTCTATTCAGCTTTGGGGCTTGGTGTTGTAAAAGTCGGAACACATATTGTGCTCCGATATAACAAGAGGACCGGCTTTAATGCACAAAGTTCTGTCTGTCGTCTTGTGTTGTTTACTCTTCTTGTGTTTGCGTCTTGATAGTTGTGTTAACACGCTTCGGTTCTGCTCTGGAAGACAAATTTAAGTGTCCGTCTGTCCTGTCGGTCGTATTGAATCTATTCCTCATAAAACTAGTGTCAAATAAGGATACAGATTACTCCGCTTTTCTCAAAATATAAATATGGGGAATGCGATCTGCTTTTCATATTTTCTACTATTATAGAGTTTTTTACACTTTTGATCATCATATTGGACGACAAAATATTATAATTTACACCTTGATTCACCACGTTGGGCGACAAAATATAATATTTTTTACCACGTTTGGCGACAAAATATGATATTTTACACCACTTTTGGAGACAAAATATAATATTTTACACCACGTTTGGCGACAAAATATAATATTTTACACCACTTTTGGAGACAAAATATAATATTTTTTACCACGTTTGGCGACAAAATATAATATTTTACAGCACGTTGGGCGACAAAATATAATATTTTTTACCACGTTTGGCGACAAAATATAATATTTTACAGCACGTTGGACGACAAAATATAATATTTTACACCACTTTTAGAGACAAAATATAATATTTTACACCACGTTTGGCGACAAAATATAATATTTTACACCACTTTTGGAGACAAAATATAATATTTTACACCACGTTTGGCGACAAAATATGATATTTTTCACCACGTTTGGCGACAAAATATAATATTTTACACCACGTTTGGCGACAAAATATAATATTTTACAGCACGTTGGGCGACAAAATATAATATTTTTACCACGTTTGGCGACAAAATATAATATTTTTCACCACGTTTGGCGACAAAATATAATATTTTACAGCACGTTGGGCGACAAAATATAATATTTTACACCACTTTTGGAGACAAAATATAATATTTTACACCACGTTTGGCGACAAAATATAATATTTTACACCACTTTTGGAGACAAAATATAATATTTTACATCACGTTTGGCGACAAAATATAATATTTTACAGCACGTTGGGCGACAAAATATAATATTTTTACCACGTTTGGCGACAAAATATAATATTTTACACAACTTTTGGAGACAAAATATAATATTTTTCACCACGTTTGGCGACAAAATATAATATTTTACAGCACGTTGGGCGACAAAATATAATATTTTACTCCACGTCGGGCGACAAAATGTAAAAAAGAGTTAATTGGACTATAAAATATTAAGTTAGTTAATCATTGCAGAAATTGTTAATCTTTAATTACTAGTATGGAATACTGTAATGTTTTAACAGTATTATTGTAAGATATATATTATAAGGTTGGATATTAACAAAGTATTCAATATCTTACAGACAATTAATTTAATTATAAATTGATTCTAATTGAATTAACTGCACTTTCATTCATCAAATTGGGCGTCAAAATGTAACAACTTACACCACGTTGGGCGTTAAAAATATACAGTTAATTGGGCTACAAAATATAGAATATTGTTAGTTAATTATTGCAAAAATGGTTGATCTTTAATAACAAGTATGGAATATTTTAAGGTTTAATTAAAGAAGTATTCAATGTCTTACAAACAATGTTTAATTACAAATTGATTTAAATTAAATTAACTGACATTTTCAGTCACCACTTTGGGCGACAAAATATAATAATTTACCCGTTGATTCACCTCTTTTGTCGACAAAATGTAATATTTTAAACCACGTTGGGCGTAAAAAAATATAAACAACAGTTAATTAGGCTACAAAAGTTATAAAATATTAAGTTAGTAATTATTGCAGAAATTGTTACTCTTTAATGACAATTATGGAATATTTTAAGGTTTAATTATCAAAGTATTCAATACCTTACACGCAATTCCCTTAATTACAAATTGATTCAAATTAAATCAACTGATACTTTCAGTCATTACATTGAACGACAAAATATAATAATTTACATCTTGATTCACCACGTTGAACGACAAAATATAATAATTTACATCTTGATTCACCAAGATGGGTGACAAAATATAATAATTTACATCTTGATTCACCACGTTGAACGACTAAATATAATAATTTACATCTTGATTCACCAAGATGGGTGACAAAATATAATATTTTACACCTTGATTCACCACGTTGAACGACAAAATATAATAATTTACATCTTGATTCACCAAGATGGGTGACAAAATATAATAATTTACATCTTGATTCACCACGTTGAACGACAAAATATAATAATTTACATCTTGATTCACCACGTTGAACGACAAAATATAATAATTTACATCTTGATTCACCACGTTGAACGACAAAATATAATAATTTACATCTTGATTCACCACGTTGAACGACAAAATATAATATTTTACACCTTGATTCACCACGTTGAACGACTAAATATAATAATTTACATCTTGATTCACCAAGATGGGTGACAAAATATAATATTTTACACCTTGATTCACCACGTTGAACGACAAAATATAATAATTTACATCTTGATTCACCACGTTGAACTACAAAATATAATAATTTACATCTTGATTCATCACGTTGAACGACAAAATATAATAATTTACATCTTGATTCACCACGTTGAACGACAAAATATAATATTTTACACCTTGATTCACCATTTTGAACGACAAAATATAATAATTTACATCTTGATTCACCACGTTGAACGACAAAATATAATATTTTACACCTTGATTCACCACGTTGAACTACAAAATATAATAATTTACATCTTGATTCATCACGTTGAACGACAAAATATAATAATTTACATCTTGATTCACCACGTTGAACGACAAAATATAATATTTTACACCTTGATTCACCATTTTGAACGACAAAATATAATAATTTACATCTTGATTCACCACGTTGAACGACAAAATATAATATTTTACATCTTGATTCACCACGTTGAACGACAAAATATAATATTTTACGCCATGTTGGACGTTAAAAATATAAACAACAGTTAATTATGCTACAAAATATAAAATATTATGTTAGTTAATTTTTGTAAACATTGTCAACCTTTAATGACAAGTATGGAATATTTTAAGGAGTAATTAAAATAGTATTCACTATCTTACAAACAATTCCTTTAATTATTTAATTACACGTTGATTCAAATTAAATTAACTGATATTACATTGCAAAAAATTAATGAATAAGTTATCTCGTGCTGCTCCTTTAATGCTGCAAATGGGAACAAAGCTGGTTATTAGTATTGTTCAGTGAAACGTGTCACAGAAAAAACATTACTGTATAAATTATTAAATTTGTTATTGAGCGTCTTTATTGGTGCTGATTTAAATGAATGGTAGAGATGTTGGTCGAGATGTCCTCGAATTTTGATTGGGTCAAGACTTTGCAGACAAATTGTTACGCTTTACGAAGATTACACTCAATTTATTAAGTAATTTAATTCCTAAAATTGCACTTAAATCTACACTAACAACTTTTGTACCCCAGTACCGTTTAATTCGACGAACGCTGGTTCTGTGTGATTAATTAATATAAAAAACGAAGATAACAAAAACCTTTCGGTAACAATTATTAGAGAGACTCAATGAGAAAGAACAAACATACCACTGTTTTGTAACTACAACTTGTAAAAAAATAAGAAAGTTTGGTCGTGAAGCGACGTTCAAACTGTTCAAAAAACTAAGGACTCTCCCTCTACGGAAAATGCTGTTCGTTTTTACAGGAACTTTCTTCCACAGTGGATAATGTCCAAGCCAATGACCTTGAAAAATCTCTTTAAATTTAAACTGCTTTTGCCGTTAAATTCCTATAACATATGATATTTTGCATTTTCTCATTGCGTATTCTACACATTGAGTTTGGAGAAAGTAAATGCGTTACCTCATAATATTTATTTATATTTCAGAATATTTTCGGATTATTATGATACATTGTTACTAGTATGCATAGTTTCAGCCAGCGTTTTGTACACAAACCGAATTCAATTTGCGAATATCCTCGAGAGTCACGATGGATCAATATCGCCGCTCTATGGCATCGTTTCCAAATGTGTTCAATTTTTCATCCCTTTAAACCGTTGTTTCTTCCCCTAAAGTCCCATCCCTAAAACGTTTCCGTTGTTATTCCTGGAGGAGAGCAATCAATTGACTGACGTTAAGCCGGATTATTTTACAGGCAAGATACTTCTTGTCTGTCAGTCGGCGAATATTTTTGTCATAAGACGGGAACTGGAGTATGCGCTGATTCAGCATTTATTTGTTAAACATAAGAGCGTGCGCGCGTGCTTGTCGCGATAACAAATAAAACGGTTTTAATAAAATTTTAAAAACGAATATTTTTATGTATATTTATAAATGTATGTTTTTTCAGAAACGGTATTTACTATTTTGATATAATTTTGAAAAATACAATTTTCGGGCCCAAAAATCGATCTTGGTGGGTCTTATCTTTGGTAAAATTTGTTGTGATGTGAAAAACGCATTTAAAAGTATGTACCAACAACTGTAATGATTCTGATAAAACCATTTCGAATGAATATTAACAAAGAAAAACCCCTTGACTATTTTCTCACAAATATCGTAATATATATATATATATATATATATATATATATATATATATATATATATATATATATATATATATATATATATATATATATATATATATATATATATATATATATATATATATATATATATATATATATATATATATATATATATATATATATATATATATATATATATATATATATATGTACTGATAAATACATGATCATACCAATACGACCTGAAAGGGACTGAGAAATATGATAATTTAAAGAAAAATTTTGAGAACATGCGAATCCATGATATTTTCAAAAAAACAATTCGTAGGAGCTATATAACTTCATGTTGATTTATTCGAGTAATTTAAAACAACTCTTAACTATAAGCAAAGTTATTTTTTGTAATAATAGTATAGGTAACAACAATATACAAAATGTAAGCATTTATTGATGATACTGCCTTGACTAAAGAAAACTATGTGATCGCCGAAACTTTTCTGACTAACAATAAAAATATTTTTGATAAAAGTTTTAAAATATTTTGTAACATTGTATTTTTTTTATTATACAGTGTGTCCCACGAAGAGGTTTACGCATTTGATCCTGCAGTGATCATTTTGAAACTGTACATTTTTAAAGAAAGTACCAGAAATATTATGTCCGAATTGCATCTGGCTGACGTTTTTAGAGATAAAATGGCGGCCAAAGTAAAGTTTAAAATATATCTGATTTAAAAAAAAATTCAAACAAAATTTTATTTTTTAATTATTTTTTTTTTTAAATAAATTTAACTAAATAAAAACTAATTAAAAGAAAACTAAATAGCAATGATCATTTCATAAATCAGATCTATTCAAACTGGAAACAATGATAACAACGCCAAACAAATGAATCGTACGCGCTTGAAAGTAACTCCTGAGATATCCGAAGTAATTCGATACCTCGCTTCAAATCGTCATCGTTGTTGCAACTATAGGTGTACACTTGCTCCTTTAAGTATTCCTATAAAAAACGCCACACCCAGTTAAATCAGGAGTTCAGGGTGACCAATCTAGAAAATTACTTCCACGGTCAATCCAACGTCCTTAAATGTAGTTATTTAGTAACTGCTTGACTGTATTTGCATAGTGAGGTGCAGCACAATCGTGTTGGACAATTGCTTGCCCTTCTTCACGTACTAAAAAATGAGGCATTTTTAACTGTTTAAACCAAATTCCGGTCATGTTATTGTCTGAAATGTTATAAGACAACAATCCAGTGCGTCCTACGACAATGTTAACGCATTTTATCTTACATTATTTTCTCATTCCTTCTTTGGGTCTATTTTTTAAAGAACAGAAATAGTATGTGAGAATTTCATCTGGATGATGTTTGTAGAAACAAAATGGCGACCAAAATAAATAAATTCTATCCTTCTTACAAATCACACTGTACTGCAGTATTAAATCGGCGTTGTTATCTGCGTGTAGCTGTGGATGGTTTCCAGTTTGGATAGGTCTCTTTTATAAAATGCTATTTAGTTTGTATATAATTAAATTTAAAAAAATAATAATTAAATGATATTTTGTTTGGCTAAAATAACAAAATCAGTTCTATTCTTTATTTGGACTATATTTTGACCGCTGTGTAATTCTCACATACTATTCTTTAAAAAGTATCAAAAGTATATAGTTTCAAAATTATCAACGGAGCAATGAGAAAACAATGGAGGATAAAATGCTAAATCTTTTCATAGTTAATGGCACTAGTCAATAAGACAAAGAACCTTTTTTCAAACCTAACCAAATCTATTTCTATCTAAAGGTCAAATACCAGATTCCCTGATCTCGTCTCCTATCAAATACTTAAATCAAACCTAAACAGATCCAAATTTCCGTGCAGACAGATTCACATCCTTTTATAAACTTAACATGTTCTACTGCTCCCTAAAAGCCTGGAGAAACCTAACCTTCTCTATCCGTAAGTATAAGAAAAATAAAATAAAATAAACCTAACCAAATCTATTTCTATCTAAAGGTCAAATACCAAATTCTCTAATCTCGTCTCCTATCAAAGACTTAAATCAAACCTAAACAGATCCAAATTTCCCTGCAGACAGATTTACATCCTTTTATAAACTTAACATGTTTTACTGCTCCCTAAAAGCCTGCAGAAACCTAACCTTCTCTATCCGTAAGTATAAGAAAAATAAAATAAAATATAATAAACCTAACCAAATCTATTACTATCTAAAGGTCAAATACCAAATTCCCTGATATCGTCTCCTATCAAAGATTTAAATCAAACCTAAACAGATCCAAATTTCCCTGCAGACAGATTTACATCCTTTTATAAACTTAACATGTTCTACTGCTCCCTAAAATCCTGGAGAAACGTAACCTTCTCTATCCGTAAGTATAAGAAAAATAAAATAAAATATAATAAACCTAACCAAATCTATTTCTATCTAAAGGTCAAATACCAAATTCCCTGATCTCATCTCCTATCAAAGACTTAAATCAAACCTAAACAGATCCAAATTTCCCTGCAGACAGATTTACATCCTTTTATAAACTTAACATGTTCTACTGCTCCCTAAAAGCCTGGAGAAACCTAACCTTCTCTATCCGTAAGTATAAGAAAAATAAAATAAAATATAATAAACCTAACCAAATCTATTTCTATCTAAAGGTCAAATACCAAATTCCCTAATCTCATCTCCTATCAAAGACTTAAATCAAACCTAAACAGATCCAAATTTCCCTGCAGACTGATTCACATCCTTTTATAAACTTAACATGTTCTACTGCTCCCTAAAAGCCTGGAAAAACCTAACCTTCTCTATCCGTAAGTATAAGAAAAATAAAATAAACCTAACCAAATCTATTTCTATCTAAAGGTCAAATACCAAATTCCCTGATCTCATCGCCTATCAAAGACTTAAATCAAACCTAAACAGATCCAAATTTCCCTGCAGACAGATTCACATCCTTTTATAAACTTAACATGTTCTACTGCTCCCTAAAAGCCTGGAGAAACCTAACCTTCTCTATCCGTAAGTATAAGATAAATAAAATAAAATATAATAAACCTAACCAAATCTATTTCTATCTAAAGGTCAAATACCAGATTCCCTGATATCGTCTCCTATCAAAGACTTAAATCAAACCTAAACAGATCCAAATTTCCCTACAGACAGATTTACATCCTTTTATAAACTTAACATGTTCTACTGCTCCCTAAAAGCCTGGAGAAACCTAACCTTTTCTATCCGTAAGTATAAGAAAAATAAAACAAACAGATCTATTCCCACCTGCAAGACAAAGATCGGGACCTCTTGACACGCCAAACTGAATAAACGTAATTCACTCCGCCTTGAATCCCAACAGCAAATACAGGCGCGGTACATATTTCTGTTAACACCTTCAAAAAAAAAAAAAAAAATCCCTCTGGAATATAGGCGCAGGGTTGTCAAGCTGACGAAGTGTTGTTAGGGTCTGTCATCCCTGTATTCCCTCAGGATACCATGCCTTGTAAGTTCGCAAGACTCTTTAACTCTTCGTTTAATCATCGCTCTGTCGGAAATGAGTTTCAATGAAGATTTTTTTAAATATTGTTTTGAAATAATACGCGTCTGTCTGCAGATCAAAAGGGTGCCATTATTTTTCATGAAACATTTTTTACAGAAGATGTTTTGAAATAAAAGTTATTCTGTATTAAAGTCGTGTTTTGTATGACAGGTTTTAGGGATTCCTTTAATTTTTAAAGTAATTTTTGGAATGTTTCTTAACCTTGTGTGCGCTGAATTAATTAAAATATTTTTACAGGTATAGTTTTATTGAAATATTCAACTTCCCAGTTGATTTATAATTTTGTTAATTTACAATCCGGTACTTAATTTCTTTTTTAGAGATTAAAACAATACGTACGTTTTATTTGGATATTAGCGGATGAGGTTTGAACAAAATTTTATCAAAATTGTTTGAGTCGATTTTGAGAAACACTTATTTATTTTGTTTTTTCTTGAAATTTAAAACGAGTTGAATTTTATGAAAATCTCTCAAGTGGTTTTAGCTACAGCGGTAGTGACACACGCGTGCGCGCGCGAAGATTTTCGAGATTGACTTTTTGCTTATAAACAAATTTTCTTTATACATCGTATAGTGGAGAAGAAAATAAGCGGAGGACAATCAAGTATTTCTCGAAGTCAAATTATTACAAACATCTTCTTTCAAAACTTATGTGTT
>CM040185.1:17701129-17836129 GCA_022606455.1 Callitettix versicolor | reverse complement strand
TTTGAAAATTATAGACATAGTTTGGATCAAAATAAAAAAAAATATCAGGATTTTTTCGATATTTTGCATATTTTCACATTTACATAAGAAGGCGAAAATTTCCATAAAAAATAAATAGTAATGATAAATGGTAATGATAAATAGTAATGATAAATGGTAATGATAAATGATAATGATAAATTGTAATGATGAACAATAATGATAAATTGTAATGATAAATAGTAATGATAAACGGTAATGATAAATAGTAATGATAAATGGTAATAATGAACAGTAATGATAAATAGTAATGATAAATGGTAATGATAAACAGTAATGATAAATGGTAATGATGAACAGTAATAATAAATAGTAATGATAAACGGTAATGATAAATAGTAATGGTAAATGGTAATGATAAATGGTAATGATAAACAGTAATGATAAATAGTAATGATAAATGGTAATGATGAACAGTAATGATAAATAGTAATGATAAACAGTAATGATGATCATTAATATTTGTTATATTTGTTATTTTGCTTTATAGTATTTAATTTTGTTAACGTCTTGAATATTAATAAAATTATAAATAACTAATTTCTAATATTCTTTGGTACCCGTTCAAATAATTAATTCTAAGATATTTTGTGGGGTTGGATCATTAATCGGGCAAAGGTTTTCTTCAGCCTTTATACATAATTCCGTCAGGTCGTTTTGAAAACAATATTTTGAAAGAATGGTAAGTAGTAAAAATAAGTTTGAATGCTTTTTTAAAAAACTTTGGTCTCGAATTCAAGGGAAAATCTATACATTTTTTTAAAACTAAGCAATTAAAAGGGCTAAAAAAAGGTAAATATTTTCATAGAAATTAATGTTAATAATCAGCAGTGTCTAATACTTATATTTTAATTAACGACTGTTTTATATTTTGTAGCATTTCTTATTTCGTTTGTAATGTTTTTTTCATGTATTATTACGGGTTTATAAATAAAATTAATAATTACAAAATAATTGTGTAGGTTCTAAACCACAGCACATAACAGTATAATTTATTTAATTTATATTAGAATTATTAATGTAATCTGCCCTTTAAACTTGGGGAGTTACCCACTGAAACAAAGCCTTTGTTAATGTTATCTTTGCTGAATGTATAATTAGTTTGAAGATATCTTTACAAATATCTTATTTCGTTAAATAAATAACTACGTGAACCTAGCTCAAATATTGTTTACTGTAGTTATAGTAAAACACCAGTTGTTTTATATTAATTCGTAACGATCAGCTGATTTCTTTGAACAGCTGACTCGCTATAATAAGTTTCACGTTATGTTGTTAAAAAACTGGCAATAAACAACAGTTAAAACTGGCAGTATAAACACAGTGTGTGTGTCTGTCTGTGTGTGTGTGTGTGTGTGTTTGTGTCTGTGTGTGTCTGTGTGTGTGTGTGTGTGTGTGTGTGTGTGTGTGTGTGTGTGTGTGTGTGTGTCTCTGTGTGTGTGTCTGTGTGTGTGTGTGTGTGTGTGTGTGTGTGTGTGTGTGTGTGTGTGTGTGTGTGTGTGTGTGTGTGTGTGTGTGTGTGTGTGTGTGTGTGTGTGTGTGTGTGTGTGTGTGTGTGTGTGTGTGTGTGTGTGTGTGTGTGTGTGTGTGTGTGTGTGTGTGTGTGTGTGTGTGTGTGTGTGTGTGTGTGTGTGTGTGTGTGTGTGTGTGTGTGTGTGTGTGTGTGTGTGTAAACGTTTATATTAATTTGTAATTTATTATAAACGGTTACAACGTGCACGTGTTCTTCAATTCAGGAAAAATACCGAAATCTAAACGTTTTCGTGTAATAAAGCATGTAATGTTATCGAAAATGATGAAGAAAAATTGACAGAAATAGAGAGACGAAAATCGTTTGCTCGTTCGTTCCATATTTCCGTTACATATTTCCGTTCGGCAGATTTTTTTTTGTATTCACTCCTCTCGTTAACAAATACATGGAGGCTATAAGCCACTAGTAAAATGAGGTTATGTAACTTGCCAGCACTGCTGCTCCTTTGAATAGAAACAGTAAAGTTAGTGTCACATTTGAACACGACACGCAAAGTGTCTCTCGTAAAAGTTTATTTAACTCCTCCCCTACCCACCAACCGCTCTTTGCCCTTTTTATAAAGCTTTCCGTCGAAACTGAAAGGAATACCTTTTATTTTCGGAAGCTTTGCTTATCTTACTTTGGTTGTCCTATGTGCAAAGTGTGTAAATATTTTATCTACCACGCTGTTTTAATTATGTTGATAGAATAAACTAATTAACCTTTATCAGCTGTTGGAAAATAACCTGTAGTAGGTTGTATGAACGAAGTTCGGAATTTGTGATGAGCGTTGATTACTCTACAAGTCCAACACGTTTTTAATGGTAATGGTTGTTCAAAGTTTTCTTATATATATATATATATATATATATATATATATATATATATATATATATATATATATATACACACACACACGAGGGTCGTCCGTAAAGTAAGTTCCCAAGGCGCTATAGTTGTTACGCGGGATCCGGTGACCTTGGCTTGCAGCTTGGTTCCTCCACTCCCAATCCCCACTCCGCGAGCGCTCTGTCATGCTCAGTCTTGGCTTGGTAGCCGTTAATAATGGAATTGCCTCTTCTGACTCCCGCCAGGTGCGAATTACGCTGTGTGATTCGTTTTTGTGTGCAAAAAACACTGCGCCGGTGGACATTCATATCCAACTGTGTGAAGTCTGCGGAGAAAAATGTATGAGCGTACAACACGTGCGCAAATGGTGCAGAGAATTCAAAGACGGACTTTCATGACGAACAGCGTTCCGGACGTCCATCTGTTTTGGACGAAATGATTGCGTAAGTGGAAGAAACAAGGGCGTCAGAAGAGAATACCATATTGATATTCCGTTGAATCGCTGTTTTCTTCTAAATTTCTATTCAATTCATCTCTCAGTTCTCGCCTTTCTTGATAATCTGTGCATATTTCAGAAACACTGGTACGATTCTTTTTGCCTGCTGTGCATTAAGTCATTCTCGTGAACAATTGACTTCTTCACTTTTTCGAACTTTTATCCATTTGGTTAACTTTCTAAAAGCGATACAAACCCTCTTCTCAAAGTAAAATTTCCTTTTATAACATAAAAATTACTCAATCACGTTCTACATTACATCTGTAATACAACACTTCTATATAACTATTACAGTTTCTATTATTTTACCAAAATTTATAAATAATAATATTTTACTTATTTTACTCACTTTAACATTTGAAATTTCTAATTCTACCATTATTTTATTAAATATTCGTTCCATTCTCGCCTTTCTAAGTAGTTTATCTATGGTTAGGTCTTGTAATACATATTGTAGTTACAATATGTAACTCACTGGTATCTCTGTGATAACCAGCTGTTTCAACCATCAGCTGTTTCATGAATTCTTCACTTTTCCCTGCCGTAACTCTCAATTCGATTTCACTGTACCAAAAAAAGTGTGGCATACCGGGCGTAAAAAAGTATTCACTTCAAAAACTGAAGAACAATAATTTAAAAATTAATAGTTGTCAACAACACTTAAGTTTAGGTTCAAGCGATTTTTTGATTAAACGTTTTTAAAATCCACTAAAATTCCGAAAATGAATTTGGCGACGGTCAAATTTTCATATTTCGAATGAGTTTAAAATGCTAATTTCATAAAGATATTAATGCCAATTATGATTGCAGGATTCGTTTTTTAAATGATTTTAATGAAACAAAAAAATTAATGTTAGTAATTTGCTACCATCACGTCAACGGACAGTTTGTTACCCTTCTAGCGTAATCTAACAGCGTTGTCAGATTTCATTTACCTCGCACAAGGTCACCGAATACGGCAAACAATTTAGGCAGCCTAATGAATTATTCCATTGTTTGAAGAACCTGGCAACCAGGCATCCATGTCATGGAAGCTTAGTGGTCACTCACACGAAGGGGCAAACATAATCCATTGGACTTAGCGCGATCCATCATCGGAGCAGATGGTTCATTAGCTGGATTTTCGGTGCGGCATGTTAAATTTATAGTTGAGTTGGCAGTACTGTTAGCTCATTCAATGTCCAGTGACGTAACGTAGTCTCAGTTTACTTGTTCTCAACGAAACGATGCTTTGAAAATATTCTGGGGCACGCAGCTGTCTCGTTGAAGTTATGGAATTTCATTTCCAAAAGTATTTTTTTTTGTCTTACCATTTTTCCTAAATTCCGATTTCTTTACAGTAATAATCAGCATTGAAATCCTTTTGGTTTTAAAAACGTAAAATTGCATTGAAATTACTAAAATAAACCTTGACCCCAGCTAAATTCACTAAGTTCGATATCTGATATGTTTACATGTATATAATATATATATATATATATATATATATATATATATATATATATATATATATATATATATATAGCCGCCTCGATGGCCTAGTTGATAGTGTACTGGGCTTTCACCCCGAGGACCTGGGTTCGATTCCCGGCCTGGGCTTGGCATTTTCATACACTATAAATCATCCCATCGTCTGCATTAGCCCGTGTGCACAATAGTCGGACGTTAAAATATATATACTGGTATATTTTGATATATTTCAAAGTAATTTATTGTATTTAAAAATATTTTGCTTTTGTTTTTCTTTTGTTTAACGTCCGACTATTGTGCACACTTGGGCTAATGCAGACGACGGGATGATTTACAGCGTATGAAAATGCCAAACCCTGGCCGGGAATCGAACCCGGGTCCTCGGGCTGAAAGCCCAGTTACGCTATCAACTAGGCCATCGAGGCGACTAGAAATATTTAGTTATAAATCACTAAATGTAGTTACATTTCGATATATTTCAAAATATATTTGATATAATCAACATGTTTTTGCTTTGTTTTTTGCCTATCGTCTATACTTTATGCTAGTTAGACTAATGAGGACTAAGCAGCATTAAAGATAAGGGTAACTGCCTTTAAAGTAATGGCAATTCCCCAGAACCAACGACCTTGAGATGCATAGTTTAGAAACGCATCAGACTCATTGTTGACTTGGGAACATCGATGAGTGTTCCCCCCTGAAGCATTTCAAACAAATATTTTTTTTCAAAATCGCCCATTACGTGGTTTGCTATTTATCGAAAATACCCGGTTCGGCAGCAATTAATGCTGCCAATTTTTCAATAACTTTTGTCGTTTATAAATATCAAATATGGCATAAAAAATTTACGGGTTGGATGTAAATTAAAAAAAAGAAACCCTGAATACCGCCGCTTAAATTAAGTAGAGCCTAAACAGCAAGCATTAGTTTCGATACAAAATAAAGGCTTCATTTTGGCTCGCTTTTTAAAATTATTTAACTGAATTTAAGTTTGTATTATTATTTATTTTAAATTATATCGTCTTATTTGCAATCATTTTCGATGAAGTTAACGAAAAATTGAAGTAAAAATTTAAATTAACTCAAAGTGGAAAATAAAAAGCTGAAGTAAAAAACGAAAACGTATTGTATTAACCGAAAATGACCACCAATATTGGGTTTTAATATTGTATATTATAGGATAATATAGGAATTACAAGCGTAATCAGAAAGGAACCGTACTTTTGTCACAACCTATACATAAACAATATTAGTGAATTAACCAATTGACATTCTTCGTATCGCTATCAAAGTTTCCATTGAAAAAATGTTGAAAACCGAAAATTATAAATTATTTCTATTAGTCTATATTCCATTCGTGAAGTCCCGAAAATAACCGAAGATAGTCGAATCAATCCTTTTTGTTACTGCCACGATTTAGACGCTTGTATTGTGTTAATTATAACAGTCTGAATTGCAGTTCTTTCATTGTTGTCTATTGTTCGCTTGTTTTTAGTTTAATGTTTTACACGGTCGTGAATTTGAGGTTACGTTAAATGTTTTGTGACATTATTTTATTATACGAGTTAAATGTTAGTGACAGAGTGTTTATACAGGTAAAAATTCAGTGTAGCCTGTTCTGCCTTTTTCGATATTTTTTTTACTGAAAAGTTTCAGTACATGCCCAAAAGCAATAATACAAAATATAAAAGCGCGGAAACCACGAGAAGTACGATAAAAATCGAAAATAAAAGTGACCAACATAACCTCAAAATTGCTACCGCGTGAAAGACGCTAACGTGTTGTAAATCGGTAAAACGATAAAAATACATCTAAAACGAGTTTTGCGTGATAAAAGCGCGTTTTAGACGTATTTTTATCGTTTGATCTACAACACGTTAGCGACTTTCGCGAGGTAGCAATTTTGAGGTTATGTTGTTCACTTTTATTTTCAATTTTTATCGTACTTCTCGTGGTTTCCGCGCTTTTATATTTTGGATTATTGCTTTTGGGCATGTAATAAAGCGTTTTAGTAAATAAAATATCGAAAAATGCAGTTTTGATGCAATATACAAATGAAGTAAAATAAAATGAGTAGTGTTTAGGTTATTTGGTTTCCAATGGTTATTAGGCAGCCGAAGTAATGGTTATCTAAATGTACAATTTAAGTTTATGTTAATCTTGAAGTGAATTATAGTTTTAATAAACAAATCTAAAGAAATAAATATTAAGCTATATGTCTAATTTAGCACAGGCCTACAGCCTTAGAAAATACAACTTAACTCGTCCATACAAATTTTTTTGTTTCGCAAAATGTATTTACTTAGGCCTACGTGTTTTAGAGGTTATGATCGGTGCTCATAATATGGTCAATACAAGGTCACTACAATTATTGACGTTCCAATAAAAATTCGCTACTAAAGAGCTTGCATTAGAATATTTTAGTAGTGCCTGTAGGCGTGTTTTATCAAGTAACAGGGAGGTGAGATAAAATGCATAAACGTAGATCATGTAACTTGTGGCCTCAAAATTGTTTGTTTTTTTTAATTAGCCGTAAATGTTATTAAATGGTTTAACCCGTATATTTAAATACGTATAGAGCAGTCCACATTTAATGAACAAGTTCAGAAGCTATGTTTCGTAGTTAAATTAATTAAAAATCTATTTAAAATGTTTATAACCTAAAAATTGTAAATTATTCGTTGTATTTCTTTTGTGAACTCGAGAATAACCGAAGATAGCCGAACCGATCGCCTTTGATACAGGGACGATTTAGACGCTTGTGTTGTGCTAATTTATAATATACAGTAGGCCTACTCTGAATTGCCGTTCTTTCATTGTTGAATTGCTGGTTTATTTTTAGTTTAACGTTTTACACGGTCGGGAATTTGAGGTTATCTAAAGTGTGTTGTGATGTTACTTTATTATACGAGTTAAATGTTAGTGAAATATTGTGAGTTTAGTGTTTATTGTAGTTTTTAAATATTCACTTTGGATCCAATATACAAATGAAGCATAAAGTAAGTGTTATTTAATATATTTGGTTTTCTGGTAGATGTATTGAATTAGGTAGCCTAAATGGTTGTCTAAATGTACAAATTACGTTTATGTTAATCTTGAAGTGGATTACAGCTTTAGTGAACAGATGCAAAAAAATAATATTAGGCTATATATCGAATTGAGCACAGGCCTACAACTTCAGAAAGTACAACTTTAATTCATCCATACAGATTCTTTAAGTTTCGGAAAATGTATTTACTTCGGCCTACGTAATGAACTTATAAATATAAATAACGTAGTAGACTACAGGCTATATTTTATCGCTTAGGTTTTTATGCTTTGTCGAAATATTTTTTTTCTAGATAGCCTAAGTGATGGTTGTCTAAATGTACACATTAAGTTTATGTTAATCTTGAAGTGGATTACAGTTTTAGTGAATAGATGTAAAAAAAATAATATTAGGCTATATATCGAATTGAGCACAGGCCTACAACTTCAGAAAGTACAACTTTAATTCATCCATACAGATTCTTTAAGTTTCGGAAAATGTATTTACTTCGGCCTACGTAATGAACTTATAAATATAAATAACGTAGTAGACTACAGGCTATACTTTATCGCTTAGGTTTTTATGCTTTGTCGAAATATTTTTTTTCTAGATAGCCTAAGTGATGGTTGTCTAAATGTACACATTAAGTTTATGTTAATCTTGAAGTGGATTACAGTTTTAGTGAATAGATGTAAAAAAAATAATATTAGGCTATATATCGAATTGAGCACAGGCCTACAACTTCAGAAAGTACAACTTTAATTCATCCATACAGATTCTTTAAGTTTCGGAAAATGTATTTACTTCGGCCTACGTAATGAACTTATAAATATAAATAACGTAGTAGACTACAGGCTATACTTTATCGCTTAGGTTTTTATGCTTTGTCGAAATATTTTTTTTCTAGATAGCCTAAGTGATGGTTGTCTAAATGTACACATTAAGTTTATGTTAATCTTGAAGTGGATTACAGTTTTAATGTACAGATCTAAAAAAAATAATATTACGCTATATACCGAGTTTAGGCCCATCAGAAAATACAACCTTAACTCGTTCTTACAGATTCTTTAAGTTTCGGAAAATGTATTTACTTAGGCTTTCATAATGAACTTATAAATATAACCTATTAGGCTATAGGCTATACTTCATCGCTTATGTTTTTATGCTTTATCGAAAGATTTTTTACGTAGCCTACATTTTTCAATGATTTTCATTTGACATACCATTTATTGTTCTTCCCAGTTCAAACGTATAAGCTGCTTGTTGGTTACTGCATCACGGTTTCGTTTTTTCACCATCTTCAGAATCTCACGATCGGTACAGCATGTCTAGCGCTTAAACGTTAATTCGGAAAACATTGAAACTTGGCCGTTGTGCTGAATATCTTAGCTCGAACCTAAGGCGAATATATTACGGTATTTACGCAGTGTAGCTTGTTCTGCATTTTTCGATATTTTATTTACTAAAACGCTTTATTACATGCCCAAAAGCAATAATCCAAAATATAAAAGCGCATAAACCACGAGAAGTACGAAAAAAATGAAAATAAAAGTGAACAACATAACCTCAAAATTGCTACCTCGCGAAAGCCGATAACGTATTGTAGATCGGTAAAACGATAAAAATACGTCTAAAACAGGTTTTGCGTGATGAAAAAATTAATTTTTTTAACAAAAAACCCCATAACCTTACTGACATGGTTGTTAGGCCTAACACGGTGATGAGTGAATATAAGTGACCGTTAGAAGGCTTACAATTGCCTTTCTGAGAACGGCTTTGTCCATCTCACGGTCAACCATTCGGTTAATTTCGTTGATTATGAGACTGGAGCACATACGAATACGATCGAAAGATGAATACCTAATCTGTATCAGTTAGGTTCACCACGCAAGTACCGTGTCAGTTAGGTTATTGAGTATTCTTTTTCTTTTTTAAAAAAAAAGGTTTTCTTCACGCATCACAGTGTTAGGCCTAAGAACCGTGTCAGTTAGGTTATGGGGTTTTTTTGTTTTAAAAAAATAAAGTTTTTTTTAGACGTATTTTTATCATTTTACCTATATACAACACGTTAGCGACTTTCGCGCGGTAGCAATTTTGAGGTTATGTTGGTAATTTTTATTTTCGATTTTTGTCGTTCTAATGGTGCTTTCCGCGCTTTTATAATGCAAAACTCGTTTTAGATGTATTTTTATCGTTTTACCGATCTACAACACGTTAGCGACTTTCGCGCGATAGCAATTTTGAGGTTATGTTGGTCACTTTTATTTTCGATTTTTATCGTACTTCTCGTGGTTTCCGCGCTTTTATATTTTGAGTTATTGATTTTGGGCGTATACTGAAGCGTTTCAGTAAAAAAATATCGAAAAAGGCAGAACAGGCTACACTGCATTTTTACCTATATTACTTTAAAACAATGCTGAAACAATTTTACATTAATTTTAATTATTATGGGGTTTCTTAAATTGCAAAACACAAAATTTCTGGACTGTCACCTTTTAAAGAAATTCAAAAATATTTTAGCTTTTAGTCGGTGTAGTTCAACATCGAAAAATCTTAAGGTTTGTCAATTTATTTGAGGTCTGTTTCAACTAGACTTTGGCATTTGGTTCGCGTATTTGTCTGTTATGCAGTTTTGGCCAAACCCATTGAGCGTTTGGAAATTTGGTACGGAAGTACGTTGTATGAAGCTCAAACGATTACCAAAATGAAGTATGTGTACTTTTACGCCAGTTGGGAAAAAGTAAGAGAAAGGTATCAATTCAGCTGTAAAAAAATTAACCTATTAATTACAACTAACTTTTAAAATTCAAATAATTGCTAATGTATGCACAATTGTATTCTGATTAGCGGTACCGTTTTCTCAAATAAATTGTCGAAAAAGTTACACAAAAATAAATAGACTTTATATTTCTTGACACGTTTCGTAACACTTCCATTTTCAAAACTTATTACTGATCCTTCAAATTTCAGGTTCATAATATGTTTAATAAGGTCAATAAGTTAATGACAGTGCACCGAAATGCGTCAACAAATATACCCTAAAGTATGTGAAGCTAGGAATGCCAGAGATATATATTCTAGAAAATTAAAATATTCCTGGCGGGAAAAAAGATGATTACGTTAAGAATTTCAAACAAGTTTGGAATTATTAAAGACTTTTAAATGATCGCCATTTTGAAACTGTTCAAAAGATTTTGTTTTGTAAGAAACCTGTTAAAGCTATTATCAAAATATATTTTGTGTGCTTTGTGCACAGTGTGAAATAAATGTTATTAAATTTGCGAACGTGAGAGTGCTAAAACACACACGCATGCGAGCGTACACACACGCATGCGAGCGTACACACACGCGCGCGCACACACACACACACATACACACACACGCACGCACACACACACACACACACACACACACACACACACACACACACACACACACACACACACACACACACACACACACACACACACACACACACACACACACACACACACACACACACACACACACACACACACACACACACACACACACACACACACACACACACACACACACACACACACACACACACACACACACACACACACACACACACACACACACACACACACACACACACACACACACACACACACACACACACACACACACACACACACACACACACACACACACACACACACACACACACACACACACACACACACACACTAGGGACTAGTAGGATCGTGTCTCATATCAAGGTACCGAGTCTGGGTCTTACCATGATGGCCTCTCCAATAGGTCATTTTCCAATTGGAAATTCGCTAATAAAGAATAGTGTCAGTTAATAGTATCGGCAGTGTGTCAAGCAAGAGACGCTTGATGTCACGTGACTGTCTCTTTTCTTTTCCTTCCCGTACAATCGCATTACTGTAAGTGTAACTTGTTTTATCAGTTTCCTTGGAAGGACGCTTTAATGAATCCTGTTATCTGAACCGAACTCGTAAAGGGGATAATGGTAATTCGATTCCTTCCCCTTATCCTTATCCTTTACACAGGACGAACGTAACTCGTTAATGACGTAGAGACGAGCAGCTGTAACTTTTGTCTGCAACACCGGAAACGTGCTTTCTTATTTACACTGAGTTCAGCGTTATAGGAGTGTATCTTGAAATTAATTAATTTTCCTGATGCTCTTTTTCCTCCACTCCCAAGAGTCTGTTATGCAGATGAAAAATCAGTTTATCATTTTACTTTCAATTTCGGTAATAAATGAAAACTCGTAACTTAAATAAGTGCACTATCAATAAAATTTCTCGAAATCGGTTCGTCACATTTGCCTAAAACTCGGAGAGAAAAAATCTTACAATTCACGGCGTTCGGGCTTTATACAGGATACCTTAGTACCAATTTTCAAAATAATCGGTCTATACGTTTGGCTAAAATTAGAGTCGGCCATTTAGAATCTGAAAGGAGTAGGAAATATCGTAAGTGTACGTTGCTCGGGCTTTATACAAGGTACCTCCTTACCGAAGTACTTTTGTAATAAATTTCAAGACAGTCAGTCATTGCTTTTAGCCGGAATTGTGGACACTCGTCGTGGTTAAATCACACGCAGCTTGAACACACGTAAGCTTGAACACTCGTGGTTAAATCACACGTCTTGAAACGGAAGTGAACAATCTTACAAATAAGTCGTTCGGGTTTTATCCAAGATACCTTCGTATCAAATTTCAAAACAATCGGTATATACGTTTGGCTAAAATTGCGTACGTAAAGTTAAAGCCGGCCATTTTGAAACTGAAAAGAGTATTGAAAAGCGTAAGCGTACATTGTTTGGCTTTATACAAGGTATCTGCGTACACAATTTGAAAACAATCGGTAAGTAGGTCCGGCCCAAAACTGCCGAATTACACAAAACAAATGCCGAACGGTCGGGTTCAAACAGAGACCTCGTTTCGCTCGTACAAAAAGCCCCGATAGCCGTCGGTTTATCGGGTTCATTCGCGAACCTTAAATGTATTTTATTTAAATTTGTTACCCTCGCTTGAATTGTGATTCACTATATGTGACAGACATTTTGGTAAAATCTGATTGAATTGATTTTCCAACTAGTTATTTTGTGTGGAAGTATTTAAGTGAACTGTATTAGTGTATTTATTTACTTATCTTTAATGGTTTTTGAAAACACGTATTAAAATGATAACCCTTAAGATGTCCGCGCTGGTGGCATCTTGCGGCAGAGTGTTATACTATAGTTAAATAGATAATAGTACTGGTTTCTCAAACATCGCCACTTGCAGTCGTAGCGGCAAATAGTTCAACTACTTGGGCTTTAGCCGCTGTTATCGAGTTTTTTTATAATAGTGGCTGTACTTCTAGTCCGTTTATACTCAAACGTACAACTAATCTTTTTCATTCTGTTCACAGAAAAAAGTACAAACTTTTACTTTTTCGCTAAAAATAGGGTCAAGCTGTTGCTGCGGCAATGTTTATGAAAAATGAACAAAATATTCAGAAATGCCATTTTCATATCACCGTTTTTCCCGTTGTACTAGACCGGTTTGAGAAAATAATGTGTTTTATGTCGGTATTCTGGTGGGATGGAACCCTGTTTGCTTTAAAATTTGATAAAAGTTAGTTTTAAATTGTGGAATTTCCTAAACACAAATTCCGTTGCAGACATATTAGAATTTATAAAAAAATAAAAGTTAGAAAATAAAAATACATAAAACCCATTAAAAAAACTTTTTCAATGGACTAATATGAACACCTTTTGGAAAGTAGATTCATTTATCTTTCATTACTGTATTTTAAGCTCTCCAAGCCTTTATTTATAGTCTCGTAAAGTTTCTTGTATTTTCTACATTTCAGTTCTATAAATAAAAATTTGTTTAGAAAGAATATATTTATTTATTTTCAACCAAGCACTTGGTAAATGTTTAGTCAGTCTGTATATATACGTCCAATTATTTTGTTCAAGGTGTCGTTAAATACAGTATAAATGCAAATATGGAGCAGCGTAATTCAATTGGAGTGCACACACGTGGCGATATAATAACAGTGATTTATTCACTTTAAACTGTCATAATGAATTTTAAGAGAAATGAAAATATGTAAATTCCGAGATCGCCTTCATAAATATTGATGCAACCTTACGTACAACATGCAATTTTTAGTTTTACATATGTAACATGCAAATAAGGTGCAACTGCTGATGTATTTTAAAATTTTCAGCAGCCTTCTATGTATGACCAAGGCCCAGTACCTTGAAATGAACATTGAAGACCTGTAAATTATCTTTAACTCAATATTGTGTTTGCCACTCTCGCTTGTACAATTTTGGTCCGATTTTATTCAAAAATACGTACTACGAAAATCGATTTTGATAAATTAGTTAGAAAAGTTCACCCAAAATTTAAAATTGCTGGTCATTTCAAGTCTAAAAAAATCGTTTTTTTTATCTAATGCCACCGAAAATATTGTGTTCCTACAGTTGAAACCAGAGTTAGATTAAATAAATATTTGAAGTTATTGAAGTATTAAGAAATAAATTAGTAAATTTCAAAACATACTTCGTTTCATGGAACATTGAAGTCATTCTTTTTTTATAATTTTGTATATTATTTATTTTCTATACTTGCCTGTTTACGTAAAACCTATGAGAACGTGATAATAGGTTTCATTTCGTTGGACATATTCTGCACCGAAATACGCACTATAGTTTATTTGCTATTGTTTGTATAGCTCATGCGGCGTTCCGTTAAATTTTGTGCACCTCAAGGTCGTAATTTCGAGACTGTAGTTACTGTCGTAAGATTTCCTTGTGCCATTAACGCCGATTCCTCGTCCTCACAAGAGCAACCGGTGTGTTCGAGGTGGTCACATCGCCAATCAGTTTGCTACTTCTCCAAATTTTCACACCTCAAGGTCGTAGGTCCAAAACGGTAGTTACTGTCGTCAGATTTTCCCGTGCCGTTAACGCCGATCCCTTGTGCTTACAAGAGCAACCGGTGTGTTCGAGGTGGTCATATCTCCGATCAATTTGCTATTTTTCTTAACTTGCGCACCTCAATGTCGTAGGTTCGAGACTGCAGTTACTGTCGTAAGATTTTCCCGTGCCGTTAACGCCGATCCCTCGTTCTTAAAGAGCAACCGGTGTGTTCGAGGTGGTTAAGTTGCCGGTTTTTAATTTGGTTAATTTGCTGTTTTTCTTAAATTGCACACCTCAAGGTCGTAGGTTCGAGACTTCAGTTACTGTCGTAAGATTTTCCCGTGCGTTAACGCCGATCCCTCGTTCTTAAAGAGCAACCGGTGTGTTCGAGGTGGTTAAGTTGCCGGTTTTTAATTTGGTTAATTTGCTGTTTTTCTTAAATTGCACACCTCAAGGTCGTAGGTTCGAGACTTCAGTTACTGTCGTAAGATTTTCCCGTGCCGTTAACGCCGATCCCTCGTTCTTAAAGAGCAACCGGTGTGTTCGAGGTGGTTAAGTTGCCGGTTTTTAATTTGGTTAATTTGCTGTTTTTCTTAAATTGCACACCTCAAGGTCGTAGGTTCGAGACTTCAGTTACTGTCGTAAGATTTTCCCGTGCCGTTAACACCGATCAATGCAAGAGCAGTCGGTGTGTTCTAGTTGGTTTCATCGCCGGTCAGTTTGCTGTTTCCATAAGTTTGACGCACCTCAAGGTCGTAGGCTAGAGGTTGGAATTACAGCCGTAAGCTTTTCTCTTGCTACTAACGCCGATTTCTGGTCCTTATGAGAAAGACTGTTGTCCGTGTTTTTATACTTCAAGGTCATAGGTTCGAGACTAGAGTTACTACCGTGAGTTTTTATCTTATTGCTATCGTCGATCTCTTATTCTCTTGAGAACGGCTGATGTGTCCGAGGTGTTTTAGCGCCGGTTATTCTGCTGCGTCTTCGAACTGGTGTATTTCAAGGTCGTAGGTTTGAGACTGGAATTACTACTGTAGGATTATCCCGCGCTGTCAACGTTAATCCCTCGTCCTCATTAGTGTTAAAGTATGGACATTACTCGTTGTATTATTCCACAGTAATCGAACGTGATATTGGCTACCCAACTACTTAAACACGAACATTTCCGAATTCGCACGAACACGTAAATGCGAGCTTAAATCTAGTGATGACCACTCGGAACCTCGAAACTTTATGATACTTTACTAAGATGGATTTCTTGTATTTTGCTGCGTAGGCTACGAAAAACATTTCCCTAACACATAAATTCCCATCTCCCGAGGGATTAATTTAATCGGGGGGGAAGAGATCCCGAGAGAGAACGTTTTCCCCGTAGTACGACTTTTAGCGGGAATATCGAGGGAATTTTGTTTGTTGGTTTTCAGTAAAAGAACCACGTACGATACAGATTTGCACAAATAAGGGGAAACATTTTACAATAAACGATGTGCCAGCATTGCGAAAACTTTGAACCAATTCGGAACCAGCTAAATTTTTTAATAGAAGCTCGCGTGAAGCCTTTAAGCTTGTAAGTTGTATTTTTCAATAATGGCGTTTAAAATGATATCTGCAAATGAGATACTCACATAATTATTTCGAATTTGTTAAGAATTTCTGAGCTGTACACATTTTTGCACTTTATCGAAATTGAGAAAAATTTAACCAAATGATTTTTAAAAAATCTGGAATTGTTTTTCCGCTATCCAAACTGATTTTTTTCTTCTTCGTGTAAAGAAAAAAAATAGAAACCCTCGATAGAAATAATAACATATAACAACCGTAACAATTCTATATAGTATTTTTGATGTGGATTTAAGTGTACAAGTGAATCGATCAGTTCTAGTGCATTCGTGGCTCAGTGGCATGATTACTGTTTAAAAAACTACAGAACGTGAGTTCAAACCTGCTACTTGACCCTTAACTTTTTTACAAATACTTTTATTTGTTTAAAAATTATGTATATAAATAAGTTGAATAATAAATATCGAAATTATTATTAACGCCTAAACACCTGACCTATCTATCACAAAACTGTATACAACTTTAACAGTTAGGCTATATATATTTTGTACGTTCATTAATAAATATTGAAATTAACAATAATATTGCAGGATTGTAATACTTTCGACAGTAAAAAACAACAACTTATGCAATGCGTGACTGACCGACAGAAGTGACTACTTTTGACATGCCTGACTGTATCCTTTTCACCCTTATGATTTAACTATTTTTATAAAAATTTAGATGCATGCAGGAAAGGGCAACTTTTGAAAATTATTTTCGTATAAATTTCGCGCGTGTGTAGGTACACAACTTAAAAATTAACTGACACTGTCACAGACTGTGAATTTGAGCAACTTTGGCTATATAAGGGGCTTAATAACTAATCAGTTTATAACCCTACTTTTGACAGTTATACCGTCTAAGTATAATAATAAATATAACATTTGTTATTCTGGCATTCAAAAATTGGTACAGGTCATATTCATTAAATAATGTAACTACACAAATTTAGAAAATACACATTTTTAAAATTAATAAAAAAAATAAACATAACCTCAGTTGAAATGATATTGAAGCTATTGTGCGAAATCAGCTGTTTGGAAGTAGTCACTTCCAGTCTAGATATGTACAAGAACAGTATATGATGTGTAGTAGGCATTACGGATTCAAGCGTGACGCGAAAGCAAATGTTTATACCCACGTTTTGTCAACCGCAACTATACAAGTTTCACTTCAAAAATACATTTTATTAATCACTAAAAAAATAATAATAAAATAATGTGTTGTAATAATGTTCACTAGAGTGCGCGTATGGATGTGTTAGAGCGTTCCGTGACGGCAAACTGATTTTTCCTCGTGTAAAACATACGCCCGTATCCCGCGATAAGAGGTAGTCACTTCAAAAAATATTTTTTAAGTGAAAACGTCTTTAGGCAAGCCTATATTTTTTATATGATTAAGTAACTTTCCGTAACCCGAATAACATGTAATAAAGCGAGTCTACCAGTGAACTGCTTGTGCATTCTTGATTCAGTGCTATGATTTCTGCTTATGTAGCTAAGGGAATTGAGTTAAAATGCTTCTTACTTAAACTTTTTTAGATTTCATATTTGTTTGTTTAAAATTATCTGTATAGCCTAAATTAGTTTAATAGTAAATATTTGTTATAATTAATGCCAATCATTATATATAAGTTATTATTTGTCGAAACAACATACCTTTTTCTCAGCACATACTATTCGTACAGGCATAAATGAGGTAGCTCTAGAAAGATTTCTTAAACCGGCTTCTAACATTGCAAAACGTTTTTGCGCTACAACTTACTATTTGTGGAAAATTTTAACATATAAGACACTTTTTACTGTCATAGGAAAAACGACGTTATGGATGCGCAGCTCGCATGCGCATGCGCGGCATCACAAATCAAACAATATGTTGTATATTTTACGAAGCTAACTTATATATCACGAATAGACAAATGCCACTTTTTTGCATAACGTGCTTGGAACTGTTTCTATATTTACGTAAAAGTCATAAAAATTATAGGTTATTTGGCCAATAAAGTATCGTTTATAACGAGGTATTGTAATATCCTGTAAACATTTCTTTAAAAAAAAAATATATCTATTGAAATCTGTATACTACAATTTCATAAATTTGTGATTATTATTTCAAAACAATTTCTTTTCGATTTATTTTAAAAAATGTTTTCCCTTTCATCTGTGTGTGTATGTATGTCTGTTTGTGTGTGTGTGTGTGTGTGTGTGTGTGTGTGTGTGTGTGTGTGTGTGTGTGTGTGTGTGTGTGTGTGTGTGTGTGTGTGTGTGTGTGTGTGTGTGTGTGTGTGTGTGTGTGTGTGTGTGTGTTTGTGTGTGTGTGTGTGTGTGTTTGTGTGTGTGTGTGTGTCTCTGTGTGTGTGTGTGTGTGTGTGTGTGTGTGTGTGTGTGTGTGTTTGTGTGTGTGTGTGTGTGTCTGTCTGTTTGTGTGTGTGTGTGTCTGTTGTGTGTGTGTGTGTGTGTGTGTGTGTGTCTGTGTTGTGTGTGTGTGTGTGTGTTTTTGTTTGTGTGTGTGTGTGTGTGTGTGTGTGTGTGTGTGTGTGTGTGTGTGTGTGTGTGTTGCCACATACACAAAAACACAAATAACTTCCTTCCAACTATTTCATAAAAAGGGATACAGAGATCAGGTTGGCACCAATAAGAAAGTCTGACGGCTTATCACGAAGGTTTGCGTCACTTCTTTTTTTTAAGGAACGTAGTTTAATTTTTACCGTTATAGCGAATTTTGGATTTATAAAAGTTGCAAAAAAAATTGTTTAAGAGCTCTTCGGTTACACTGACATAATACAATGGTTTAGTGACACAAATAGTTCATAACGATAACCAAACAAATGATTTATTTTCTTTATATTTTAACAACTAAGGGGTTGAATGTGCTGTGTGACATAGCAGGCGATAGCGTTGCCAAGTGGAAACACAAGTAACTAATCCAAGGTTAATATTATGGCCGTATAAGGGTGCTTTTGTGAGGGATGATTTAATGCTTTGTGTGGGACTTTAATATTGACCAACTTAATTATAAGTTAATATTCATGGTAATATTCATTAACGCAATAAGCTATGGCTTAGTGTACTATGTCTTTGACATGTTAATTATATCATGTTTAAACTTAAGACAGTGTTTATTGGAAATGCATTTTGGCTAACTTTAGTTTGAAAAAATGCATTGGAGCGACCGTCAAGGTAAGTAACAATAAAAGGGAAGGTACTGAAATCTGGAACACATTTTAACGGACCGGTAAAAACTGATATTTAAAAATTTGAGAGTGTCTTTCAACGCTAAATTTGGCATGTAGCTATTGTTTTCTCACATCTCGGGAGCTTTTTGTAACTAAAAAACTTACTATGAAGCCTTGTTTTGGTAAAGTTAAAATTACAGTTATATTAAAATCGGATTTTTCCATTTTTGGTTTTTGTTTTTCTCAAAGAACGCGAGTAAAATGGGGCCCGTACAACCCCAGAATATCAGGTTTGGGAACCAACGAAAAAGTTCAAAAATTGGTCTGATTTCTCATCATATATTTCTAAAATCATCATTCAAAGAACTGAAGCAAATTTCAGATAAAAGAATTTTACGATTTTTCAATTAAAAATGTTTTTTCTCCTTAAGTATTTTTCACTTTATCCGCAAAATATAAATTTTATTTTTCAAATTTCTGTTGGAAGAATGAACTATCACACCAGCCATCATGTTTACAATCCAAACCCGGGACCATGTAATGAGCATTCATCCTGACTTCTAGATCCCTTTTTGAAGCGTCGTTAAAATGTTTGGTGTACGCGTGTTTTAGTAATGTAGAGTTCAAAATGTTTGGTGCACGCGTATGTTTTTAGTAATGTAGAGTTCAAAATGTTTGGTGTAAGCGTGTGTTTTAGTAATGTAGGGTTCAAAATGTTTGGTGTACGCGTGTGTTTAGTAATGTAGAGTTCAAAATGTTTGGTGTACGCGTGTGTTTTAGTAATGTAGGGTTCAAAATGTTTGGTTTACGCCTATGTTTAAGTAATGTAGAGTTCAAAATGTTTGGTGTACGCGTGTGTTTTAGTAATGTAGAGTTCAAAATGTTTGGTGTACGCGTATGTTTTAGTAATGTAGAGTTCAAAATGTTTGGTTTACGCGTGTGTTTTAGTAATGTAGAGTTCAAAATGTTTGGTTTACGCGTGTGTTTTAGTAATGTAGAGTTCAAAATGTTTGGTTTACGCGTGTGTTTTAGTAATGTAAAGTTCGAAATGTTTGGTGAACGCGTGTGTTTTAGTAATGTAAAGTTCAAAATGTTTGGTTTACGCGTGTGTTTTAGTAATGTAGAGTTATAAATGTTTGGTTTACGCGTGTGTTTTAGTAATGTAAAGTTCGAAATGTTTGGTGAACGCGTATGTTTTAGTAATGTAGAGTTCAAAATGTTTACTGTATGCTTGTGTTTTAGTAATGTAGAGTTCAAAATGTTTAGTGTACGCGTGTGTTTTAGTAATGTAGAGTTCAAAATGTTTGGTTTACGCGTGTGTTTTAGTAATGAAAAGTTCGAAATGTTTGGTGAACGCGTATGTTTTAGTAATGTAGAGTTCAAAATATTTGGTGAAGGCGTATGTTTTAGTAATGTAGAGTTCAAAATGTTTAGTGTACGCGTGTGTTTTAATAATGTAGAGCTCAAAATGTTTGTCAGGTTTGGTTCAATATTGTGACAAATATCGATTTTTGTACAGGCTTGTGGAGTCCGTTATCCAATCAAGATCAGTTAAACTTCTTCAAAATAATAACCGTACAGATTAAAAAAGAATCAGTAGCTATTTACTTTAAACTTTTCTTGAAAAATCCCATTTCACTATCGTAATCAGCGTATAAAGTTTCATAGATTAGTATTGCATTGTTTTTTTAATTTTCTTTTGAAAATGGATCCTATTTCCTTCCAACGATTCCTTTTTTTATTTTCGACGCATAATTTCAAAACGTTTTTTATTCGGTTTTGAAAGCTGATTTTATTTAAAGTTCAAAATAACAAAATTATGATTTTCTAAGTTTCGAAATGAGCGTCACTGTGAAGTTTGAAACATTTTTCTGGGTAACGAAATTCTCTAAGCTATTACAAAAATCTATTTCGTTGTAAGTTTGAACCAGAATCGCAAACACACACACGCGCGCGCGCACACGCACACACCACGAATATGAGCTTGAAGCAGTTCATTATGCTCGAAAATTCGTTCAACATTTTCAAATTAGCTGTTATTTCAAATATTTTAAAAATTGATAACATTTACGTACGATTTTTTTTTGGAAAATCCGATCCTACCATCGTAATCTGGGTTAAAAACTGCACAAATCAGCGTTTCAAAATCCGTTAATTGTAAAAACTGTTGTACGGCGGTTAGGGTTCATTTTCGTATTTTCAGTGTAATTTGAAAGTTTAGAATTACACTTATGCGCAGAATGTAATGCTGATTGAGCCTGATGGTGGAATCAGAGTTTCAAAAATGGTGAGATAAAGGAAAAACACACACACACACACACACACACACTCGCTAGAGATGTACCAAAAGTATGAATTTATTTTGTTTCGTATGACGCTAATTGTACACAGTGTTCTCATCCTTTAACTGTTCTTGGAAGTAAGGGGACGCCGACAGGTGACGAGTCATTCACTGTTTGTGTATTTGTCTGGCCGATGAACCCGATGTTATCTTACGTAGGGCCTATACAGTAGCAGACAATTCTTTGTTTCGTCTAAAAAACTCTTCTATTTACATATACCCAGCTTTGTTTTTCTCTTTCCTTTCCCGTGGTTACAATTGGTCTGAAACATAAAAACCTTTCTGCCTTTCAAAGTACTCCCTTTACGTAGCCTGCGGCGTTTTACCATCAAAAACCTTTAAAGCAGATGAAGTCCGCATCCTGCGCAGTCTTTGATCTGTATGAAGTTAACTGATAAAACTAAGGCTTCAGGCTGTGTGCATTTTACTTCTTTTAAAGTAACAATTTTAAACGAAACGCCGTTTTCTCTTTTAAATGCGATATTGTAAAGGGACACGACCTCTTTATGAGCTGTTATGACCTTTTTGTGAGCTGTTATAACCTCTTTGTGAGCTGGATTTACTTCTTTGGGAGCTGTTATGACCTCTTTATGAGCCGTTATGACCTCTTTATGAGCTGTTATAACCTCTTTTTGAACTGGATTTACTTCTTTGGGAGCTGTTATGACCTTTTTATGAGCCGTTATGACCTCTTTGTGGGCTGTTATAACCTCTTTGTGACCTCTTATGACCTCTTTGTGAGTTGTTATAACCTCATTATGAACTATTATAACCTCTTTTTGAGTTGTTATGGCCTCTTTGTGAGCTGTTTTAACCTCTTTGTGAGCTTTTACAACCTTTTTGTGAACTGTTATGTCCTCTTTGTAAGCTTTTATAACCTCTTTATGAGCTATTATGGCCTCTTTTTGAGTTGACACAATCTTTTTACGAGCTGTCACGACTTCTTGAACTTTTTTGTGAGCAGATATGTCCTTTTTATGAAATGTTTTTTGAACTCAGTATGAGCTGTCACGACCTCTTTATGAGCTGTCATAACCTCTTTATGAGCTGTTATGAGCTCTTTGTGAACTTTATGACCTCTTTATAAGCTATTATGTCCTCTTTATGAGTTGTAACAACCTTTTTATGAGCTGTCACGATCTCTTTATGAGCTTCTTGGCCTCTTTCTGAGCTTTCACGACCTCTTTATTAACTGTCATGTCCTCTTTATGAAGTATCACGACCTCTTTATAAATTCTCATGACCTTTTTATGAGCTACCACGACCTCTTTATGAGCTTTCACTACCTCTTTATGGGCTATCGTTACCTCTTCATGAGCTGTCACTACCTCTTTATGAGCTTTTACGATCTTTTTGTGAACTTTCGTGATCTCTTTATGAGCTGTTCCGACCTCTTTATGAGCTATCGTTACCTCTTTACGAGCTATCACTACCTTTCTATGAGCTGTTACGATCTCTTTATGAGCTGTCACGAACTCTTTATAAGATGTTATAAGCTCTTTGAACATTCCAATCGTCAATTCAGCCAACTTTTCAAAGCATTTATGACTATTTACTTATCAAGGACTGTGTTTTGTATACAGAAAGACAAATCTGGAATCTGTGAACAATGTCAATACTGGGAATGTTAAGCTACTTTTCTGTACGGCTTGCGGATGCCCTTATTGTAAAATCCCCCAGTGCCAAGAAGAAATTCTGTAATGACACTAAAAATATCTTGCTGAATATTTTCTAATTTGAGCTCGCTCTATAATCATTTCACTTTTTCAATCTACTTCCCAACCCACACTCTTTAATGGTTTTTTCGGCTTAAATTAGGATTTGTAATTTACACTGGATATGCTAAACGCACTTTGCTTGTATTTTGTTTAAAAAAAAAAAAACACTTTTAATAGGCCCTAAGTGTAAAGCTTACGGCAGTAACTGCAGTCTTGATCCTACGATATTGCAAGATCAAAGAAGCAACATCTGGTTTGATGAAATCAGATTTTGAAAAATGTGTAGTATAATAATATTATAGTTGGAAATTAGCTTCTATCAAGTCAGCGAGACATCTGCGCGCACAAAGCGCACACACTTTTTTCCGGTTACCTTCCCCATGCCTTACGTACGTCTATCCTGTATTAAGCCTTGTTAGAACTTTGGATACAATGGTATTTAATTTAACGGTTTGCTTCGTCGAGATGTGTTGAAATCGTCGAGGGGCGATCTTCAAAGCGCCAAGGCGGTATTCAAATTGAAGTCCTTTTCATCGTCGTGCCCCCAGTACTGCGGAACGCTTTGAGAAAGTGTTGATTACAAGGGTTTCATTCCCCCTTAAATTAAAAGCTGTACACATTAAACTGTGAACGGGGAAAAGTAAGGTTTTTTAGCAACGGAAAGTCGGTAATCACTTGGGGGAGCGATGGACGTCATCACTTCAAAGATATTACAGAACCGGAATTCACATATATATATATATATATATATATATATATATATATATATATATATATAGAGAGAGAGAGAGAGAGAGAGAGAGAGAGAGAGATCACATTGAAAATCTGTGTACACCCGTTCAACACAGTCGTATATAGAAGAAATATTATGTCGAAAGGGTTTTTTCGATATTGTGCCGACGTTCCTTAAGAATCATATTTGGCATCTTCGAGGTTGTTCTCGCTCCAAGTGTGAAGCCTAACCAACGTTTCAGATAGACAGCAGACAATGTATTACACCTTCAAGGCGAATACAGGCACTTCGACTTCAAACTTGGAACGAGAACAACCTCGAAGATGCCAGACAAGATTTTGGCGAAAAGTAGGAACAATGTTTCGATTGTTTTGGACGGATGTACACCGATTTTCAATGTGATTCACGTTTTTCCATCCGTGAAAGAATATATATATATATATATATATATTATTATTATTATTATTATTATTATTTGCGCATAGACCCTGTTAGATCACGCAAAGCACTCCGACTCATGTCTTGTTCCTTCTAATCCTCCACACCTCCCTCATCCTGTCCCTATGGATCCTCTTCCGCTCCTCCGTCCATTTTACCCCTGCTCTCTTTGGGATTTCATTCTATGGAACCTTACAACCGAGCATCTTTCTCCTGTATGCGTGCCTATCTTCAACATCGGTTGAGTCTATTCCTGCGTCATGTAGGTCTATTCTGACTTGTGCGATCCACGACGTATATATATATATATATATATATATATATATATATATATATATATATATATATAATATGAAACGTAATCTGATATAAATAAAAATATATTTATTTAATTATTATTTATTAATAATATTTATATGATGAGTTTACTAAATTTATTGAATATTGAATATTAAAGTAGTTGACTAACTTACACTTAATTACTTAACAAAATTCTTATGAATTACTATCAATACACGTATTCATTTAAAAACATCAATGTAACTTTAACTTCTTACCTTCCTAACATTAACATAAACGTGTATATACTCTACCAACTGGTATTCAGATAAATTTTGTTTTAAGTTTTTAATATTTCTTTTTTATTAGGTTCTTTCTGAAGTTTTCTGAAGCTGCTACTTATTTAATGATTAATATGATCTTACTTGATTTTCTTATTGGCCTTGCAGTACCGAAAAAAGCATTGCTTCGCTCTTCTAGAAGTTGCTGAGAGGGCCCACTCAAAACTCGGTCGGGTGACAGAAGGCTTTGGTTCCTTGGAACAGTCGATTTTTTATAACTCTTCTAAAATTAACAAAGACGGAATACTTTTATGAACGAAGAAAACTATTTTGGCATTGTAAAACAAAAAGTCTTGTCGATGGCAATAAAGCCCCGTAATCGGTTCGTAAACACTTCTTTTATAGCTGCCAAAATCAATTCTGTGCCAAGTGTTAATCAAAGCGGACTTGAAGTATGGACGTAAAAGTGTTGATACCAGCGCGCGCGTACATAGTTGTCTGGAAAATACAAATCACAACCCTTAAAATTATGTGGAAAAGCCAAATAAAATACCCTTTAAATTGTTCAATAAATACCAATAAAATTCCCCTAAAATTCTTCGGGAAAGACTAGTAAAATTACCTTACAATTATTATGTAAATACTAGTAAAATGACCAGAAAATTTTCCGGAAAAACCAAATAAAATACCCTTTAAATTGTGCAGTAAATGCCAATAAAATCCCCTTAAAATTGTTCGGAAAAGCCAAATAAAATACCCCTTAAATGGTTCAAGAAATACCAATAAAATTCCCCTAAAATTCTTCGGGAAAGACTAGTAAAATTACCTTACAATTACTATGTAAATACTAGTAAAATGGCCAGAAAATTTTCCGGAAAAGCCAAATAAAATACCCTTTAAATTTTGCAGTAAATACCAATAAAATTCCCCTAAAATTCTTCGGGAATGACTAGTAAAATTACCTTACAATTACTATGTAAATACTAGTAAAATGACCAGAAAATTTTCCGGAAAAACCAAATAAAATACCCTTTAAATTGTGCAGTAAATACCAATACAATCCCCTTAAAATTTTTCGGAAAAGCCAAATAAAATACCCTTTAAATGGTTCAAGAAATACCAATAAAATTCCCCTAAAATTCTTCGGGAAAGACTAGTAAAATTACCTTACAATTACTATGTAAATACTAGTAAAATGGCCAGAAAATTTTCCGGAAAAGCCAAATAAAATACCCTTTAAATTTTGCAGTAAATACCAATACAATCCCCTTAAAATTGTCCGGAAAAGTCAAATAAAATACCCTTTAAATTGTGCAATAAATACCATTACAATCCCCTTAAAATTGTTCGGAAAAAACAAATAAAATTCCCTTAAAATTGTAACGTAAAGACTAGTAAAATGATCTTAAAATATTCCGGAGAAGATAATAAGTGTCCTGTAATTTGTTTAATAAGACCAATAAAATGTTCTTAAAATAGTGTGGTAAAGACTAGTAAAGAGACCTTAAAATTGTTCGGAAAATGCAAATAAAATGCCCTTAGAGTTGTTCCGTAAAAACTAATGCAATTGCCTTAAAATTTTTATGCAAATACTGGTAAAATGGCTGAAAATTGTCCGGAAAAGCCAAATATAATACCCTTTAAATTATGCAATAAATACCAATAAAATTTCTTTAAAATAAAATACCGTAGGTAAAAACCTTAATTATATGAACTTAAAATAACTTATTGGCCTAATTTGTTCAATGAGACCAATAAAATTTCCTTTAAATTGTTTGGTAAAGGCGAGTGAAAGAACGTTAAAATTATCTGAAAAGGACTAATAAGATGATTTTAAAATTATTTGGTAAAGACTAGTAAATTGGCATTAAAAGTTTCGAGAGAAGACAAATAAAAATTCCCTAAAATTGTTCAATAAGGACTAATAAATTTTCCTTAAAATCGTAATGGATGACCAATAAACAAACCTTAAATTTCTCATGAAAAACAAATAACATTTTGCAGTATATAATTTTTAACGATCACAAAAAGTTATCTGTAAATAAGGATCGGTCTCATTTCAAAGTCCCGTATCTAAATTCTAATCATGATGGGATCTCTCAAATAAGTATGCAAGGGCGTTTTGAATAAAACCGGGAAGAGGGAGTGAGTAAATCAGGCCACGTTATAATGCCAACTCACTATTACTACTTGGTGGGCATTTAGAGACAAAGGTTAATGTAGGCGGTGACCAAAAGTAAAAAAGACCTGCCACAAAGCTCAGGTTACCCATTAGTTATAAAACATTCACGCTCGGAATGAAAAAACAAAAGAGAAGAACATTAGCAGGGTTAAAAGAAACGAGAGGGTTGGGGGGACCTTGAAAAACAATTTGTCAAGGCCAGGTCACTGCCCCATTCCTCCCTAGTTGGACAAATCCCAACCTTATCTCGTGTTCACTTTGTTATTGCAGTAGTTCATTACCGGTACCTAAATTAAGGATAATTTTCCTGTTTTACCACCATTAAAGTGTGGTTTTTGTGTTCTTTTGCGAACTTTCGTATATTGTGATCATATGAGAGTTTATTTTACTAAAATGATTTGGTGTTAATGACAAAGAAAATCTTGTGATATATAGAGTGACGTTTATTTGTTAAATGTCAAAGTTGGTGAAATGAATGTGTTTTATATCTGATATTTACAATTACACACTCACTCACTCACTGATCACAGTCCCTAAAGAACAACAAGGCTTATGAAATTGAAATTTTGCATAGTGGCTTCCCACATCTTAGTGGTTTAAAATTACTTCTTTTTAGAACAAGTAAGTTTCCTTTATTCAATGGGAGTACGGCTTATTGAATTTTAATGAAACGTTTTTCGTGGTTACTTGTTGTTGTGACGAGTTTTTTTCATGCATAAAACTTTTTTTCTTTATTATGTATAGCTGTGAACAAATCTAAGGAATCTCAAACTATAATACACCTGTTTCGTAACAAAATGGGTGAATTTCAAAATGTCTGTTGAACAATCTATCGTCTAGCTTTTCTGGGACAACTTTCAAAGAGAATCTGTGTACATTATATATACAATCGTTAGCATATTTTATACTACCTGAAACTGCTTACATTAATTTAAAACAAAATTACTGCTACCCGAATGCTTGATTTGTTTGTTTGTTTTATTTTATTCTCTCTCTATTTGTTTCACCAACTTTGGGGTACACTAAATCAATCACTTCTTAGTGTTCTGTGCCTTCCTCGTAGCCCAGTATTGCCTCATACGCTGTGATCTTGCTCTTCTTTTTTCGTCAGAGATTTGGATCGTTCGCTTGGATTTGACTTTGCCTTGGACCGTTGCTTCTTGTCCTTGGTTATTGTTTTGGCTGTTCTGTCCATGAGCATAGTGTCAGTGATCTGTAGTTCTGTCATGTCTTTTTCCGTTTCTCTAAACCAAAGTGGTTTGGCTCTTCTTTTATTTTATTATTATTATTATTATTAAAAAAAAAAAAAATTTTTTTGTGTTTAACGTCTGACTATTGTGCACACTTCGGCTAATGCAGACGATGGGATGATTTATAGCGTATGAAAATGCCAAGCCCTGGCCGGAAATCGAACCCGGGTCCTCGTGGTGAAAGCCCAGTACGCTATCAACTAGGCCACCGAGGCGGCTTTGATTTGTTTGTAAACGGCAACTTGTTTACACCTGAAACTGTTTACACCGGTGTCAGGGATCGACTTTAAAGGTTGAGGTTGATTACTTGTACTTGCCTTCTCGTTTGTCAATTTTTCGTTACATTATTTTCGATTTGATTTCACTACACTACAAAATTTACCGTACCGGACGTAAAAAAGCATTCACTTCAAATTACCTTTAGAATCCAACTTTATTGAATTGTGTTACTCTCAATTCGATTTCACTGAACCACATAATAGCCGTATTAGGCGTAAAGAAGTGTTCACTTCAATTACCTTAAGACCTTACTTAATTCAGCTGTGTTATTCTCAATTCGATTTCACTGCACCACAAAATATCCTTATCGGGCTTAAAGAATTATTCACTCCAGTTACCTTAAGAACCTTACTTAACTCAATTGTGTTACTCTCAATTTGATTTCACTGCACCACAAAATAGCCGTATCGGGCGTAAAGAAGTATTCACTTCAGTTACCTTAAACACCTTACTAAATTCAATTTTGTTACTCTCAGTTCGATTTCACTGCACCACAAAATTAGCCATTCCGGGCGTAAATAAATATTCACTTCAGTTACCTTAAGAACCTTACTTACTTCAATTCCTTTACTCTCAGTTCGATTTCACTGCACCACAAAATTAGCAATTCCGGGCGTAAATAAATATTCACTTCAGTTACCTTAAGAACCTTACTTCAATTCCTTTACTCTCAGTTCGATTTCACTGCACCACAAAATTAGCCATTCTAGGCGTAAATAAATATTCACTTCAGTTACCTTAAGTACCTTACTTACTTCAATTCCTTTACTCTCAGTTCGATTTCACTGCACCACAAAATTAGCCATTCCGGGCGTAAGTAAATATTCACTTCAGTTACCTTAAGAACCTTACTTCAATTCCTTTACTCTCAGTTCGATTTCACTGCACCACAAAATTAACCATACTGGGCGTACGAAGTATTCACTTCAAAAATTTAGTGTCGCGAAGATTGTGACGTCAGAATCGGCCTTATAAGTTTTTTATATTCTTATTGCCAAATACGACATTTGTCTGTAATTATAGTTTCTATTATTATTACGAAAATTTATAAATAATAATATTTCACTATTTTTTTTTATTTTAACATTTTGAACTTCTAATTCCGCCGTTATTGTATTTAATATTTATTCCATTCCAGCCGTCATTATTCGAACTAAGTAGTTTATCTATGGTCAAGTTGCTTAATTTGGTAATACATGTTGCTGTTATTCACTGACATTTCTGCGAAAAGCAGCTGTTTCAAGAATTTTTCACTGTTCCCTTCCGTTACTCTCAGTTCGAATTCACTGCGCCACAATAATTGCTTTACCGGGCGTAAAGAAGTATTCACTTTAAAACTAATACTATTAAAACTTATTTTCCATCACCTCGGCGAAACAGTTATTATAGTTAAAAGCGATGCGCACACACGCTCGATTAAGTCTATCAGAATTTAATTATGGGTTATTTCCACGATTGCCAAACGCATTTTATACTCTGTTTAGTGATAAAGTGAAAGCATTTAAATATTGAAAACGAGCCTTGACGGCTGCTTGGCGTCGAAGTGTTTTTATTCGCCTCCTTTGAATAAGAGCTTATTAAAGTCCCACCTTTCCTCTCAGACCGATACTAAAAGATGCATTGATCTCGTTATGAAATACTTACGTTCGCCGGGACGGTCCAATTCTCACTGAATAAATGAAAAGCACTTTCGCTGCGCCAATTCTATTCCATTTCCCAGACACGTAGCTCGGGAAGTAGTGATTAATTCCCGGTGCCAACATTGATACTGCTGACAAGTGACGAATATGTTTTGTGTTTTTTAAATTGATTTTTGAGCGATTATTTTTTTAGAGGGTTTCAAAAGTTATCCAATAATTTTAGCGGTCAGCTTCTGCGAGAGAAGGGTGTCAGCGAACAGGACGTTGTGTCGAACGGAAGTAAAGGAATTGGGTGATTGAAATGTGTTAGCGCTGAAACAAATACGTTAGGGCTGTAAAAATTCGCTTTGGCTCTGGATAATAGATTATTTTTAAAGGTCTTTATATATAAAGTGTTGTGTGTGTGTGTGTGTGTGTGAGAGAGAGAGAGAGAGAGAGAGAGAGTGTGTGTGTGTGTGTGAGTGAGTGTTTGTGTGTGTGTATGTGCCTTTGTGTGATTGTGTGTGTGTGTTTGTGTTCGTGTGTGTGTGTGTGTGTGTGTGTTTGTTTGTTTGTGTGTGTTTGTGTATGTGTTTGTGTGTGTATGTGTGTGTGTGTATTTGTTTGTGTGTGTGTGTGTGTGTGTGTGTGTGTGTGTGTGTGTGTGTGTGTGTGTGTGTGTGTGTGTGTACTAAATTTTTGATGTGAATAATTCCTTACCCTCAGTGGGGCAAGTTTTGTGATGCATTGAAATCGAATTGACAGTAAAGGATAGCAACGATGAATTTATGAAAAAAACTTATGGTTGAAACAACTGATTATCACAGAGATAACAATAACAGTAATAAGTATTATAACGCAGTGTGTGTGTGTGTGTGTGTGTGTGTGTGAGTGCGTGCGTGTGTGTGTGTGTGTGTGTGTGTGTGTGTGTGTGTGTGTGTGTGTGTGTGTGTGTGTGTGTGTGTGTGTGTGTGTTTTAGCACTCTGACTTTTGCAATTTTTTTCGATTTGATTAAAAATCGATTTTTGAAATAGCTTGGACGTTATCTAGCAAATTTGGTTCAACAATTTTATAATGGCGGCAATTCCAAATATTTAAAAAAATACTTGATATTCGTATACTTTTTTTGAAAATGTTTCCGCCATTGTAACCAACTTTCAAATTTGTCTAAAATATTATTCCAAATTTAATCGAGTGTGCAAAAATGAACCCAGATTATCACGTTATCGGAGCGATTATTTTCAATTCAAGGGAGAAATAATCTACCGTGAATACCATTCAAGGTCGGGATTCTTTTACTGTAGCACATTATAATAAAGAAGTAAAAATACTGGTATTGTTTTGCGCGCATTCTAGACGGTGTAAGTAAAGAAAGTACTTGTAAAAATTGTGGAATAACAATGTCAAGACCCATTGAAGGAATTCATAAAGGATTCCTTTGATGATTGCGCGTTGTTACCGTTTAGCGGAGAGATTTTCAGTTTTATTTATTTTTATAAAAACATTAATTAAAATATTTCACTTATTTTAAAGTAGACTACTCGATAACGGAATTCCTCAAATTCCGACATTGTTTATGAAAGGTTGTATTTATTTTGCCTCAGCCTTTAAACGTTTCGTGAATTTACGGCAAAAATCTTTTTGGAAATTTAACATACACAGTATTTTCTAAAGAACTGATGTTACGATTTTGATTAAATTTGCTACTAGTATACTTTATTTACCTAAACATAACTGGTGGTAATATGACAGTAGAATAGAAAATCGATAGGTAAACTCTGATATTACTTCATTTATACTTTACCTTCTCCTTTATAATAGTAATGTTTGTATTTCTGTAGCTTAGTATGTGACTAGTCGAAACCGGGAGCGAGTGATAAAATTCTATTGCAATTTAATGTGTGTTTTTAATAAATCTCAGTATTTTAACATCGATATAATCCGTTTATGTCAAGAGAACATCAAACACAGTATATCGATTGACACAAAAGGGGATTTGTTTGTGGAAAAAGTGAACAAATTTGGTCACTATTCATGATTCGTACGATGGTAGTGGGAAGCACAAAACAATATGGCTTAGTGTCGCTTTACTATTGTGATGTTAAAAGGTGATTAAAAGCGTTACCTTTATGTAATGAACAAAAATATTGTTGAAACTACTGGGACGTAAAACAATAACAAAAATTGGTACATAGAGGCTACGCGCATTAGATGTTCCATGTTAAAATTCCGTTTAATCCTCGTTTCCTTCTACATTTTTATTCAATTCATCTCTCAGTTCTTGCCTTTCTTTATATTCAGTACCTGTCTTGATAAACCCTTTTCTTAACGTAAAGTAGTCTTTTATAAGCTAAATATTACACAAACACGTGCTATGTAACACATGTTTAAATATTATTGCACCTCTAAATAAAATTACACAAACACGTGCTATGTAACATATGTTTAAATATTATTGCACTTCTAAATAAAATTACACAAACACGTGCTATGGAACATATGCTTAAATATTATTGCACTTCTAAATAAAATTACACAAACACGTGCTATGTAACATCTGTTTAAATACTATTGCACTTCCAAATAAAATTGCACAAACACGTGCTATGAAGCACATGTTTAAATATTATTGCACTTCTAAATAAAATTATACAAACACGTGCTATGTAACATCTGTTTAAATATTATTGCAATTCTAAATAAAATTACACAAACACGTGCTATATAACACATGTTTAAATATTATTACACTTCTAAATAAAATTACACAAACACGTGCTATGTAATATATGTTTAAATACTATTACACTTCTTTGTAATTATATATAATTACTACCGAAATTTATATATAATAATATTTAATCTATGATATTCATTTTAACAATTTAATAATTAGGATTATGACCTCTTTTTCCATCTAGTGGTCTAATTACTCATCTCGTAAAGTCTACCGCGGGACGAAACCTTACTGTTCCTTCTTCAGGCCGTAAAGCAAAGTGTCAAATCCCTCTGTCTAGGTCGTCACAAAGTTAAACAAAACATTGAAAACAATCGTCACAAATACTAAACAAAATTACACTATTCAAATACAAACGATAAATTTTGGTTTGGCCAAACGATACGTGCAACTCGTATGTCCGTTTCATTCCGGACTGCCAAATGTAATGTCCATTCAATCCGGAATGTAACGACATATCGTTTGGCCAAACCAAATTTTAATCGTGTAATTGTGCTTAGTGTTTGTGACGACCTCGATAGAGGGATTTGACATTTTGTATTACGGCCTGAAGGTGAAACAGTAGAGTTTCGAAACCGCAGTAGTCTTGACGAGGTGAGTAAATAGACCACTAGACGGAAAAATAAGTTATAATCCTAATTATTTAAATATGCGGTCCGGTGGCTATGTTGCAATAATCAAATTAACATTTTAAACTGCTAAATATATCCGTTATTATTATTTAATATTTATTATAATCTCGTCTTTCATTATTCGAAATAATTAGTCTATGACCAAATTGCTTGATTTTGTAATACTTATACAAAATACTCACTGGTTACTTATTATAAAAATACTTATTATCAAAATACTTATATAATACTTATACTGGTTACTCACTGATAACCAGCATAATACTTATACTGGTTACTCACTGATAACCAGCTGTTTCGTAAATTCTTCACCGTTCCCACCCGTTATTCTCAATTCGATTTCACTGCACCACAACAGGCGTAAAGAATTATTCACTTCAAAAATTTACTACGAATTAATTCCAAAACATTGACTGTTAAAAATAGAAAAATAACGATTATCAATCTATGAACAACCGTGCTCATTCCTCTATACAATAATATGATTAAGTTATTATCAAAAACCTAAAAATATCTAACTTAAAAAATCGTTTTTATAAGTCTTTCCTCGAATTCCAGACATGTCGAAACATTCACAACTCGAGCTGTGTACCAATTTCGGTCCTACGCTGTACGTACCCGCGACTCCGTAAATACGGGTGTCATTTCTCAATGTCAAACTGTGTTACCCCTCCTACGCGACTGAAAATGGAATGAAAAATGTCTGTTTGAAAAATTGCCACTCATTATGTAGTCGATGCGACAGAGTCTGTTTCAATTAGTCATCTCGAAACTGGGATATTTTGATTTATCGAAACGTTTTTGTGTCGATTTAAAATTTTATCGTGTCACCTTAGTATCTGTCCGTTTTTAAGAAGCACCTCGTTTGCTGTACTATCAGTTGTAAACTCAAATGTTAAAAATAATAAAAGAATATATTTACGTGATCGATGTTCGGAAATCACAAAAAGACTACAAAATCAAGGGCGGATTTAACATGTTTTTAAATTTTATTTTTTTTTAACGTCCGGCTATTGTGCACACTTGGGCTAATGCAGGCGATCGGATGATTTATAGCATATGAAAATACCAAGCCCTGGCCGGGAATCGAACCCGGTTCCTCGGGGTGAAAGCCTAGTTCACTATCAACTAGGCCACCGAGGCGGCTTTAACCAGTTTAAAAGAGGAGGGGTCTGACCAAAGGATAAACTCGGAAACTCATAAAATATTATATTATTATAATTTCCAATAGAATCATGCACATATTTCGTATGGGCCTAAGTTCGTTCTTATCTATTTACTGCTGAGTAAATCTTTTTGATACAATCTAAAAAAATATTAATTATCGTAGTACACATAGGCTTTGGAGAGTTCCTTTTACATGGAATACACAAAATTAAATAGGCCCTACAGAAATGAATATAAATCAAAATAATAAAAAAATATATTAATTATCGTAGTACACATAGGCTTATTTTGGAGTTCCTGTTACGTGGAATATATAAATTAAATACAGAAATGAATATAAATCAAAATATTAAAAAAATATATTAATTATCGTAGTACACATAGGCTTATTTTGGAGAGTTCCTGTTACATGGAATACATAAAATTAAATACAGAAATGAATATAAATAAAAATATTAAAAAAATATATTAATTATCGTAGTACACATAGGCTTATTTTGGAGAGTTCCTGTTACATGGAATACATAAAATTAAATACAGAAATGAATATAAATCAAAATAATTAAAAAAATATTAATTATCGTAGTACACATAGGCTTATTTTGGAGAGTTCCTGTTACATGGAATACATAAAATTAAATACAGAAATGAATATAAATCAAAATAATAAAAAAAAATATTAATTATCGTAGTACACATAGGCTTATTTTGGAGAGTTCCTGTTACATTGAATACATAAAATTAAATACAGAAATAAATATAAATCAAAATAATAAACAAATATAAATTTTTTTACTAAGTTCGTGGTTTTATTGTTAATGGACTTCGGATAACGAAGTTTTAACTTTTTTTTACAACTTCACGAAGTCATCAGCAATTTTGTTTGGGTCGATTTTGTCTGCTATTTTCTGTTTATACCTATGTCCATCGTGTCCACGCATCCGCTGGTAAAAAATATGTGACATTCTAGTCACCGCATGCCAACGACCTTGCAGTAGTTTCCCAACTGTCATGACAGTCACTGGCCTTAACTTGGCTAAAGGTTTTCCTAACAACTTCCGCAGATCACATGCTAGGGATTTTGTGAGTACCCAAATTTCACAGCTACAACTACCAGCTAAATATGATTAACCACAATGGTTTTTAATCAACAAAATGATTGCGTAAACAATGACGTCACATTAAAACGACCCAATAGACGGGATTTATTCGAGCGCCATTGGTAGATCCATCAGGCGGTTACAAATTGAATATCATTTATAAATGCTGTCACGAGGATAAACGGAAATTGATTGCCCTATTCTTTAAACGTGACTGGTAACTTTAATTGCGTTTTTCAATCGGTTGATTTATTCCTTCAAGTATTTCGGATATTTTCGGTTTTTTACTTCCGCAGCAGATAAAGTTTTCAAAAATGCATTACACAAACTTTCTCCCTTTCAACTAAAAAGTGGTGAAAATAGCATAATGTCGCATATTTAGATTTTTCAAACTGTATCTCATATTTTAGGGCTATTTGTGATGGATTTTGTCCGTCGCGTGACTCGAGTGCACAAATTTATATTGCTAGTTATAGTAAAAGGTCAGTTGTTTTATACAAATTCGTAACGACCAGCTGATTTTACTGAACAGCTGATACGCTATCATACGTTTTAGGTTATGTTGTTAAAAACTATCTATGGTAATTATATTAAAAAATCATTTGTTTTATATTAATTCATAACGATCAGCTGGTTTCACTAAACAGCTGATATGCTATAGGTTATGTTGTTACTAGCTAATGTACTTATATTAAAAAATCATTTGTTTTATATTAATTAGTAACGATCAGCTGGTTTCACTAAACAGCTGATATGCTATAGGTTATGTTGTTAAAGACTAGCTATGGTACTTATATTAAAAAATCATTTGTTTTATATTAATTATTAACGATCAGCTGGTTTCACTAAACAGCTGATATGCTATAGGTTATGTTGTTAAAGACTAGCTATGGTACTTATATTAAAAAATCATTTGTTTTATATTAATTCGTAACGATCAGCTGGTTTCACTAAACAGCTATAAATTTTAGGTAATATTGCTAAAAATTAGGTATGGTAGTTATAGTAAAAAATTAGTTGTTTTATACTGATTCGTAACGATCAGCTGTTTTCATTGAACAGCTGATACGCTATAATACGTTTTAGGTTATGTTGTTAAAGACTAGTTATGGTACTTATATTAAAAAATCGTTTGTTTTATATTAATTCGTATCGACCAGCTGATACGCTATAATACGTTTTAGGTTATGTTGTTATAAACTATCTATGGTAATTATATTAAAAAATCATTTGTTTTATATTAATTCGTAACGATCAGCTGGTTTCACTAAACAGCTGATAGGCTATACGTTTTAGGTTATGTTGCTAAAAATTAGGTATGGTAGTTATAGTAAAAAATCAGTTGTTTTATACTGATTCGTAACGATCAGCTGTTTTCATTGAACAGCTGTAAAAAATTTTAAGTTATATAGTTAAAAACTAGTTATGTTAATTTGTTTTCGAAACAATTTGTCGCAATTAAAATAATAATGATACATTGGCTTTTTTAACAAAAGAAATAATATATAAAAAAATACATGGTTAAAATAGTGTTCGTATAAATTATATGAAAAAACAACCGAAAAGTTTTGTTTTCATACTTACAGATGTGTTTGCGCAAAATTTTATCAAAATCATTAGATATGATTTTTAAGTTTTAAAAAAAAAAATGGTTCAAGATAAATTATTTATACAATTTCCATGGAAAATTGCATAATTAAAGTATCATGAACGATGTTTTTCCACTTTGTATACGGTGGAAGTAAAAGTGAAAATTTAATAATTGCTTTTTCTCTAAACGTATTTTTCCCGAAAGCAGGAGAACGAAGTTTTATGAAACGGCGCTTGTGTCGAGTTCGGTAGGAGGTGTAATTTTCCTCTTCACTTAGCCGCTGAAGCTAAACTAGTGACGCCTATTGTACTTCGCACTTAATGCTCAACTGAGAGTTACAGCTAGATGGCTTTAATACTTGGAATAACTCGGTCGATCTCAAGTAGCGCCTACCTCTATTTTCTCACTGTACAAAGTATAAAGAGAATATATTTTGAGTTTGCCTTACTCTTACCAGTTCAGGCAACTTGTATCCGAAAAACGTGGTTTTTTACACAACGTTGTTTGTCTCGCAAATATCAAACTTTTTCTTTTATTGGGAACATCTAGAATATTGTTTTGTTGATTATACATATCTGCCTTACTAGCTTCTAACATTTTATATTTAACTAACATTACCCGTCGCGGCTTCGCCCAAGAAACTTAAACTGTTTCAGTAATGTAATAATTTAGAAACATAAAAGAATATGTTAATAAAAGCGTGATCGTCTAAACTCGTGATTATTTTACAGTGAATATGAAAAAATATTATAACTTGAATATGTTGTTTTATTGTTTTCAAAACGTGTTCCATTCGAATTGAAGAAAATCTGATAAAAAATTGTTTTGCTCCAAAAAAAAAATTTATATCTCTTTTATATTTTTGTCCTTTTAGGGGATGAATTTAGGCGGAAAATTCTTAAGAAAAACCCCTCATTTTAACTCTTTAGGGGTTGAATACTCGAAAATCGTTTTTCAGTACACCACTACATGCGGTGGTAACCCTGAAAATTTCAAATCTTTAGCTATTATAGTCTCGGTTATACGTTGATTATTAAACATGGACTGGGTAAGTAGTGTAATGGCGTTAAAATCAAATTTTTGCAAAGTAATTTCTCAGTGCACCTCAACATTGTTGTAAGAAGGTACCAGGAAAATTTCAAGTCTCTAGCTATACGCCATTATAAAAATTTCAAGTCTTGCCTGTACGTTGATTAATAAAATTGGGCTGGGTACATAATTTAATGGTGTTAAAATAAAATGTTTGCAAAATTCTTTCCTATTGTACATCGACATTGTTGTAAGAAGGTACCGTGAAAATTTTAAGTCTCTATCTATATTAGTCTCGGCCGTACGTTGATTATTAAAGTAGGCTTTGGTAAGTAGTTTAATGGCGTTAAAATCAAATTTTTGAAAAATCCTTTTTTAGTGCACGCCTATATGGTAACATAAATGTACCCTGAAAATTTCAAGTCGCTAGCTAAAATAGTTTTGGCTCTGCGTTGATTATGAATCAGTCTGGAGCCGCCTCGGTGGCCTAGTTGATAGCGTACTAGGCTTTCACCCCGAGGACCCGGGTTCGATTCCCGGCCAGGGCTTGGCATTTTCATACGCTATAAATCAACCCATCGTCTGCATTAGCCCAAGTGTGCACAATAGTCGGACATTAAACACCAAAAAAAAAAAAAAAAAAATGAATCAGTCAGTCAGGACTTCTTTTATATATTAAGATGACGCATGTGGGAATAATTCCATTATCAAAACGTTTTGCTGTACTGCACGTACTTTTTTGGAAATATTTCGAGCGCGAGAACAAATCAAAAATCATTATTTCAACATTTCCACCGGACCTCATATTTAAATAATTTGGATTATGACTTATTTTTCCGTCTAGTGGTATTTTCATTCACCTCGTAAAGGCTACCGCGGTTTCGAAACCTTATTCTTTCATCTTCACGCAGTAATACAAAATGTCAAATCCCTCCGTCGAGGCCGTCGTAAAGTTAAACAAAACATTTAAAACACACGTCACAAACACTAAACACAATTACACGATTAAAATGCACACGCAGTCAGCATTAAATTCTGTACATACGTGTAATTCTAAACTTTCAAATTACACTGAAAATACGAAAATGAGCCCTGACCGCCGTCCAACAGTTTTTATATTCTAACGGATTTTGAAAATTCAGAACGCCGATTTGTGCAGTTTTTAACGACGGTAAAATCGGATTTTCAAAAAAAACTCAGACTTAAATATTATTAAATTTTAAAGATTTGAAATGACCGCCATTTTGAAAATAGGCGAATTTTCCGAGTTATCGATCTGGTTCAAGCTCGTAAACGGTTCATGTGTCACGTTTCAATCAAATCGGACGAGAACTGCGAATACACCCACCCACAACCCCCCACACACAAGATTTTTAGGCGTAAAAGTCTGTGGATTAGGAAAGTTTTTGGAAGAAATCGAGGTTCGGGCCAACGAGGCAGTGAAGTCGATCCCGAGATGGTTGACAGGTATGGGTCTGCAGCTTGTCAATCATAAGACGGAGGTTATGCGTGTGACCAGCAGGAAAAAGAGGGTAAAAGTAACTCTTACAGTTGGAGATATGCAGATAAGTTCCGTCCCAGCCCTTCGATACCTTGGTGTGTGGGTTGACGCGAGACTCTGCTTCAGGGAACATCTCAAGGCAGTTAATGAAAAGGCGGCGAACGTGGCAGAAGCCCTTTGCAGGCTCATGCTGAATCTGGGAGGTCCAAGACAGGCACGCCGCCGACTTATGGCTGGGATAGTAAGCTCAGTGCTCCTTTACGGAGCACCAATTTGGAGCCAGGCTATGACGATTGCGAGCTATGCGCGCAAAGTTAATGCGGTGCACCGCCGTGCGTTGCTGCGTGTCGTGAATGGTTATCGAACAGTTTCCTACGACGCTGCATGCGTAGTGACGGGAGAACCCTCAATGAAGCTGATGGCTGATGAAAGAGCGAGGCTCTACTGGCGCAAGCGAAGTGCTGAGCCGCGGTATAGTCATACAATGGCAATTACAGAGGAGCGAAATCGGACTCTGGAGACATGGCAGCGACAGTGAGACGAATCAGACATACCAACTCAATGGTAACATCCAGGATTGGTGCAACAAGGATCATGGGGAGGTGGATTTCTATCTCACACAGATTCTCACTGGACACGGTGGCTTCTGAGCTTACTTGTTCCGTTTCAGGCTGGAAGCAGACTCGGCTTGCCCCTCTGTCTTCCAGCAGTGGATGAAAATGAGGAGCATGTGGTTTTCCGGTGTCGGAGGTTCGACGAAGAAAGGATGAAGCTGCAAATATATCTGCGAGGCATCATTACACCAGACATTCTGGTTGCGACAATGATGGCTCCAGAGGCCAACTCGAGGGCCATTGCGGGCTTCGCTGCAGTGGTATGAAGAGGATGAGGGCTGAGGATCGAGAAAAGAGAGCCATCCCTGTAGAAGAGTAGGCGGTCAGCCAGTCCATCTTCACACGAAGTAATGCCTGGCTGCGGTTCCGTGGGGGGGGGGTTTACAGAAGAGGAATGCTTTTGGTGGTTTTATTAGTGGATAACAATATTTCCTAACTTGAGTTTGAACTTAATTTGAGCCCCACACTCTGGGGTAGTGCGGTAGCCTACCGCCAGGTAGTCTATAAAAGATTTGTCCACCTTTTTTTGGTATCGCAAAACACACACACACACACACACCCACACACACACACACAAACATATTAATAAAGCTAAAACCACTTTTTTGACTCTGATGGACTTGAAAAAGAGTAGATCCAAAGGAAAATTGAAATCGTCTTTTCATGATCAGCAACCTCTTTTTTATACCTCAGTACTTACTGAGAACATTCAAATATATTTATTGACCGCGTGAGTATTGAATATAAGCGGATTGGAAGTACAGCCACTATTATAAATATCAGCGGCTAAAGTCAAACATAATTGGACTATCTGCAGCCACGAACGCTGCAAGCTGTAAGGGGAAGACGTTTGAGAATATAGACGTATTTAACTGTAGTTGAACACTCTGCCATAAGATGCCAGCAATGAGCCCTCATTTATAAAAAAATCTTAACGACTCTTCTGAAAGTGATCTAGAGGTCTGGATCGACGCTCATTTCAAGGTCTCTGGTCTGGATAATACCGTGATGGCGTTCCAATGGAAATTCACTGAAAACCTAAGCTATGTAAAGTATACTGTATGAATGCAAAATGTCATGAAAATTCGAGCAGAAAATTAGATTTTTATTCCGTAGAAGCATACACATACTTTAAATTTTATTAGATATACGCCTAGATTAATTAAAGTGTAATTAAACAATTAATTAAATTGTGTAGACTTCTCTTTAAAGGACGTTTTCTGAAAACAAGGACGTCAGAGCCTAAGTGCCTCCCCTCGCTAGACCCTTCTCAAGGAACGGAAATTTCTTTCAACAAGGAAACCCTTTCTGCGTGGAAGTGAAAACAAACAGGCTGTGCAAGATAACCGTTTTCACCGTTAGTTGGCTGTAATAAGCGCTGTATTCGTGAGGTTTCTTTGAAGTCGGTATCGCAGGGAACGAGTCACGTGACGTGGTACTGAACTGGCGTCGGGAACCCTTCCTTCCCCCGTCAGCTAATTTGTGGCGCACAACAGTCTCGCCACAGTTTTAATGAATTTTCAACTGCGATTTGTTTTTTACAAAAATCTGATTTCTCCTTCGGAATCAGCGTTAAAATCTGCACACGTTGTCGTTTTAAACTTTCAATGTACGTTTGAAAAACGAAAATGGACCCTGACCGCCGTCGAGTTCTGTTTTTCAACAATATATTGCAAATATTTTCAGTGCTAATTTGTGCAGCTTTAAAAGTTGGTTGTGATGTTGAAATAAGATTTTCAAAAATGACGTAACAAAAAAAATTGATATCCAGGAAAATTAGAACACTTGTATAGTTTTATAAAAATTATTTTTTTATTCACCGTGAAGCATATTCAGACTTAGTGAAGTTATAAATTATAAAGTGTGCTTATATAGTAATACTGTTGATGTTAAAACTGGAAGAGTAAGGCAAAAAAAGAAAGGCTTGACAATTACAAGAGATAGGGGTTGAATTTGGTTTGTTCGTTTAAATTAAAATTAGAGTTTTTACAAATAGATCTATATATTTCCGGGATTTCTAAATTATTTATACCGTTTTGGTTTTTATAGATTGCAGTGATATTGTTCAAATTAAAGAAACGACCAGATTCTAATAAACGATTGGCAAAATTTGAGTTTGTCAGTGTAATCCGTAAAAGCCAAAATGGTTTAAAACTAAATAATTTAGAATTTTTGAAAATACGATGATCTGTTTGCAAAAACTCTAATTTTAATTTAAATGAACAGAAAACTTCAATAATTCTCCCTTACTCAAGCGTATTGTTTAGGCGATTTCCAAACCTGCTGCTCACTGACCTTACACTGTCAATCCTTCCTTGCTTTACCTTCTCCCTTTCAGTTTTAATAAATGTATTATTATTATTTGCGTATAGACCCTGTTGGATCACGCAAAGCTCTCTTACTCATGTCTTGTTCCTTCTAATCCTCCGTCCATTTTACCCCTGCTCTCTTTGGGATTTCATTCTCTGGGATTTTCCACCCGAGCATCTTTCTTCAGTATGCGTTCCTATCTTCAACGTCTGTTGAGTCTATTTTTGCGTCATGTAGGTCTATTCTGTCTTGTGCGATCTACGACGTTGTTGATTTGACACGTTGTATATACTTAAGGATTCTGTTGGCAAGTCTCGTTGTTGGGAATCTACCGATGTGTCCATAGAACCGAAGCATCCTTTTTCTGATATCTGCTGCCAGGTTCGATATCTTCTTTGTGGTCTTCCGGGAGTGCATCCTGTATCCGTCTACTGTTAATCTCGGGCCAAGGATCTTCCTCAAGATTTTGCTTTCTTCCTTAAAATGTCTTCCATGGTACCTTTTTGTGTAGTGCTAGTGTCTCGCTTGCGTATAATGCCTCCGGTTTTATGACTGTGTTAGTATATAAGTAGACTTTATAATTTTTAACTTCACTATGTCTGAAGGTGTTTCTCGGAGTGAAATTTAAAAAGAAAATAATTTTCCAGAGTTGCCCTTTCCGATAAAAATAATTACACCGTAATAGTGAAAAAGTATACAGTCAGGCATGCCAAAAATAGTCACTTTTATCGGCCAGTCCCGTAATCAGCTTGAATTCTCGAATCTGTTGACGTTAATAAATTATAAATCAGAACGGATTAGGATGCCATTCGTATTTTCACGTATTATAAAATTTTAATTAACATGCAGACGGTGAAATAAGCGCTTCAAAAACATGGTAAGGTATAAAATTCAGTTTTGAAAATTCGCTTACATCACGTCAACGGGAACATTTTCCACGCGTATCTCCGTCGACGGAACAGCTGCGCAATTAATTCCGGACAGATTGCGGCGTTCATCGGTATTGCCTTCGGAGTGACGGCCGACGGCCGAAATTAAAAGGCATCTGTATTCTGGAATTACGCCGGCAGTAAGGTTAAAGTTTAAACTCGGGGCTGCTGTACGTGTTCCCGTTGTAAATTGAATTAAAACATTTAAATACGGCGAACGCGATGAATGACAATAGAGTCGTCTTCAACGTGGCACAGCTGTTCTGGCAGGAATTGTTTTGAAATAGTTTAACAGCGGCGGCACGGCATGGAGTAAATTGTAGTGTTGTTAGAAGGGGAGATGACATAACGTACGTTTCGTCGGCTCTGTTAAGGCTAATGCAATAAATGTTAGAAATTTGAAACTTTAGGGTTGTATTTTATTTAGGGGTGAAACAAATTTATTTATTGAAACATTGAAGTGTTCGAATTTATTGGAAACTACTTTATGAATGTTAACATAAATTTTATAACATTCAGTTATATTTCCAACAGATCGATTGTTTAATAATGTTTGACTCAATCTGTGGTCATATATATATATATATATATATATATTGTTTTTTTGTGTTTTTTTTTTGTGTGTTTAACGTCCGACTATTGTGCACACTTGGGCTAATGCAGACGGTGGGATGGTTTATAGCGTATGAAAATGCCAAGCCCTCGCCGGGAATCGAACCCGGATCCTCGGGGTGAAAGCCTAGTACGCTATCCACTAGACCACCGAGGCGGCTATGGATTGTGGTCATATAGATCTATCATCATATATATTATTTCTCGAGTCAATATCCCTTATTATCAGCACACACTATTCGTACAAGCATAAATGAGGTACGTTTAGAAAGATTTTTTGATTGGTTTCTGACATTGCAAAACTATTTTGCGCTAAAACTTACTGTTTGTGGAATAGTTTAACATAAAAGACACTTTTAACTGTCATAGACAGAACATCATTTTGGATGCGCATGCGCGGCATCACGAATCAGACAATATTGTATATTTTACGAAGCTAATGTATTAATCACGAATAGACAATACCATTACAAATGCCGCTTTTTTGCATAACGTGCTTAGAACAATTTCAATATTTACTTAAAAGTCATTAAACTTATAGATTATGTGGCCCTACTGACAGTCCCCTACCCCTGCCCGTCGTACAAGCCGGGACAAGCATTTATAATACCAAACACGTTTTGGACACTGTTTTTACAAAAATATATTTGTAATTTCTCCTCCATCAAGCATTTATCTATTAACGGACAACATCACAATTGTGTGTAGCCTTTTCATGGGTATCTAATTAAACTAACATGTTTGTATCCATTAAAGAAAATTATATAGAAATAGAAAAAATATACACTTTTATGTCAAATATCGTTTACAACGAGGTATTGTGTAATGCCCTGTAAAAATTTCTATTAAAAACAATTATGTGCATTGAAATGTACACTAAGGTTAGACGTGTTATTATGAGCTCGGCGATTTTCGTTTGTTAAAATAAATGGATCAAAGAATTTGTATCAAATTTTACGTAAAAAATGGAATAAAGTGTAACAAAGTGTGTGAAATATTAATAAAGGCATATGGTGAGTCTGCTATTAGTAAAGCAAGAGTTTACGAGTGTTTCCGAGAAGGCCGTGAAGACGTTGAAGATAACGAACATCCTGGACGCTCCAGCACATAACAACCGATGAAAATGTGGAAAAAGTGAAAGAAATGGTTATGAACAATCGCCGAATCACAATTAGAGAGGTCGCTGATAATGTTGGCATATCGATTGGATCATGTCATGACATTGTTTAAAATGTTGTGTGTGTGAAACACGTGGCAGCAAAATTCGTTCCAAAATTGTTGAATTTTGAACAAAAACAGCGGCGAATGGAAGTAGCTCAGGAGTCACTAAATGAAGTCAACGACGATGCAGAATTACTGAAACGTATTATAACAGGTGACGAAACATGAGTTTACGGATATGACGTCGAAACTAAGGCTCAATCATTTTAGTGGTGGCATTCTAGCTCGCAAAGACCGAAAAAGTGCGGTCGAACGTGAAGGTTATGCTCACTGTGTTCTTCGATATTAATGGTATAGTGCACCATGAATTCCTGCCACCAGGTGAAACGGTCAATAGGGAGTACTACCTACAAGTTCAACGCCGTTTGCGTGAAACAATCCGAAAAAACGTCCGGATCTGTGGAAAAACACTTCATGGCTTTTGCACCACGATAATGCACCAGCTCACACTTCATTGCTTGTTCGTGAATTTTTGGCCAAAAACAGTACTGTAACGATACCTTAGCCTCCATATTCGCCAGACATGGCTCTGTGTGACTTTTTCCTATTTCAAAATATAAAGAGAACCTTATAGGGCCGTCGTTTTACAGCCGTAGATGGCATTAAAAGCGCATCGCTGAAAGAACTAAAGGCTATCTCGAAGATCGAGTTTGAGAAGTGTTTCGAGGATTGGAAGAAGCGCTGGCACAAGTGCATAATCTCCAATTGGGACTATTTTGAAGGCGACAACATCAGTGTAGAAGAATAAATAAATATTTTGTTCAAAAATTAAAATTCTCGTTACTTTCTGAACACACCTTTGTGTATATATATATATATATATATATATATATATATATATATATATATATATACAACCTCTCGAAACACTGACGTCGAATGGATGACCGGCTCTTATTTCAAGGCGTGTGACTGGCACCTTTCATGATGTCCGCTCTTAGAAGTCATTTACCGATAGTTGTTCGCTAATAATTGATCACTGCTCCAGTAAAACCAAATTATTAGATCACTTTATTCAGACGCGTCCCAGCAGATTTTATAAATCGCCTGTCATTTTGAATCTGTCGAAAACTTCACTTTATAAACGTCAGTTCGGGAAGTGTTGCGAAGTTCTTTTTGCCCCGAATTAAGACTTGATTTATTAAAAAAGTTTGTAATTCAGTACTTAACCTATAACTTGTTCCGACATCTAGCGAATGTCACAAACGCAACAAAGTTTTGCCGAAATCAATTCAAAACTTTTTTGCGGACAGCTCATATTTCACAGATCGAAGCGATTGGTTCGTAAAGAAATATAAAGTTGTATTTAGTGCATTCGGTCGTATTGGCGTTTTTTAACTAGTTTTGCTGCCTGCGGTCTTCGGCCACCAGCGTTTGTTTAACATAATTTCCATCTATAATGTTTTATGTTACATTGGCTGTTAAGTAGTAGGCCGGGTGGCCACTAAATGCTGAGAGGAGTGGCACTGATCAAGCGGCGTAGCTGGGCTCCGCTCCGCGTAGCTTCGACTCTGTCCAGGTTCGGTTTTGAAGCTGACCACGCCTTCAAACTTATTATTTCTCGTTACCGTTGGCCAGGTTACGGTTTTTAAACAGTAGTTTCTTGGGATCCGTTACAGTAGGCCTAAATATTTAGATTTAAAATATATGAAGAGGTTCTTTAAACAATGGACTCCGCTTTCGGTTGCCATCTTTCTTCGTTCCGCTCTGCATTTGGTGACCACCAGGCTTTAAGCGACTCATAACTCTGTCTAATGGAACAAAATTACGGAACATGTTTTTCGTTAAAACGTAATTAACTACATAAGTTGTATAACGGTACAGAAATGTTTATTATACAAAAATATCTAATCACCTCAGGGTAGCATGTTTAAATCACCAGTGTCTGAACTCACCTTAAAGAAAGAAACCACCCGCCTCGGTGACTAGTTGATAGCGTACTAGGCTTTCACCCCGAGGACCCGGGTTCGATTCCCGGCCAGGGAATGGCATTTCATACGCTATAAATCATCCTATCGTCTGCATTAGCCCAAGTGTGCACAATAGTCGGACGTTAAACACCAAAAAAAAGAAAAGAAAACACCCACACAGTCCGTATTAAATTAAATATCGTATACGTCATAGTATTGTAACCAACATTTGGGCTTAAGATACTTTCATACAAAACATAAATATAATAATTATCTCAATAAATGATCAATCTATAAGTAAATTAAAAAAATAACCAATAGTTTGTAAAGGAAGAAGAACAAAAAGGAGGACCGCAACAATAAGGAAGCCATTGTGAATTTTTATTATTCTTGTCATTTGAAAAGAATAGTCAACAATTTGAAGAAAGCAATAACTAAGCGATTACTTTGGTGTAACCTTAAGTCATGATTAAATTAATCCACTGTTACTAAAAGTATTAACACAAAAAAACTGATAACATAATTATAAGCTTTAAAATCTAGGTAATACTTATTGAAAATTCTATCAGTGGCTTTAATCGTCAGACTTGAGGACATTATTAATTAAAAACTTATGTGCACTTTCTTTAATCAGTGAAAATTTACAAACTGTTTTAAAACCAATTTAAATTCATCTTTTTATTTTGTTAAATCATCCATGAGTCACTTCACTTCCCTTACTCGCACACCACACATCTACTTATTAAGTGAAGCGAAATGTTTGTTAACTTATGTACTTTAGAATTTATTTGTAAGATTTCGTAAACAGTTTGCTTTATGAACGTTATGTGTTTCCGTATGTAGAAGCTAGACGAGGTACAAACTGAACATCGAACACGACATTTGTTGTAACATAATATAAAATAAATAAATCAATAATTTTGTAAATCACACATACAGTACGATTTATGTATGGTTGTTTGTATTTTATCGAGGACACATTAAAAAACATCGAAAAACAAGTATTGTATCAATCTAGGTTTGTCCCGTATTTTGGCAAATAGATTTTCGTAAAAAACTCTGAACAGCGCGGGCCGTATTAGTATTTACTTTTAGGTAAATGTAAAGTCTAATATAAAATTCCAACAGAGTGAACCTTGGTCATCGTACGAAATAATTGCGTTTGTGTGTGTGTGTGTGTGTGTGTGTGTGTGTGTGTGTGTGTGTGTGTGTGTGTGTGTGAGTGCGCGAGCGCGAGTGTGTGCTTGTGTGACTGAGTTTGTGCTTGTGCGCGTATGAGCACGTCAGAGTGTGTAGGTGCGCGTCTGTGAGTTTGCGCGCGCGCGTGTGCTTGCGTGCGTGCGCGTGTGTGTGTGTGTGTGTGTGTGTGTGAGTGCGCGCACGCGCGAGTGTGAGCACGTGTGCGTGTATGTGTGAGTGTATGTGTGAGTGTGCGCGCGAGTGTGAGCACGTGTGCGTGTATGTGTGAATGAGTGTGTGTGTGTGCGCGCGCGCACGCACATCCGTGCTTGTTCGTGTGCCTGAGTGTGTGCGTGTGCGCGTATTAGCGCGTTTGAGTGTGTACTTGCGCGTGTGTGTGCGCGCACGCGCGAGTGTGAGCACGTGTGCGTATGTACGTGAGCGTGTATGTGTGTGTGCACGCGCGCGTGCGTGCATGTGCGCGCGTGTGTGTGAGAGTTTTAACTTCTTAAATCCTCTGAAGTGTTTTAAATCATACATTACCCGTGGATTCTAAAATACCTAATTGATAAGTAAGACTAATGATTTATATATATATTTTGTGTACAATTGCAGAACTAATTGTGCCCAGCCATTCTGCTTTTACAGTAGGGTTAAACACTCACCGTAGCACCGAACACACTCCAGTAGACGATTATCGCACCACCCCCATATGTGCTGCCCCCACAGTTACAGAATTGCCGCACTTAGCTACACACCGGCAGTAACTGAACCATTAGCACGCCACGACTCCACCACGCCACCGCTTCCTGCAATTTGCCCGTTCTGTCTTTTGTCAGTTTTTCAGCTTTGTGCTTTCGCCACTCTTCAGTGTACAGCGGTAGGCCTACTTTTTCTGAGAAGAATTATTTCTTTCATGCACTCGTACAGCTTTGACTAAATACACTGTTGAGAGTGCTATGTATGTTTTAAAGGACACTTAAAAATTGTATACGTTAGCTTGCACTCAACGCAATGCATTAAGATAAATCTTACCTTAAATTATTTTCATGCAAATTAGATTACTTGTTTTATCTGTTATATATGCCTGTCCTTTATGAATGCCTGTCCGTTATAATTGTCTGTCCGTTATGAATGCCTGCCCGTTATGAATGCTGTAGTTATTTTTGAGCGCCCGTAATAAATGTTTGTCTGTTATGAATGTCTGTCCGTTATAATTGTCTGTCCGTTATGAATGCCTGCCCGTTATAAATGCTGTAGTTATTTTTGAGTGCCCGTAATAAATGTTTGTCTGTTATTAATGTCTGTCCGTTATAAATGTTTATGCGTTATGAATGCCTGTCTGTTAATAATGTGTCTCTGTCAATAATATTTGCCCGTTATAAATGCTTGTCGTTTATGAATGCCTATCCGTTATGAATACCTATCCATTATGAATGCTTGTCTGTTAATAATGTCCCTCTGTTATAATATTTGCCCGTTATAAATGCTTGCCCGTTATGAATGCCTGTCCGTTTTAAATGCCTGTTCGTTATGAATGCTCGTCCGTTATGAAATCCTGTCCGTTATGAATGCTGTAGTTATATTTGAGTGTTCGTAATAAATGTTTATCCGTTATGAATGTCTGTTATTAATGTCTCTCTGTTAATAATATTGCCTGTTATAATTGCATGCCCGTTATGAATGTCTATCCGTTATGAATGCCTATCCGTTATGAATGCCCTGCCTGTCTGTTAAGAACTCTGCCCGTTATGAATGCTTGTCCGTTTTAAATGACTACTTTATGAATGCCTGTCCGTTATAATTGTCTGTCCGTTATGAATGCCTGCCCGTTATGAATGCTGTAGTTATTTTTGAGCGCCCGTAATAAATGTTTGTCTGTTATGAATGTCTGTCCGTTATAATTGTCTGTCCGTTATGAATGCCTGCCCGTTATAAATGCTGTAGTTATTTTTGAGTGCCCGTAATAAATGTTTGTCTGTTATTAATGTCTGTCCGTTATAAATGTTTATGCGTTATGAATGCCTGTCTGTTAATAATGTGTCTCTGTCAATAATATTTGCCCGTTATAAATGCTTGTCGTTTATGAATGCCTATCCCTTATGAATACCTATCCATTATGAAGGCTTGTCTGTTAATAATGTCCCTCTGTTATAATATTTGCCCGTTATAAATGCTTGTCCGTTAAGAATGCTTGCCCGTTATGAATGCCTGTCTGTTAAGAACTCCTGCCCGTTATGAATGCCTGACCGTTTTAAATGCCTGTTCGTTATGAATGCCTGTCCGTTATGAAATCCTGTCCGTTATGAATGCTGTAGTTATGTTTGAGTGTTCGTAATAAATGTTTATCCGTTATGAATGTCTGTTATTAATGTCTCTCTGTTAATAATATTGCCTGTTATAATTGCATGCCCGTTATGAATGTCTATCCGTTATGAATGCCTATCCGTTATGAATGCCCTGCCTGTCTGTTAAGAACTCCTGCCCGTTATGAATGCTTGTCCGTTTTAAATGACTATTCGTTATGAATGCGTGACCGTTATGAATTCCTGCCAGTTATGAATGCATATCCGTTATGAATGCCTGTCTGTTAAGAACTCCTGCCCGTTATGAATGCCTGTCCGTTTTAAATGACTGTTCGTTATGAATGCGTGACCGTTATGAATTCCTTCCAGTTATAAGTGCATATCCGTTATGAATGCCTGTCTGTTAAGAATTCCTGTCCGTTTTAAATGCCTGTGTGTTATGAATGCTCGTCAGTTATGAAAGCCTGTCAGTTATGAATGTATGTTTGTTATAAATTCCGGTTCGTTATTATTATGAAATATTTCGAATGCCGAAGAAATTTTCACTTCCTTCGTGTGACGTTAAGCACACTGAACACATTTTTTTATCTTACAATCATTTGAAAGTCTGTTTTAAAAAAATAGCAGTCCGCATTAAAATATACATAATTTAGCATTTTTGCCTTTAAAATTCATAAAATAAAACTTAAATTCAATTCGCTAATTTTCATTAATTTGAAAATTAAAAGTGCATTATTTGTACAGATGTTGACGTTATTACGATGTAAAATAAAATTTAAAGAAAAAGAAAACAGTGCAATTAGATTTGGCTGACATTTTGAAACTGTTTGGTGGTTCTTTACGGTTAAGCAACGTGTCCAAGCTAATGTATTGCCAAAATCGTATTTGTTGTGAATTCTGACTCAGATCAAGATTATTTCGATAGTCTAGTTCGATTTGATTCAAATTTAACGCGGAATAGTTTTGGTGATAATAATAGGCGTTTGATGTTTCAATGAAAATCTGTTCAACTGTTTCAAAATGGCAGCTTTTCCAAAAAAATTGTATTTGATTTCACAATAATAATAGTAAATATCAGAAAACTAGCGCTTTAAAATTTGAAATTACATTTAAAATAAACAATTTTTTTATTAGGGTTCATTTTCGCAATTAGTTCTTAATGTCATTTTAGAATTTAAAATGATATTTTATGAAGCTGAATGGCCACCAAATGCGAAGAGGACAAAGCATGTAGGCTAAAACTTAACCAGTTGTTTTTAATGTAAGTACGGATCTGTCGATTGACTCCTCTCAGCTCCGTTTCACTTTTAGTGGCCGCACTTACATTAAAAACAATTGTTTAATAAGTTTTCATCTTCACTTTTAGTGGCCGCACTTACATTAAAAACAATTGTTTAATACGTTTTCATCTTCACTTTTAGTGGCCGCACTTACATTAAAAAAAAATTGTTTAATACCTTTCCTCTTCGCTTTTAGTGGCTGCACTTACATTAAAAACAATTGTTTAATACGTTTTCCTCTTCGCTTTTAGTGGCCGCACTTACATTAAAAACAATTGTTTAATACGTTTTCATCTTCACTTTTAGTGGCCGCATTTACATTAAAAACAATTGTTTAATACGTTTTCCTCTTCGCTTTTAGTGGCCGCACTTACATTAAAAACAATTGTTTAATACGTTTTCATCTTCACTTTTAGTGGCCGCATTTACATTAAAAACAATTGTTTAATACGTTTTCATCTTCACTTTTAGTGGCCGCACTTACATTAAAAACAATTGTTTAATACGTTTTCATCTTCACTTTTAGTGGCCGCACTTACATTAAAAACAATTGTTTAATACGTTTTCCTCTTTGCTTTTAGTGGCCCCACTTACATTAAAAACAATTGTTTAATACGTTTTCATCTTCGTATTTGGTGGCCACTCAGCCTAAGATTGTAAACGCTGATTATAATGGTGAAAAGGAATTTGCGAAAAACTATCAGATTAAAAAGTTATTATTATTGGATATGGTCACTGCAACGAGACATTTGCGTGCCACGACTATGTAGTACATAAACAATCCTTACAAAAACTGAAGTAGCCAGTAAGATAATTTGAAGTGTGGAATCTTATTTTCCAAAGGATAGATTTATAGGGATTGATCACCTGAGTAATTGTTCATGGTTGTGCACTCAAATTTGAATAAATTGGATTATCTTATTTGATTTATGACTTGAGCGTGAGTAACGGCAAGAAAGTTGCTTTGCTTGCTAACGTTTTTCAAATTACTGATGACCTTGAAATGAGCTCGCATATCCTCCAGAACGGCGGTTCCCAAACGTTCTTCTCATGGAGCCGCCTTCAGCTTGAAATTATGTTTCGCAACCCAACGAAACACACACACACACACACACACACACACACACACACACATACATATGCATACACATACACACACATACATATAAAAAAATATATATTTTTTTTTAACGTCCTACTATTGTGCACACTTGGGCTAATGCAGACGATTGGATGATTTATAGCGTATGAAAATGCCAAGCCCTGGCCGGGAATCGAACCCGGGTCCTCGGGGTACATATATATAGGAATTTCTTTACTACAAGTTATTTACAAAATACTCTCAACTTTCCAACAACGTCGTGGATCGCACAAGTCAGAATAGACCTACATGACGCAGAAATAGACTCAACAGACGTTGAAGACAGGCACGCATACAGGAGAAAGATGCTCGGTTGGAAGGTCCCAGAGAATGAAATCCCAAAGAGAGCAGGGGTAAGATGGACAGAGGAACGGAAGAGGATCCATGGAGGTGTGGAGGATTAGAAGGAACAAGACATGAGTCGGAGTGCTTTGCGTGATCGAACAGGGTCTATACGCAAATAATAATAATAATAATAATATATATATATATATATATATATATATATATATATATAATCTTTTAAATTAAAAAAAAATCAGGACGACAAAAATTAAAAAAATAAATAAATACCTCTTTATACAGGTCCGCCAATGAAACGGGATGATTGTAGGTGGCCTTGAGACAAAGTTGGCAGTTAGTAACCATCCTCCCCCCGATGGTTACTGGCGCGTCACCACCTGCACAATCTACCATTTAGTAGAGGTGGGCGTTTCTGCTATTTTTACAAAACTTCAACAAACTGTTTATCGAGGAAAAAAGCTGCTTTTTAAAACAGTTTGAAAACAAGTTTAGAACAGTTTAGAAAACTGTTTAGAAAAAAGTTGAAAACAGTTTAGAAAACTGAAACTAAAACTTGTATTAGCAGCTAAAATATAAAGCACATACGTTCAGTTCTCTAAGACTACTTTTTCATTCCCACTGCCACCATGTCCTTAACTGTTTTGTGGTATAAAACATTTAAACAGGATAAAAATAACCCTTAGGTAGTGATAGTTAAATTACATTCTCAAAACGTAATAAATATGAAAGCCGTTATATGTTTACAAATTGCAATTAATTTGTAATAGAAGTAATCTTTTTTTTTACTTAAAAATTAAACAGTGCTTTGTGTATTTACCAAAATTCAAGTGATTTTACAGTTTAAAAAAATGTTTGAACAACAAATTTTACATTTAAAACTTTCAAACAACTCGCAACAAAATAGAGGTAAACTTTGGCATTGACCAAACAGTCCTTACTTCACTACAAGCAACTTTGAAGTAAAGGGAAAAGTATAATAGCAGGTAGAAGAAAATCAGTTAGCAGGAAAACAATTAGCAGCTTCAACTTGGCGCTTACGGCAACGTTCGAGTTGTATGGTGGTAAGAAAAGTCCCACTATCCCTTCCTTGTTTAACAAATCATAATTCAGTCCAAATCCAACTGCTTGTTTCCGTTTGAAAAAGCATTTTGTCGTTTATAGGAAAGCAGTTTTTTAACAGTTTTGTGTTTTGTGCCCCACCACTACCATTTGGTTGTAATGGATCGTTGGACGGGTGAACAGCGCGGTTACGCGGTGAAAGCGTATTATCAAAATGGCGAAAATATTTTACAAACGACGTGCTTTCCGACTTCATTTTAACATACCGCGTAACCAGCCTGTTCCGTCAGATAATGCAATTCGATAAACAACTAGAACAAACGGGATCAACGTTTTAAAAAAAAGCAGGAGTTTAAAAACTGTTCGAACACCTGAAAACATCGCATCTGTTCAACAGGCTATGGTTAGAAGTCCTCACCGATCAGCCAAACATGCCTTTCGCATTGGAATAAGTGACACATCTGGGAGGATACATGTTTTTGTTTTATGGGGATACCTAAAAACAGAAGTGTTTACATCCATAACCATTCAAGCCCTCAAACAACGAATTGTAGACCTCGTACAAGGTGTGAGATTGCAAGAATACCTGTCAACATGCTGCGAGAGGTCATGCAAAACTTCCAGGCTCCAGGAATGCCTTAACTGCAATGGAGGACATTTGGTAAACATAGTGTTCAGGAAATAATATTTTTTGTATTGTACCCATAATGGCTGTTCATGTATTTTCAATTATATACTAAACAAATATTTAAAAAGTTTTTTTTCAACAATCAATTACTTAATTTAATAATCCCGTTTCACTGGCGGACCCTGTATTTTATTTGTGTTTAGTAATTATACTTCATCAGAATAAAAGATAAAAATAGTGTAAAAATGCGTTAACTATTTTTATACACCTTTTATTTTTTCTTATGATGAAGTGTAATTGTTACACACGAAATATGAAGAGTGTTTGGTTTAGTCTTTTTTTTCAAATTCATTCGTCCTTGGAATTACAATAGTAGCGCGTGCCCATCACGTTTGCATTGTGTTATCGCTTCGTTCACTTTATTTCGAACTGCTTTGTACAGTTGGCAGAGAAGCAGTTCTGCTTTGTACAGTTGGCAGTGAAGCAGTTCTGCTTTGTACAGTTGGCAGTGAAGCAGTTCTGCTTTGTACAGTTGGCAGTGAAGCAGTTCTGCTTTGTACAGTTGGCAGTGAAGCAGTTCTGCTTTGTACAGTTGGCAGTGAAGCAGTTCTGCTTTGTACAGTTGGCAGAGAAGCAGTTCTGCTTTGTACAGTTGGCAGTGAAGCAGTTCCGCTTTGTACAGTTGGCAGTGAAGCAGTTCTGCTTTGTACAGTTGGCAGTGAAGCAGTTCTGCTTTGTACAGTTGGCAGTGAAGCAGTTCTGCTTTGTACAGTTGGCAGTGAAGCAGTTCTGCTTTGTACAGTTGGCAGTGAAGCAGTTCTGCTTTGTACAGTTGGCAGTGAAGCAGTTCTGCTTTGTACAGTTGGCAGTGAAGCAGTTCTGCTTTGTACAGTTGGCAGTGAAGCCGTTCCGCTTTGTACAGTTGGCAGTGAAGCAGTTCTTACAGGATCACGGAACATATTTCTTGAAATGTATTCAATTTTTTTTTTCGTTTGCAGTTGAGAGACAACTTAGAAGTCTTAAGCCGGCCGACCTCCCTCGACCCATAATTTGGGGATTGCTGCTCCAGAAATATAGATAATTTTTTGCGGTGTCACTCAAAATTTTATATTATTGGAGCAAAAACCGCCTCGGAAATGCCCAGACACGATTTTGGCTTAACGTCAAATAAACGTTTGTTGTAGAAACACTTGAGTCGAACGGATGTGCACAGGTGTTCAGTTCAATTCCCGTACAGATTTCTGGGGTTCGCAAATGTAGTCCTATTCGATTCAAATCGTTTTCGGTAATAGAGTCGTTAACCAGAAAAATCCGTTCAGCCTTTTTTAAAATTTGAATGAAGGTTAAATTAACATTTTAAAGTACGATCAGAATTCATATTTCAATGCAATTTAAAGTTTTGATACTGTATTGTGATATTATTTTTAAGCGAAGCTTTTAATGTTAGCTTTGGCGAGAGGACTGAATAAAAAAATGTCCCTAACCTTTTTTAATTAAACGGAAATACGAAACGGAAACGAGCAAACGAATTTCTTCTATCTATTTCTGTCTCTTTTCCTTCATTTTTTTCGATAACAGTACACGCGTATTATATGAAAACGTTGTGTTGTTTTGGTATTTTTCCTTAGTTGAAGAACGCGTGCACGTTGTAACCGTTTATAATACATTCGGAATTAATATGAACGTATATAATAATTATTGTTAATATTGCTAGTTTTTAACAGCATAACGTGAAACTTATAGCTTGTCAGCTGTTCGATGAAATCGCTACTAATTAATATAAAACAAATGATATTTTACTATAACTAAAGTAAATAATATCTAAGCTAGGTTCACGTATTTATTTAAACAAAAAAATTATTGTAAACATATCTTGAGACTAATTATGTATTCAGCATAGATATCATTAATAAAAGCTTCGCTTCTGTCTGTAACTCCCCGAGTTCTACATGTTTACTGTTTTAGATTTTTTTTTATCAGTTCAAGAAAGTAAACAGTATATATATATATATATATATATATATATATAAGTCGGTGTAGCAATTTTGAAATCCTAGTGGTTCAAAGAACATTGGACCTCTCGCAGGACATTCTTAATATACAGAGAGCTCCATAAGCTCTATATTTACGATTAAGCTAATAAGAAATGTTCATTGGTAAGTTTCCCCGCCACTTTAACAAGTAACGTTAATATTTACGAAAAATGTTACTTAATTAACTTAATTGAAAATTTTATGTTCTTTCTCCATTTAGCTTTTTCCGGATTTTTTAAGATAAATGTCAAGTAAAAAATGTATATATTATTTAATATTTGCAATGACCACCATTGGACGTAATCGTCCATTCTACTTTCAAAGTCGATTTTTATGCCGTTTGATTTTTTTTAAGGTGAAAAGCACATTGAGGCTATTATCGCCTCCCTAAATGTAATGTGTTAAAGTCGTAAGTGTACTGTTGTAAATGTAAGTGTGTTAGACTCGGGTACCGCCAGGGACGTATGAATCCTCTCAATAGGTGCAGCTAGTCTGCACCACCCTACGGGGAGACATTGGCGAGTTTTAATTAGATCGGATAAAAAAAATGGTAGCTATGATTAAAGAACTGAAAAATGTATATGATTTAGCAATGATGTGGCAGGAGGTAAGTATTTGTGTGATGAAATAAATATATATTATAAAATGTGTGTGTGTGTGTGTGTGTGTGTTCATGCAATATTTGTAAGTAAAATGTATATTTCTGCGATGTAATGTATTTGCCAAATGAGCATAAATTCTCAAAATCAAGACACCGGATTTTGGTTGTACATTACCAATATAAACTCAAATTTTTTAACTCAAATCAATGTTTCAGGTTTTAAATACATGAACTTTGAATATACATGATCTAAAGACTCCCTCGTAATAAGCTTAAATCTGGATATAAAATTTACAAATTTTCAAATTACGTTTGAAAATTACGAAAACGATCCCTGATCGCCACTTAAATTGTTTATATACTGCTAAGTAATAAGAAAACGTGAAAGTGTAAACACACACACACGCGCGCACACGCACACACACACACACACACACACACACACACACACACACACACACACACACACACACACACACACACACTCACTCTCTCTCTCTCTCTCTCTCTCTCTCTCTCTCTCTCTCTCTCACACACACACACACACACACACACACACACACACACACACACACACACACACACACACACACACACACACACACACACTTCCATATATAAATCTCAAAAAGTAATCTTATGGTCAAGATTTCTACATTCATTTCAGGCTCGGGTCTGGTCTTACCATGGCTGCCAATGACACATTTGTCAATGAAATTTAAATACTTCGTTTGTGCGTTTAACTTAAATCACAAAGTGCTTAACCACTGTCGTTTAATCACGAACTGCTTCAGCTTACCGTTTTTCTGTTAAAAATGCACAGTCATAAGCAAATATCATCAAAGTTTCGAACTTGTCGAAATTCTGTACGTCATAATTTAATTACTCTACAAAAAGTAATATAGCGGTCGACATTTAACATCCCCGGTCTGAATAATTCCATGATGGCCACTTTAGTAGTTCACTTTTAACGAACGGTGGAAAACTCATAAAATATCATAACAAATAGCAGTATATCCTTAGAGAGTATTTTGTGAATGCAGGTTATTAAACGGTGATTTTTTTTTAATTAAAAAGTACTGCAACAGGTGCCTTTTAAATAACACAAGCACACAATTAAAGTGGTTTTATTTACTCGACTCGCTTTGTTGTTTTATCAATTCCATCTTTTACTCATCCAGTGAAGTGTGCAAAAAGAAAACGTAAACATTGACTCAAACAGCAGTGTTCAAAGTAGGTTTGAAATTTAGAAATTACAAGTTCGTAGAATATATGTGTAGGGATAAATGTGAAATTGTGTCGTTACAGTTTAACGTAATTGTTTTTGCCCGTAGACCACTTATTTTTTTGTTCTTTACTGTTTTATGCGCTTCATTTTGTTTTAAGAAAAAATATATTTTTGGGATATGTTTGAAAATATTGTATGTTTCCGAAACGGTCTTTTGAGCAACTAAACATTTCGAAAAATTCTCACGGCGGGCTAGCTTTCATATATTATTACGCTAAGTATTACAGTAGCTTTTACCAAAAATAAGGATCTACTTTATTGATTTTTTGTTGTTATTTTAAGGCGAAAAGCACATTGAGGCTATTATCGCCTCCCTAAATGTAAGCGAGAGTGTAAAAATCCAGGGAATTCTAACGCCTTATACTTTTCCATTTTATGCATTACAATAAAATAAAACCGACTTAAAACCGATAAAAGGTTTATAAATAAAATTCCAGGAGCAGTGTAAATTAATTCCGTGTGAGTGCAGCACAGTGCAAGCACGTGTGACAAATAATTATTCGTGTGTGTGTGTGTGTGTGTGTGTGTGTGTGTGTGTGTGTACACCAAAACCGATGAGTGATAGAAAAAACATTCTTTAAAGTAATATATAAATTATAGCTGTATCAAAAACTTAAATGATTATTGACTGAATCAATTTTAAACCGGCAAGACCATCTAGGCCAGTGCTAATATGTAAATGTTAGTAAATAAATTACTATGCTTTTAGTAAACACTAAGTACTGTCGCCTAATTTAGGTATGTAATGTAAAATCCGGTTATACTAGGTATTTGTAAATATTTCAGTAAGGTACAGTGTTAGAATTCAGTCAATAATTTTATAGGTTATAATTTATAATTTATAGCTTATTAATTTTATAGGTTCTAATTTTAATGAAAGTAGAACAAAGCAAGGCTATTGTATTAAGTAACCTAAATATAATGAATGGAATTGCACTGAAATAAACTTCTTGCTGTATATTGTTATGCAAGTCATTTCATTTAGTGACTCCTGAGCAACTTCCATTCGCCGCTGTTTTTGTTCAAAATTAAACAATTTTGGAACGAATTTCATTCTGCCACGCGTTTCATACACAAAACACTGGAAACAATGTCATGATATGATCCAATCGATATGCCAACATCATCAGCGACCTCTCTAATTGTGATTCGGCGATTGTTCGTAACCATTTCTTTCACTTTTTCCACGTTTTCATCGGTTGTTGATGTGCTTCATCCAGGGCGTTCGTCATCTTCAACGTCTTCACGGCCTTCTTGGAAACGCTTATACCACTCGTAAACTCTTGCTTTACTCATAGCAGACTCACCATAGGCCTTTGTTAACCACACTATGTTACACTTTATTCCATTTTTTACGTAAAATTTGATACAAATTCTTTGATCCATTTCTTTTAACAAACGAAAAAAAACTCATAAAACACGTCTAACCTTAGTGGCTGTCACAGATGAAGTACACAATGAAAACAGCTGAAAGTTTTATCATACTTCAAGGGCATGTATACCAACATAATAAAAAAATGTTTGACAATCGGACTCTCCAAGCCCGCGAAATTTAAAAATTCTCGTTACTTTCTGAACACTCCTCGTGTATTACTCGATCTTCTTCCCATGAACTGCTCAAGGTCGCACGGGCCCACTAGTAATTGTGTGTTTTAATAAGAAATTTAATTAAATTTTGTAGTTAATTTACAACTGCGGTTTTACATATTTTGACATTTTAAGCTAATTAAAAGTTTTCCATTATATAACTTAGCCGAGAGAGTTATGTCAGTTTCTGTGGACAAGTGGTTGGGGAGAAAACACCAAACTGTTAAAAAAACTGCTTTTCTATAAATGACAAACAAACTGCTTTTTCAAACGGAAACAAGCAGTTGGATTTGGACTGGTTTATGATTTGTTAAACAAGGAACGGATTTCCGCACTACCACACCTTCGTTCTATTCGAACGTTGCCGCAAGCGCTAAAACTGTTTTCCTGCTGTTTGCCTGCTAACTACTTTTATTATACCTGCTTTTTGCTTTTTCCCTTTATTTAAAAGTTGCTTGTTGCTTGTAGTGAAGTAAGAACTGTTTGGTCAATGTCAACGTTTATCTCTATTTTGTTGCGAGTTGCAGTAACAACCTATCACATTTTGTAGATACAGAGCCTAATTTTATTTAAACATATTTTTTATATTTATTATCAATCATCAATATTTTTTAATCAACTAAAAATATTTTATATCGTTTGCATTTTGGTAAATATGCAAAGGACTATTTAATTAAAAAAAAGAATGCTTCTATTAAAAAATTCATAAAATTTGTACATAAAATGGCATACATAATTATTACGTTTTGATAATGTAATTTAAATATTACTACACTTGTAAGGATTATTTTTATCCTTTATGAATGCTTTATACCCAAAAACAGTTAAGGACATGGTGGCAGTGGGAATGAAAAAGTAGTTAGACAACTGAACGTATGTGCTTTATGTTTTAGCTGCTAATACAACTTTGAGTTTCAGTTTCCTATTCTGTTTTTAAACTGTTTTAAAAAGCAGGTTTTTTTCCTCAACAAACAGTTTGTTGAAGTTTTGTAAAAATAGCAGAAACGCCCAACTCTGCTGTGTACTATATTATTTGTTGTAGGTGCTATCATTTCTGAGTTACGGCTGGCATTTTAAAATTTAATACTGTTAATTAACTGTTAAATAATATAAATAGACTATTTTATTTAATTTTTGTCTTGTTTACGCATTATCTACATATCTCAACTTGTGTTGGTATTTTTGTACTTCATAAAAGCTTACATTTTTCCCCGACCTTGGTGAAGTTATACACAATTGACTTTAAAAAATCGCGGCACGCAGCTGTCTCGCTGACGTGGTATATGCGAATATATAAAAGTATTTTTTTATATTAGCCTTTTTTCAAAGCCTGATTCTCTATCAACATTAAAATCTGCATATACGACCAATTTAAACTTTAAAATTGCATTAAAAACACGAAACCCTGTCCGCCACCAAAAAATGACTCTATTTCAACGGATTTTGACAATTAAAAACTCTGATTTCAAATTGTAACGCTAATTACGGTGGTGAAATAAGATTTTACAAATATTTAAGACGAAAAAGTTATGATTTTTTTTTTAATTTGAAATTGACGCGATTTTAAAAATTTTCGATCGATTTTTCATGTTTAATGAACTTTTCCAAACTGTTACGATAATCAATTTTTGTACCGTATTTAAATCAACTAAAATGACGAACGTGATTTTAACACACGCACGCTAAAATTTTACAACCCCTAGAAAAGTGAACTAGATGTCAGGATCGGTGTTTATTTAATGTTTGGGGACTTACTTTTTAAGGTCCAAAAGAAATACGCTGGTAAGGGAAAAGTTACTGTCTATATTTTCAAGTACGAAATTTACGGTTGCTGGTCACCAGTTCAACGTGAGTATTAAATCGTTGCTGAGGGTTAGAGTTTACAAAATTATTTGATACCGCGTCGACGTCGACGCACGGCCGTATTGATGCCCCGCTCCAGGGATCATCTCATGTATCGCGGACGGTAGGTATTTTTTAAATTTTTTTACTTTGACAGTAATTATTTGGGAAAAAAAATGTGTTTTAAAATTTTTACGGAAACGGCTTTAGAAATGTTTGTAAAATTTTGACGAAATAGAGCCCATTTGTGCCCGAAGCCACTATATGTTTTTTATTATTATTACAACTAAGTCACATGACTTATCAAGTAATATTTCATTCACTAGAGTCAAGTACTTGAAGGTATGTCCAAGATCCGATTCATCAGCTAGACCTCCACTTCACTAACACATCAAATCACAACGCTTATTCCTTTTCAATCTGCCCTGATCCTCACTGGTCCTTAGGAGCGGCAGTACTTCCACATTAGCATGAGTCGCCAGTCTCTTTTTACGTTTCGTTGCATGTAATTTAATTTCTTCTACAACGGTAGGAACTTCCAAGTCCCGATGAATATCGCCATTTCGTGCATACCACGGAGCATTGCAGATATTTCGCAGTACTTTGTTTTGAAATGTTTGGATCATCGCGTTTGTTTTCTCGGTACAACCCCATAGTTGGATACCATATATCCACACAGGCTTTAGAACTTGCTTATATATCAGCAGCTTGTTTTGCAGAGAGTTGTGAATGCCTTTCCAACAGCCACTGAGTCTTGAATTTAATGTTCAGCTCCTGCCTCTTTTTTTGACATGTTCTTTCCACCTGAGTTTTGCATCCTAATTCGATCCAAGATATTTAGCTGAATTCGCATATAGAATTCTTTGTGAGTTGATAGTGGCTGCCACTGGAACAACTTCACGATTTGTAAATTTGACATGCACTGATTTACTGTCATTCAGCTTGATCCTCCATTTCTCTGTCCACTTGGTGATCTTGTTAACAGAATTTTGTAACTTGTTAGTTGCGTCTTATACATTTTCCGCAACTGCCATTACAGCTTTGTCATCTGCAAAGGTGGCCATAGTGGTGTTCTCCATCACAGGTATATCCCGTGTGTAAAGCAAGTACAGTACTGGTCTTAGAACACTTTCCTGGGGCACTTCAGCACGTATCTCTTTAAGGTCGGAATACTCATCTTCAACTTTAACTGTAAAGTACCGACCTACTAGATAAGACTTTAGCATAAGGCACCACTCAACGTGTTGTAAAGTTTATATAGAAGCCCCTGGTGCCACATCTACGTATTATATGTGTACGTGTATCTTTACGTCCCACATATAAATAATTCGCTTATTGAAAACAAAGAGAAATTTCAGTAGTTTTTATTAAAACGTTTCATCAGTTTTAAAAAAATGTTAGGTAAAACTAATCTATAAATAAATCGATAATAAACAAAATCAATCGCATAATCACTTTTAGAATAACCTGAATCGTGTTTTTTTCTCGATTTGCTCTCAAAATCGTAATGTATTTCTTATGTTTCTAATGTGGAATATTTATTTGAGTTATCATCAGTTGTGTTTAACCTAATTTTGTGCGAAACCTGTTTCCAGTTTTTTGTCTGTATTTTCCGCTTCCCATTTGTTTGTCTTTACACCATTTTTTTTAACCCTCAATGGAGCACATTTAGTCAATTTTGGTTCTTGTGGGCTTTCAACGTTGGTTCTTTTAGGTTTTTGAGACTCTCCCAATACTTTTTCAGCTTTATAGATCTCTGTAGTCTAACGTTCTCCTTGTAAAAGGCAACTCTTTTTGTTACTTTTTTAAATTTTAATCTGATGTTTTATTCCTTCCTTCTTTCAGACGTTCCTCCGTTATCCTTAATTCTTATAGGTTCTGTTCCACTTCCTTAAGATACTCATTCTTTACTTTCATCTTAAGTTGGTAATTTAGGAGTTTCTTCGTCAGTCTTTCTTCTGATAGCCTTATTAGGTGTCCATAAAAAGCCAGTCTTCTCTTTCTAATATTATCTAACAGATGTTCATTATCTTGATAGTAGCCGTCTCGGTGGTCTAGTGGATAGCGTACTAGGCTTTCACCCCGAGGACCCGGGTTCGATTCCCGGCCAGGGCTTGGCATTTTCATACGCTATAAATCATCCCATCGTCTGCATTAGCCCAAGTGTGCACAATAGTCGGACGTTAAACACAAAAAAAAACAAAAATCCTGATAGATGGCTGAACTTGGCAGCAGTCTGTATGTTCCTTCTACCATGTGTTTTTGTTGTTCTCAATATTTTTCTTTCCACTTTTTGAAGCTCCTCTTTAAACCGTTTATTTTATTTAAATGGCAAAATGAAAAGTGTATTAATTCTCTCCGGACAAGAATCCTCAGGAATAAAAAGAAGCAGAAGCTTTAATTCACAAAACACGAAGTATTTTACTGTAACTGATACGAATGAAAATAGCAATCAAAACCTTTTTCCTTTAGAATAATAGAAAATCCTTCATTTGTTGATCCATTCACTTTGTCAGTATTGAATGGTTACAAATAAAACCTAACGTTTATTCTAAGTAAGAAGCAGTGATGTGTCTGGTCAGCAGGTGATGTATCTTGTGAAATAAATTATTGTGTTGAATTTTCTTTGTTGCCGTGGTAGAGTTAGTTCGTGTGCAAAGTGTTAAACGTAATAAATCAGGATCTTTTCCAACTATTGGAGATTTTAAGAGCTTATATTGGTTCGAAGAATAGAATGCGGAGTGGGTAACGGATAAGTTTCTAGCCACTAGTGAGGAGGTTATCTCTTCATCATAAGGAAGGAAAATATGATCGCATTAAGTGAACCTGGATATCAAACAGGTATTGTGAGGAACTTTGCGTGACGAATTCTAGAGTGTCATAAATATTTAAAAGTGTTAAAGAATAAGAGACATATTGGGTTACATTTCCTACTACACTATATCGATTATTTCGCAATGAATGCGTTCCGCTCTTAAAAATCGTTCGATCTATAAATCATTTTCCTCGCAACAAGTAGACAAATTAATGTTAAACAACAACCTTAGATAATATAAAAAAAGGTGGCATTCCCATGATTACTTCTTATCACGGGTTATGGCTGTATATTTTACACCACAAAATAAAATTTATAGTCGATTTTCAAAATCACGAGTACGTTCATTTCAAGTTTAATATATTTATAAATACAATATTATATGATTTTATGGTTTTTTGTCAAGACATATATTTTTGCTACTCGACACTAGAATAGGCTATAACTGATCATGGGAGAAGCACGGAGTCCCAAATGTATTCCTGCTACTCTTAATGTCTGACCCTGTGACTTATTAATTGTCACTGTAAATGCCAACTTCAATGGAAACTGCAATATTTTAATTTGGAAAGGCAGGTTGTTTTGGAATTATAAGATTGTTTCAATTAAAATCATTGCAAATGTAAGCTTATAAACAATAATTTTATAATAAATAATAACAGGATTAAGATTTTTAAAACGGGAATACATCTATGTTCATCTCAGGTAACTAAACCATGTTCATTTTAAATTTCGTCTCAATCGGTGCAGTAGTTATTGTGTGATTGAATAACAAACAAAAACACACACTTTCAAATTTAAAATATTATATTAGGAAGTATAAAATATTATTAAAACGTCACTGTTGTAGCCTACAGTTAAAACATTTCACAAAACTGAATATCAGTTGCACTGGGTAAGTAGTATAATGGCATTTAAATAATTATTATTCACACCTACCAATATATAATAACGTATAAAACGTCACTGTTACACAGTTAAAACTTGTCATAAAACTAAATACTAAATAAAGTTGGACTGGGTAAGTAGTATAATGGCGTTTAAAATAATTTAAATATTTATTATTCACACCTACCAATATATAATAAACGTATAATACGTCACTGTTACACAGTTAACACTTGAGACAAAACTAAATAATTAAGTTGGACTGGGTAAGTAATATAATGGCGCGAACATACAAGTTGTCACATCAGAAATACATTTTAAAAGAAAAATTTTTATTAGAGTTTGATGAGTGACGGAAAACTGATTTTTTTCCCGTACAAAACATACGTCCATACCCCGCCCTAAGTAGTCACTTCAAAAATGATAATTTATTTGAATAATGGTTCATTATTATATGTTACATTGTCAGATTTACATGGAAGTATTTTCAATTGATTCTTTTACTTCTATACTGAAGTATTTACTCGTAAACTCACTCCATTATTCACATGGAGCGGAAGAAATGCTTCTGCTTCTACATTTTCTTTGAAACAAAACCTTTTACTTGAAGCATTTCTTTTGAAGCATTTACTTGAAGCAATGGGTGCGGACTAGCTGCACCTATTGAGAGGCATACGTCCCTCACGGTACCCGAATCTAACACACACTTACACTTACAACACTACATTTACGACTTTAACTTTCTACACTCACGCTAATATTTAGAGAGAGAATAAGAGCCTGAATGTGCTTTTCGCCTTAAAATAACAAGACCCTCCTTTGGTTTTATTTATACGGACAATTATTGAACAATTTCGCTGTACTTATTTCGTTCGGTTGAAAATATCGCGTGTAACTGCCGATTACGGTAAACAGATAAAAATATGTTTTTTTATTCATTTTGTTGTTCCAAGTACTCTATGAAATGTTTAGTTTTCCATAAACATTTTTCATTTTCAGATGGTTATAAAATGTTTGTGATCTTCTGAAAGTCAGTCTTGAGTGTAAACAAGAAATTATTCATCCCCATTCAGATCAACCCTCAAACTACCCCTAACCCAAAATCTATTTACAGGCTATGAACATACATTGGTGCGGGTCATGACAGTGAGTTGTATTTGACAAACAAAACAATGTGTATAAAGTGATAAGCGATGGATTCGTTCTTGGAACGGTCGCTGCGCTTACCGTCGGGATTGCCTCTCGTCTCGACCACCAGTTTGGCCTCGATCACTGCCTCAGCTATCGGACGCAAGGGGCGCCACTTGACCGGCACATTCTGCCTAACTGGGGACACAATGGAGGGCATCATACAGTGTTTAGTCTTCCTCAAAGCGTTCTCGGTAAGTTTACCTTCAGTCTGTGTAGTTGGTGTGTAGATAGTTATGTATTTAGAGATGTGCGCAGAACGTAAAAGAAGACATGCGCATGCGTCGTCAAAATGAAGACAGTCTGCTCATGGGTCCAGTGATGTTGATATTCACATAAAGGTACTCAGAACTGTCGAAGTCGGATGTCTTATATTCGGAATCAGAATTAGCTGCGCAGAATAGTCGAAGTAGGATGATGTATATTCGGAATCAGAATTAACTGCTCAGAATAGTCAAAGTCGAATGATGTATATTCGGAATCAGAATTAGCTGCGCAGAATATTCAAAGTCGAATGATGTATATTCGGTATATTCTGAATCAGAATTAGCTGCGCAGAATAGTCGAAGTAGGATGATGTATATTCGGAATCAGAATTAGCTGCGCAGAGTATTCAAAGTCGAATGACTTATATTCGGAATGAGAATTAGCTGCGCATAATAGTCGAAGTCGGATGACTTATATTCGGATTCAGTATACATAAACATTTCAGTAATAAAACATACAATATAACTTCAATTTTTTCGTAATATTTTCGCCAAAACGTTTTATTACGAGTACATGCCCAAAAACAATAATCCAGAATATAAAAGCGCTGGAAGTACGAGAATTTGGAAAAAAATGAAAATAAATTTAAACCGCATAACCTCAAATCCGGCGCGAACGTAAATGACGTGTTTTCATCGCGAATACGATTAATTAAATGCGTGTTATTAATAATGAAAAGAATATATTTTTAAAAAAGACCTAAAAACCTATCTACACGGTTGTACGTGAAGAACCTAACATTGTGCGCATGTTAGACTTAACAGGCGGTTGTTGGAGTTAGGCCTAAACTTAAGCACGATTGTAGCAACGAAACATTAAGAAAGTAAATAAACAAATGCGCTTGAACACTACCGGATGACGTCACACTCAGCGTAGTAATTCTAGCATGCTTAATGCAATGACGTCACAATATAGTTCCGTAAAAAAATAGCCTAAAATCGTACCCAATCGTAAAACAATTATTGTGCGCGGATGGATATTGCTTAATTTAATATTAAAGTATGTAATGAAAGAAAAAAAATAATAAAAAATCCCTATTTTACAAAAAAGTTACACTGCATAAATACCATAATTTCAACCACTCAGGTCCAAACTTAAGAAAGTACTCTGCATTGTTTATAATCTTTAAAAACAATAATACTGTATAGTCAAGTAATTGAAAGTATAATTGTAATTTTTCAAGTAACAGGAAAACTTTTACTTTTTTCTTTTGGCTAAACACCCTTTTTTAATTCAGAAGGGTGGATCAATAAAAATAGTATCCTTATTCTCAATATCGTTCTTTTACGATCACCATTTATTTGTGCGCCTTGTAAAGCGAAAAAGTCATGTTTGAAACAAGTATTTCGTTCAGACTACCGGTTAAACGCTAAACGTTCGGAGGTGCTGTACCGATCAACAAAAAACGAGAAAACAATGAAGTTTTTGTCAAGTTGATAATCGAATTATATCGTCAGACTTTGTCTTCGTACAAAACTTGTAAAGTGTAAAGCAAAATAGAATTGTAACAAATATTTTATCGCGTCCGAAACGTGGCTAATAGAAATAAAAGTGCTGGGAGGCGAGCAAGTCTGGCGCAAGGATTTATTGCACTTTGCTGGGCGGCAAATTGCCTGTCCTGCTTTCATTTACACGTGTTGTACGCGTTGGTTTAATACGATTCCAGGCTGCAATACACGACTAGGCTAGCGCAGTTTGATTATATATATATTAAATAACTACACCTATTTGGAGAAGACACATTTACCAGTTGATTTTTTGTACTAATCATTCCAGTCCTGTAATATTAAACGGGCAATCTTATTACGTGGTGTGTTCAGAAAGTAACGAGAATTTTTAAATTTCGCGAGCTTGGAGAGTCCGATTGTCAATTTTTTTTATTATGTTGGTATACATGCCCTTGAAGTATGATAAAACTTTCAGCTGTTTTCATTGTTGACTTTGTCTGTGACAGCCACCAAGGTTAGACGTGTTTCTATGAGATCGGCGATTTTCGTTAAAAGAAATGGCTCAAAGAATTTGTATCAAATTTTGCGTGAAAAACGGAATAAAGTTTAACAAAGTGTGTTAAATGTTAACAAAGGCCTATGTTGAGTCTACTATAAGTAAATCAAGAGATTACGAATGGTATAAGCATTTCCGCCCTAGACGCCTCAGCACATCAACACCGATGAAAACGTGGAAAAAGTGTAAGAAATGGTTATGAACAATCGCCGAATTACAATTAGAGTTGATGGTGTTGGTATATCGATTGGATCATGTTATGACATTGTTTCCAGTGTTTTGTGTATGAAACGCGTGGCAGCAAAATTCGTTCCAAATTTGTTGAATTTTGAACAAAAACTGCGGCGAATGGAAGTTGCTCAGTAGTCACTAAATGAAGTCAACGACGATGCAGAATTACTGAAACGTATTATAACAGGAGACGAAACATGGGTTTACGGATATGACGTCGAAACTAAGGCTCAATCATCCCAGTGGAGGCATTCTGGCTCGCCAAGACCGAAAAAGGCTCGACAAGTGCGGTCGAATGTGAAGTTTATGCTCACTGTGAGTACTACCTACAAGTTCAACGCTGTTTGCATGAAGCAATCCGATAAAAAGCCCGGATCTGTGGAAAAACAATTCATGGCTTTTGCACCACGATAATGCACCAGCTCACACTTCATTGCTTGTTCGTGAATTTTTGACCAAAAACAGTACTGTAGCGATACCTTAGCCTCCATATTCGCCAGACATGGCTCTGTGTGACTTTTTCCTATTTACAAAAATAAAGAGAACCTTAAAGGGTTCTCTACGTTTTACAGCCGTAGATGACATTAAAAGCGCATCGCTGAAAGAACTAAAGGCTATCTCAAAGATCGAGTTTGAGAAGAGTTTCGAGGATTGCAAGAAGCGCTGGTACAAGTGCATAATCTCCAATGGGGACTATTTTGAAGGCGACAACATCAATGTAGAAGAATAAATAAACATTGTGTTCAAAAAATTAAAATTCTCGTTACTTTCTGAACACACCTGCTATCTTAATGTTTTTTGGAAAATACCATTTTCGAGCGCAATAAATCGATCTCGTGTTTCAGAAAATTTGCTTAGATTAGAAAAACGCGTTCAACACGTGCCAAATGGGCATCTACTTAAAAATATAATGATAACCAAGGCATATATGGATACTGTTCGATCAGCTGATAATTAAGCGTGGTTTATATTTAATCAGCTGACATATCTAATACTTCAAAGAACAGTAAACCTCTCAGAATATTCTTAATTAATATAGAGCGCTCCACAACTACACTCAGTCATCTACTCAAGACACACATTCATTGCTGTGGGGAATGTGGACACACATTCATTGCTGTGGGGAATGTGGACACACATTAATTTCTGTGGGGAATATGGACACACATTTATTGCTGTGGGGAATGTGGACACACATTCAAGACATACACCCGTGTGCTGGAGTGTATGACACTGACCTAATTGTGTATAAACGGAGCCCTGGGGTACCTGGTCACCTCCAAGTGTATCTTAAAGAGTGGATCTTTGTGGGCGGATTTAATTTTTTACTAGCTACTCATGTTCCCATGAGTAAGAATGTACTTATAATGAGCGGGAACTCACCGCACAAAGAAAAGCTAGCCAAAGGGGGCACAACCTCCAGTAAGGAGGAAAGGCAATTAGCAGAGCAAACACTTAGCAGAGTCGTAAATTAGAAGTGGAAAAGTTACCCACCTCGAATTCTCTCCAAATTCTAGACTTTATGAAGAGACTAAGACTGAAGAAGGCGCTGTAACTGAACATCTCAGGAATATATAAAAGGGACACAATAGATCTGCAAAGGTCGAAATGCAATAGTAACCCTATTGATTTATTCATTCAGTCATTCATCGGTTCAACCTTGGTTGATTGAAGACAAGTTTGCCGCCCAGCAATATCCATTCAAATTTCGAAATGACGGCCATTTCAAATAACTTTTTCTTACTATTTTTTAAAAATCTAATTCCACTGTCGTAATCAGAGTTAAATTCTGTATAAATTAAAGTTTTTTTATATTAAACTTGTTGTTTAAATAAAAATAAATTTAACGGCGGTCAGGGTTTGTTATCGTACTTTCCGTGTTATTTGTTACTTTAGACAGATTATGGTTTTATTGTAACGCTGATTATGGTTGTGAAGTGAGATCTTCAAAAACTTCATGAACAAATAATTCAGAAAACACGCTTCTATCACGTCAGGGAGTTAACTACTTTCAGCGTTATTGTCACGATATACAACCAATAATCGGTCAGTCCTTTTCCTCCAGAAGCACCTTGCAGTCTTTTTTATTCTTTCTGTTTGAATGCGTCAGATGTAGTTACTTGATAATTAATTATTCAGTAAGTCTACACGGCGAACGTAATATAAGAGGAAGAAGGATTACTGCCGCAGACTGTTTGCGTTTGGTTTTATCCTTCCTTTGGCGCGACTTAACCTGATTAAATGATTTCATTAAAGCAAAGGAAATCCGCTCGCGAAGCAGTCGAATGGAAATAATCCATTTCGGGCCGCTCTTTTGGAATTTTGTTTTAAATTAAAATTTGAAATATTACACAAACTGTGTTGTTAAAAAAATAGTGGATCTTTCAAATAAATGTAACATGACTTTAAAAATGGAAAGTTGCGTTTTTGATGTGGTTAGTCTGCTGTGCTCTGAACTAGCTCAATTCATGGTCGTAGGTTCGAGTCTGGTGATTAGATTAGATTATATTCTAGAGGAAGAGATTTGTTCAACCCCAGGCACTGCGATCAACTGACCTATTGTGTAACTTACCTCTTAAAATACCTAGTTCAGCAGATTGGTACCCCTAATGAGTTCCAACAACCCACTGACTAGCTCACACTACTGAAGATCCCTAGGGTCTTGGAAACCAAAAACTCCTATCCTCCTACTAGCAAGAGCCTCACAATCATAAATTATGTGACCTGCAGTTTCTTCCTCCTTCCTGCACAATCTACACACGGTTTCTCCGTGGTACACACCTATCCTGTTCATGTGCACCCTCAGACCACAGTGTCCTGTTATGAGCCCCATGATCCTCCTGAGTTGTGCTCTGCCCAGGACATCTGCTGCCCCTTTGATTCCTCCAGAAGGAACTTTGCTTAAGAGACGTTTACTATGGGAATACCCATGAAGATTGTCCCCTCTTACCTGGTGTTGACATGTTATCCACCCATTAATAGCGGACCTGGCCAACGATAGAGAAATCCCTAAAGCTGGCTCAGGTTCGATAAACTCAGATGGAGATCCAGGTCCAGCCAGTCGGTCTGCCTCCTCATTACCCTCAACTCCCCTATGCCCCGGAATCCAGTGAAGAGTTACCCAGTTATCCCGGGACAGAATTTCAAGGTTTTTTCTGCACTCTCAGACCAGCTTGGACTGTATTATAGGACCCGCAAGTGCTTTTATTGCCTGACTGTCGGTATGAATATGAATACGTGGCTTTTTGAAGCCCCGATCCAAGTTCTCTCGAACACAGTCATTAATGGCCATCACTTCAGCCTGAAATACTGTTGTATGCTGTCCCAGGGTAATTACTTTCTTTAACCCTGGTCTCAGACCGTACACCCCAGCACCAGTGCCTGACTTTGTGTTGGAGCCATCTGTATACCATAATATGTCTCTAGGTTTTTCCAACACACGATCTCTCCCCTCAAAGGCCAAGTTGACATCAAAGGGTCTAGATACTATGTGCCGTTTAACCATCTGATCAGTCCCCATTATCAAGATTGGGTCAAAGATCTTGTCTGTGATTCTAGCATGCCCATAGATAGAGGGCAGCCAGCCACCACCACCATGCAGTCTGTATGCTGCTTTACGTGCCTCTCCCATGACAAAAAGGTCAATAGGCGGAAATCCAAGAATGATCTCCATGGCTGCCGTTGCGCAGTGTCCATACAGCCAGTGATACACAGGCAGGCCAACCTCTGCAACTTAATCAGAGACTCTCTGGCCCCCCTCTGCTCGACACACCACAGCACCATAGCACACCATATCCCAGTATAGATAAACTTCATCATTCCTGGTCTCAGTCCCCATGTTTTGCCAACCATTCTTCTAACTGTCATTAAAGACGTATTAGCTTTCCCCATGATGCGCCCCAGATGAGCATTCCAGGTTAATTTAGTGTCCAACACCAAGCCTAGATACTTCACCTCGTTTGCAACTGGAATTGCCTCCCCAAAGAGCTCTTTAGTCCAAAGAGCTCCTTGACTCTTAGCTCCAAAGTCCTCCTAAGAGTCTGGTGATGTAAGCTATTTGTTTTCTGACAATATATTAGAAGAAATATTAGTGCCAATATCTTTTGCACCGTTCATTTAAACTAGTTATAACAATCATCGCACAAAAAAACCAATAAGTAAATCACGTTTTCAATACAGTTTTAAAATACACACAATATTCAAATTTTACATACAAGTACATTTTCGTATTCATCGTTTCGTATTTTCGCTTTATGCGATGCGATGAAAGGATACCGGATAAATAGCGCATCGTAAAAGCTTCGGACATCGGCGGATCCTGAATCCGCCGCAAATCCTGGCATTCATTCCGCGAACTGCTTTTTTCAAATGTAAAATCAATCCAAATAAAAACGAATACGGGCTTGAATGAAAGATTTGTACAATAAAGACACCATTGAAGTTGGGCTTAAATGTGTTCTACGATGAATTTGTTATACAGTAGCACATAAAAATTCATATTACGTCTAACAGATTCTTTACCGTAACTTCGCTAAGAACATGAGTTTATTTCAAAACCCAGAGGTCCGTGAATCGTAACCACGCTCTGATACCAACTCAGGCTCGTAGGTTAGTGGAAAGCGCGACAACGACAAAAAAAGCACTAATACTGCACAGTACGGTTTTTACTAGCCTAATACATTAACCAGGACACGATTTGGACCACACCGGTTCACGATTGATTTTAACAAAACCCTTTCTAGTGAATTTAATTTTTTTCCGATACATAATTGTTATGTTATAAACGGTAGTTTATAATGGTATATATTTTTGTATAATAAACAATAGAATTTGAACGTACTTATTCCACTAATTTTAGATACAGTAAACCTTCATTTTCATTTTTAAATTTTGTAATAATTTGTCTTTTTCGTAAGAAATTAATTAGTTTAATAGACAATATGGGACAGTGAGCAGTTAGTCCACTGTCTTATTAGTAGACTGTTCTCTAAACTGTGAAAAAATCACTGTTACTGTTCAGTGTTTTTTTTTACGTAACCGCTAAGAGCATTCACTGCTAACAGGAAAACGTTCTTAGGCTTACAACTAGACAACACTGAACAGTGAGCAATTAGTCCACTGTCTTATTAGTAGATTGTTCTCTGAACTGTGATTAAATCACTGCTACTGTTCTTTGTTTTTTTAAGTAACCGTTAAGAGCATTCACTTCTAACAGGAAAACGTTCTTAGGCTCACAACTAGACAGCACCGAACAGTGAGCAGTTAGGCCACTGTCTAATTAGTAGACTGTTCTATAAACTGTGATTAAATCACAGCTACTGTTCACTGTTTTTTTACGTAACCGCTAAGAGCATCCATTGGTAACAGTTAAAACGTTTTAGGCTCACAACTAGACAACACTGAACAGTGAGCAGTTAGTCCACTGTCTTATTAGTAGATTTTTCTGTGAACTGTGATTAAATCACAGCTACTGTTCACTGATTTTTTACGTAACCGGTAACGGTAAAACGTTCTTAGGCTCACAACTAGACAGAACTGAACGGTGAGCAGTTAGTCCACTGTCTTACTAGTAGACTGTTCTCTGAACTGTGATTAAATCATGCTACTGTTCATTGTTTTTTTACGTGACAGATAAGAGCATTCACTGCTAACAGGAAAACGTTCTCAGGCTCACAACTAGACAGCACTGAACAATGAGCAGTTAGTCCACTGTCTTATTAGTAGACTGTTCTATAAACTGTGATTAAATCACTGCTACTGTTCACTGATTTTTTACGTAACCGCTAAGACAATTCACTGCTAACAGGAAAACGTTCTCAGGCTCACAACTAGACAGCACTGAACAATGAGCAGTTAGTCCACTGTCTTATTAGTAGACTGTTCTATAAACTGTGATTAAATCACTGCTACTGTTCACTGTTTTTTTACGTAACCGCTAAGACAATTCACTGCTAACAGGAAAACGTTCTCAGGCTCACAACTAGACAGCACTGAACAATGAGCAGTTAGTCCACTGTCTTATTAGTAGACTGTTCTATAAACTGTGATTAAATCACTGCTACTGTTCACTGTTTTTTTACGTAACCGCTAAGAGCATCCACTGCTAACAGAAAAACGTTTTAGGCTCACAACTAGACAACACTGAACAGTGAGCAGTTAGTCCACTGTCTTATTAGTAGATTGTTCTCTACACTGTGAAAAAATCACTGCTACTGTTCAGTGTTTTTTTTTACGTAACCGCTAAGAGCATCCACTGCTAACAGTTAAAACGTTTTAGGCTCACAACTAGACAACACTGAACAGTGAGCAGTTAGTCCACTGTCTTATTAGTAGATTTTTCTGTGAACTGTGATTAAATCACAGCTACTGTTCACTGATTTTTTACGTAACCGGTAACGGTAAAACGTTCTTAGGCTCACAACTAGACAGAACTGAACGGTGAGCAGTTAGTCCACTGTCTTACTAGTAGACTGTTCTCTGAACTGTGATTTAATCATGCTACTGTTCATTGTTTTTTTACGTGACAGATAAGAGCATTCACTGCTAACAGGAAAACGTTCTCAGGCTCACAACTAGACAGCACTGAACAATGAGCAGTTAGTCCACCGTCTTATTAGTAGACTGTTCTATAAACTGTGATTAAATCACTGCTACTGTTCACTGTTTTTTTACATAACCGCTAAGACAATTCACTGCTAACAGGAAAACGTTCTTAGGGTCACCACTAGATAGCACTGAGCAGTGAGCAATTAGCACACAGCAGCACACAATATTATTAGTAAACTGTTCTTTATACTGTGAATTAATCACGCCTACTGTTCACTGTTCTTTTACGTAACTACTAAGAGGAAAACGCTCTGAATCCCACCACTAAGTGCTCGGTTTCGTGTAAAGTTGTGCGTGCACCACACTTATAATTGAAAAAAACTGGATGCGGGTTCATCATCTTTCCATGAGATATTGTTTTGAAATTTATGGACGTATTTAGTCTAACGTATTTATTTTTCCTTTTAAACCTCTTCTTATTCTACTTTAGTAAATTGTTTTTGTTTTTGTGTTATCCGTTATACCAATTATGTATTTTGGTATTATTATCCCTTATTTTTTGTGTCTATGTGAACAATAATCACTTTTTTTATAGTGTCTGATGTTCGTAGCTTTTATAGAAATAAATGATAAGTACTAACACACTGGAGGTCAGAGTTCGTTTACGTATTTTCAATCAAATTTAAAAATTTAAAAAGCTAATGTATACAGTGTATGCGTGTATGAGTACGGTGGTTTAACAAGGTATAAAGATATCTAATGTCAAAACAATGCACAAAGCTTTCTCATGCAATCGTTTTCTTAAGATGTCCCACCAAAAGAATACAAAACAAGTTTCGTTCAAAATTTGGTCAGGTATGAAGATTTTTAATTCAAATCAGTAACAAATGATTCCAAAGTGAAATTAAAAAAAAATTAACTCACTTCCGCAGGTTTTTTTAAATAAAATATATTCAAGCCAAAATTTATTAAAATCGATTAAACAATTTTGAAATATCGTATTTTTAACATTGTTAAACGACAACGGCTTCAGAAAAAACTTTTTTCAATCAAACAATGATCCAGAGATACGGACAAACGAGGTATAAATACTAAAATTTCATTAAAATCAGTTATTTGCTTTAATCTCTAGTGATAAAACACACACACACTCTCTCTCAAACGTACGTGCGCGCACACGCACACACATACACACACACATACACACACACACACACACACACACACACACACACACACACACACACACACACACACACACACACACACACACACACACACACACACACACACACACACACACACACACACACACACACACACACACACACACACACACACACACACACACACACACACACACACACACACACACACACACACACTGTTACTCAAAAGGCGGCGAACGTGGCAGGAGCCCTTTGCAGGCTCGTGCCGAATCTGGGAGGACCAAGACAGGCACGCCGCCGACTTATGGCTGGGGTAGTAAGCTAGTGCTCCTTTACGGAGCGCCGATTTGGAGCCAGGCTATGATGGTCGCGAGCTATGCGAGCAAGGTTAATTCGGTGCACCACCATGCGTTACCGAACAGTGTCCTACGACGCTGCATGCGTAATGACGGGCGAACCCCCATTGGAGCTGATGGCTGATGAAAGAGCGAGGCTCTACTGGCGCAAGCCCAGTGCTGAGCCGCGGTATAGTCATACAATGGCAATTATAGAGGAGCGAAATCGGACCCTAGAGACATGGCAGCGACAGTGGGACGAATCAACAAATGGACGATGGACATACCAACTCATAGGTAATATCCAGGATTGGTGCAACAGGGATCATGGGGAGGTGGATTTCTATCTCACACAGATTCTCACTGGGCACGGTTGCTTCCGAACTTACTTGTTCCGTTTCAGGCTGGAAACATATTCGGCTTGTTCAGCAGTCCATCTGTCTTCCAGCAATGGAGGAAGATGCGGAGCATGTGTTTTTCCGGTGTCGGAGATTCGACGAAGAAAGCATGAAGCTGCAAACATACCTGCGAGGCAGCATTACACCGGAAAGTCTGGTTGCGACAATGATGGCTTCAGAGGCCAACTGGAGAGCAATTGCGGGATTCGCTGCAGTGGTCATGAAGAGGTTTGAGAGCTGAGGATCGAGAAAGGAGAGCCAACGCTGTAGAAGAGTAGGTGGTCAGCCAGTATACCTTCCCACGAAGGTGAACCCTGGCGGCGGTTCCGTGGGGGTTTACAGAAGAGGAATGCTTTTGGTGGTTTTTTAGTGGGTAAAAATATATCTTAATTTGAGTTTGAGCTTGAGTTTAATCTTAATTTGAGTCCCACAATCTGGGGCAATGCGTACCCTACCCCAGGTAGTCTATAAAAGATTTTTTCCACCTTTTTTGGTATCGCAAAATAAACACACACAGACACACACACACAACAAGTTTTGGACTCAAGGGACTTGAAAACGTAAGGGACACATCAAAATCTCAACGGCTACAGCGAGAAAGCAAAAATTCTAAAGTTATTACTAAGTTAAATTACGTAATATAACACCTTTACCTCAAACCCTTACAAAGTTCCAATTAATTAGCGGTTTCAACGGTCTGCCGTCATCAGATCAATCACACCCTTCTTTTAAGCTATAATTCATTCATGAATTCCGTAATTACATACAGTTTGAAGGACTTTAGTTTTAAGAAGAAGACAACAGATCCGATACCGATCGTCCAAATTGGTGATAATTATTTATGACTTTATAAGAACAGAACTGACGATAAAAGTAGGTAATTTAGCCTAATACAAAACGTGAAGTTTGTATAATACGATTGAAAAAGTTATTTGTAATGTATGCCATTTTGAAATTTACGTCGAAAATGGAAATATTTGTTTAGATGATATTCTGAGATATAAAAATTCAATGAATTGTATGCCTATTGGAATTTTGTAGTCTGATCAAGTTTAATTTAAATATTATCAGTGTAATTTTAAATTAAAATGTTAAGTTAACGTATGGTGAAGTCACATTTTCAAAAACGTAAGAATAGTTTTTCTAAAATTCACTGAAATTGCGTTCACTCTACTAAAAGTTTTACCAAGCAGCTGAAGAACCGGTTTCAAATAAGCGTCGGCGCATATTTCATCCATTTGTAATAACCCTTACTTTGTTTGCATACAAGTATATATTTGCTCCAAACAAAGTCTTACAGCTGGATTTCCTCTACAGTTTACCATAATTAATTTCCTTTGCCGCCTTCTTTGCGCGCCTCTGATTACGTCTTTCTTTGACTCGTTCGAAACGGATTAAATTATTTAATTGTCGTACACAGAGAAGCACTCGTCAAGTATTTAGTAACAAACTGGATACAGATAAAACAAGAGTTTCTATTCTAACACATACAGTATGGTACAAAAATACAGTTCAGTTGGTAAAACGTGCAACCTATTGGTTTTAACTGACATCAGTTATGTACAGGGTGTTCAAAAATTTGCAAAACGTGATTTACGCGGTATTTTACGTACAGTGCCACGTAAAAGTACAAATATTTCGATGCAAAATCGACATTTTTGTAAAAAAAATAATTATTTACTATTTATCGAGTGAACATCTCTTTTTTCTCAGCACATACTATTCATACAAGCATAAATGAAGTATCTTTAGAAAGAATTTTTTAACCGGTTTTGCGTTAAAATTTAATGTTTGTGGACAAATTTTAACATAAAATACACTTTTAACAGTCATAGACAAACGTCATTTTGGATGCGCATGCGCGGCATCACGAATCAGATAATATTCTGTATATTTTACGAAGCTAATGTATTAATCACGAGTAGACAATTCCATTACAAACGCCACTTTTTTGCATAACGTGCTTCGCACAATATCAATATGTACCTAAGTCGTTAAACTTACAGGTTATGTAGTCTCCTATCCTTGCACGTTGTACAAGCCAGGACTAGCAGTTACATATTAAAATTGCGTTTGCTAACACTGTCAACAAGTCGCAAGGACAAACACTTCAAAGAGCAGGATTGTATTTACCAAATTCCGTCTTTAATCACGGACAATTATATGTAGCCTTTTCAAGGGTAACTAAATCAACTAGCACGTTTGTATGCATTAAAGAAAATGAAATACTTATTCAAAAGACTGTGTTTACTTAGAACTTTCATAGTGCGAAATTTCGCACCAAAACTAGTCTTTGGTAGTTTTTGAAGTATTTCTGATTTCATATCTGTGTAACGATCAGAAACCATATTTCTTCAAACTCAGCCTATAGGATGATTTAAAAATTTTTGTTTGTACTACAGAGTGATTCAAGTATATGATTCAAGCTATTTCAGGATAATAAGGTAGTATATATAAGAAATGAAGCTCTCTATAAAAAAATTGAAAAACTGTCAGATACTATGAGAAAAAGGAGAATAAATTTTTACGGCCATCTTCTTAGAATGAATTCCAATAGATTGAAGAAACAGGTGTTTGATTTTTTCCATAATCGTAAAACAAAACCGAACTGGTTTAAAGAAATTGAAAAAGACCTAATAGAATTACAAATTACAGAAAATTCACTGCTTGACCAAACTGCTAAGATAAGTACCAAGGACGAAAGAATAAGATTCCAAGATAAAACCAAAATAAGACCTAAACCTATCATTTCGGAAGAGGAGAGGAAGAGAAGATCGGAAAGAATGAAGAGCTACTGGGAACAAAGAAAAGTACAGCGCGCAAGAAATGATTGATTCAGCGTACCCCAAAGAGGGTGAAACGAAAAGAAGAGTGATTCAAGATCAATTAAACGTAGTTTTTTCTATATTTCCAAATATAATAACACTAATTTTGAATATATTTACCGCAGAAAAATCAAAATAATTGACAAACTGAACAGTATTTACTTTATGTATTTCTATTACAGTTTTCAATCACCGAATATATAAGTGATGTCAACAACCTTTAAGTGATTAGTCTACTGGTAGTTCAAAGAACAGTATACCTCGCATTATGCTCTTACATAATTGCGTTGTGACGCTCCAGTAACGTTTTCCGTCAGTTTAACCTGTAACTGTAAATTTAGGAAAAATAATACTGAACCATTTTTTTTTAAATTTTATAGGTCTTGCCGTTAAGCCGGTAATACAGGAAATATCCAGTAACTACATTCGTCATCTTTAAATCAAAAGTCGCCATCTTGAAACAGAAGTGAATGTGAAAAAACCTTTCACTTAACTCGTTCAAGCTTTATACAAGGTACTTTCGTACCAAATTTCAAAACAATCGGTCAATTCGTTTGGGCAAAAACTGAGTAACAAACAAACACACAAACCAAAATCCGAACGGTCGTGTTGAAACAGAGACAGTTCGGCTTGATTAACAACTCAATTAAGTGTTTTTCTTTTAGAAAATGTATTAAAAAAGAAGATTTTAAAAAACGAAGAAAATCAGACGGCAAATTTTGTACGTTAAATATTCATTTTAATTATCGTGCACTGAAACGTTTATCTGAAATTTTTCTCCTTGTAACGTTTTTACTCTATACCTGTTAAACTAATTAAAACGTGGGATCGGTGTGATGTAACACACCGAAAGGCACTAATTGCGAACCTGCTTAACCGAGCCCTAGTAAGCTGACAGCATCTTAAAGGTACTAGCGCTTTTTTACACCCATATTTTATGCCCGTTACACCGAAGAGAACGGTGGTGTTGGCATATCGATTGGATCATGTCATGACTGTTTCCAATGTTTTGTGTATGAAACGCGTGGCAGCAAAATTCGTTCCAAAATTGTTGGATTTTGAGCAAAAACTGCGGCGAATAGAAGTTGCTCAGGAGTCACTAAATGAAGTCCACGACGATGAAGAATTACTGAAACGTATTATAACAGGTGACGAACATTAGTTTCCGGATATGACGTCGAAACTAAGGCTCAATCATCCCAGTGGACGCATTCTGGCTCGCCAAGACTGAAAAAGGCTCGACAGTGCAGTCGAACATGAAGGTTATGCTCACTGTGTTCTTCGATATTAATAGCATAATGCATCATGAATTCCTGCCCCCAGGTGAAACGGTCAATAAGGAGTACTACCTACAAGTTCAACGCCGTTTGCGTGAAGCAATCCGAAAAAAACGCCCGGATCTGTGGAAAAACACTTCATGCTTTTGCACCACGATAATGCACCAGCTCACACTTCATTGCTTGTTCGTGAATTTTCGGCCAAAAACAGTACTGTAACGATGCCCCAGCCTCCATATTCGCCAGACATGGCTCTGTGTGACTTTTTCCTATTTCCAGAAATAAAGAGAACCTTAAAGGGCTGTTGTTTTACAGCCGTAGATGACATTATAAGCGCATCTCTGAAAGAACTAAAGGCTATCTCAAAGATCGAGTTTGAGAAGTGTTTCGAGGATTGGAAGAAACGCTGGCACAAGTGCATAATCTCCAATGAGGACTATTTTGAAGGCGATAACATCAATGTGGAAAAATAAATAAACATTTTGTTCAAAAAATTAAAATTCTCGTTACTTTCTGAACACACCTTGTATGTTTGTATGAACTTTGTTTCATAATTTTAGTTACAAAATCAGCTGCAAGAGATTATCGTATATTTTAATCTTCCAAATAAGACACCGCGTTAGAGAGTAAATTGATAGACATTTGAAAGAACCCTGAACGTGTGAATTTGTTTTACTTTAATTGTTTACAGTTTAAGTGTAGATTAACAAAATCTGATGAACTGATTTTGAAAAATCTCTTTTGTCTGTTAAATATCACTCCACGTTTAGTTGATAGTTACTTAGTTGTCTACTTTACTGCTCTGTAGTATTAAAGAGTGACAAAGAGTTTCATTATTGACGTCTATGAATGGCAGATGTCATTGTGTGATTCCAGGAAATGTCTTTGCCTCCAAAGGCCATCGTACATTGTTTACTCATATCGTACTGGCCTGTTTGTCTACAAATACATTTCCCAATACAATTTCCTTGGTAGCCTTTCGTTTATCATCCAGAGCATATAACAGATCCATATCATTTCAGATTTCTTTATTAAATCTCCTACTTCTGGTGCATCGCGTATGACTGTCCCTTGGAGTTTTCCCTTATATTCACCACAAATACCAATTTGTTTGACTCTGTAAAGCACTTGAATTTGCACTGAGATTTGCTTTATTTATGCATCACAACCACATGTTAGTAAAAGCATATATTCTTGAAGATTGTTAAGCAACTTTCCGGCGGAAGCAGCTGAAGTGAACAGCTGATTGGCTGTCCGTACCTCTAGCTCAAACTATTCTCAGTCGCTACACTACATTGCTTGACTAACTCTAAACCGTGCTGATGGAGTGAATTAAACCGGCCTAATGGTGTATCAAACGGAGCGCTGGGATACGTGAGTGTACAGGCTTTACCCGATAAGTGGTGAGAATGTGAAATCGAATAAACTGGATCTCACGGCACAATAAAAAGCTGGACAAAAACTTTGTAGTATTTTTTTTTTGGGGGGGGGGTTAACGTCCGACTATTGTGCACACTTGGGCTAATGCAGACGATGGGATGATTTATAGCGTATGAAAATACCAAGCCCTGGCCGGGAATAGAACCCAGGTCCTCGGGGTGAAAGCCCAGTACGCTAAATACTAGGCCACCGAGACGGCTTTAAAAAACTTTGTAGTAAGGGTCAACAGAAATTAAAGGGCATTATTATTTCAAGCACCTGCAAGCATCTCAATAAGGAACTGTGAAGTCGCCAATTAGATGTGGAGGACTTATCCACCTTGAATCCCCTCCAACGTCTAGTCGCCATGAAGAGGCTAGGACTGTAGAAAGCACTGTAACCGAGCATCTCAGGAAGATAGGCCAATAGAACGGAGACACAATAGATCTACAAAGATCACAGTGTAATAGTAATCCTACAAATTCATTTATTCTTTAGGAACGTTTTTTTGCTAATAACGTTTTTATTAATAGTGCACCAGGGCAAGCACAAGTGGTGTGATTATATCTTTCCAACATACTTAAATACTTGTCTTGACATGTGGTTCGATAAGGAGGTTTTGAAACTATTAGCCTATTATTGAAGTGAGTACTTCTTATGGCGGGGTACGGATGAATATTTTGCACGGAAAAAAAATCAGTTTACCGTCACGCATCACGCATCACGCATCACGCTCTTATTGAAGTGACTACTTCTTATGGCGGGGTATGGATGTATATTTTGCACGGGAAAAAATTCAGTTTGCCGTCACGCATCACGCATCACGCTCTTATTGAAGTGACTACTTCTTATGGCGGGGTATGGATGTATGTTTTGCACGAGAAAAAATTCAGTTTGCCGTCACGCATCACGCATCACGCTCTTATTGAAGTGACTACTTCTTATGGCGGGGTATGGATGTATGTTTTACATGGGAAAAAAATTCAGTTTTCCGTCACGCATCACGCATCACGCTCTTATTGAAGTGACTACTTCTTATGGCGGGGTATGGATGTATGTTTTGCACGAGAAAAAATTCAGTTTGCCGTCACGCATCACGCATCACGCTCTTATTGAAGAGACTACTTCTTATGGCGGGGTATGGATGTATGTTTTGCATGGGAAAAAATTCAGTTTTCCGTCACGCATCACGCATCACGCATCACGCATCACGCATCACGCTATTATTGAAGTGACTACTTCTTATGGCGGGGTATGGATGTATGTTTTGCACGAGAAAAAATTCAGTTTGCCGTCACGCATCACGCATCACGCTCTTATTGAAGGGACTACTTCTTATGGCGGGGTATGGATGTATGTTTTGCATGGGAAAAAAATTCAGTTTTCCGTCACGCATCACGCATCACGCATCACGCATCACGCTATTATTGAAGTGACTACTTCTTATGGCGGGGTATTGATGTATGTTTTTCACGGGAAAAAATTCAGTTTGCCGTCACGCATCACGTATCACGCATCACGCATCACGCTCTTATTGAAGTGACTACTTCTTATGGCGGGGCATGGATGTATATTTTGCACGGGAAGAAATTCAGTTTGCCGTCACGCATCACGCTCTTATTGAAGTGACTACTTCTTATGGCGGGGTATGGACGTATGTTTTGCACGAGAAAAAATTCAGTTTGCCATCACGCATCACGCTCTTATTGAAGTGACTACTTCATATGGCGGGGTATAGATGTATGTTTTGCACTGGACAAAAATTCAGTTTGCCGTCACGCATCATGCTCTTATATATATTTTTGTTTTAAAATGTATTTTTGAAGTGAAAACTTGTATGTTCGCGCTATTATATTACTTACCCAGTCCAACTTAATTATTTAGTTTTGTGTCACGTGTTAACTGTGTAACAATGACGTTTTATACAATTATTATATATTGGTAGGTGTGAATAATAAATATTTAAATTATTTTAAACGCCATTATACTACTTACCCAGTCCAACTTTATTTAGTATTTAGTTTAATGACAAGTGTTAACTGTGTAACAGTGACGTTTCATACGTTATTATATATTGGTATGTGTGCATAATAATTATTTAAATGCCATTATACTACTTACCCAGTGCAACTGAATTATTTAGTATTCAGTTTTGTGATATGTGTTAACTGTAGGCTACAACAGTGACGTTTTAATAATATTTTGTACTTCTTAATGTAATATTTTAAATTTGAAAGTTTATGTGTGTGTGTTTTTGTTTGTTATTCAATCACACATTAACTACTGGACCGATTGAGATGAAATTTAAAATGAACATGGTTTAGATACCTGAGATGAACATAGATGTATTTCCGTTTTAAAAATCTTAATCCCTGTTATTATTTATTATAAAATTATTGTTTGTAAGCTTACATTTGCAATCATTTTAATTGAAACAATCTTATAATTCCAAACTACCTGCCTATCCAAATTAAAATATTGCAGTTTCCATTTAAGTTGGCATTTACAATGACAATTAATAAGTCACAGGGTCAGTTATTAAGAGTAGCAGGAATACATTTAGGACTCCGTGCTTCTACTATGGTCAGTTATAGCCATATTCTAGTGTCGAGTAGCAAAAATCTATGTCTTGGCAAAAAACCATAAAATCATATAATATTGTATTTAGAAATATATTAAACTGAAATGAACGTACTCATGATTTTGAAAATCGACTATAAATTTTATTTTGTGGAGTAAAATATATAGCCATAACCCGTGATAAGAAGTAGTCATGCCACTGCCACCTTTTTTTTAGCAACTTATCATATTTAAGATTTTTCTAAGTTGTTTTTCTTTTAGGAAGATTTTGTCAGAACTAAGTTATTTGCGTGCGCTAAACATTTCGAAATGATTGAACTCATTCTCAGATTTCCGATAATGCAGCTCCTAGTTCGCGACGAACACCTTCACGGGTATTACCAAGAGCAGCGGGCTCAAAACGTCCTCATGCCTCCTGAGGACGTTTTAAAGCCTTGCTAATGAGCAGTTCTAATTAGGAGTCGATGATTACATGATCGTTAAGCCTTTGTTACGCACACACACTCGCCAAATAAAGGTTGACGCCTCCAATACAAACATTACGTGCAATATTAATTTGCTCTGTTTAGAACAAGTCAGTTAATTAAGAAACCACAACGAGAACGCTACTTGTAAACCTGACTGCGGCAAATTACAACTCCCCGTTTGTTAATCGACAATGTGTAAGTTGCAGATCCCCTTCTAATTAAGTTTTGAAGAGTAGCTAATTAACTTAGCCGCAGTGTATGTATCACCACACGTTTGTGAGTTTGACAAAAAAACCGCGCTGCCAGCTAGATCTACAAACACTGTAGTGATAGCAGTTTTTTTTTGTAACCTTTTACACTCTTGCGAGATTGTTTTTTGTAACTTTTTACAATCATGCGAGTTTGTTTTTTTGTAACCTTTTACACGTCTGCGAGTTTGTATTTTTATATGCTTTTACACTGTTGCAAATTTGTTTTTTAACCTTTTTACACTCTTGCGAGTTTGTTTTTGTAACCTTTTACACTCTTGTGAGTTTGTTTTTTTGGTAACATTTTACACTCTTGCGAGTTTATTTTTTGTAATTTTTTACACATTTGCGAGATTATTTTTTGTAACCTTTTACACTCTTGCAAGTTTTTTTAACCTTTTACACTCTTGAGAATTTGTTTATTTAACCTTTTACACTCTTGCGAATTTGTTTTTTTTGTAATTTTTTATACTCTTGCGTGTTTTTATAACCTTTTACACTCTTGATAATTTTTTGTAACATTTTACACTCTTGTGAGTTTGTTTTTTGCAACCTTTTACACTCTTGCGAGTTTATTTTTTGTAATGTTTTACACTCTTGCGAGATTATTTGTTGTAACCTTTTACAATCTTGCAAGTTTTTTTAACCTGTTACACGTTTGAGAATTTGTTTATTTAACCTTTTACACTCTTGCGAGTTTGTTTTGTAACCTGTTACACTCTTGCGATTTTTTGTAACCTTTTACACTCATGCGAGTTTTTTGTAACATTTTGCACTCTTGCGAGTTTGTTTTTGTAACCTTTTACACTCTTGTGAGTTTGTTTTTTTGGTAACATTTTACACTCTTGCGAGTTTATTTTTTGTAATTTTTTACACATTTGCGAGATTATTTTTTGTAACCTTTTACACTCTTGCAATTTTTTTAACCTTTTACACTCTTGAGAATTTGTTTATTTAACCTTTTACACTCTTGCGAATTTGTTTTTTTTTGTAAACTTTTACACTCTTGCGTGTTTTTATAACCTTTTACACTCTTGATAATTTTTTGTAACATTTTACACTCTTGTGAGTTTGTTTTTTGCAACCTTTTACACTCTTTCGAGTTTATTTTTTGTAATGTTTTACACTCTTGCGAGATTATTTGTTGTAACCTTTTACAATCTTGCAAGTTTTTTTAACCTGTTACACTTTTGAGAATTTGTTTATTTAACCTTTTACACTCTTGCGAGTTTGTTTTGTAACCTGTTACACTCTTGCGATTTTTTTGTAACATTTTACACTCTTGCGAGTTTGTTTTTTGTAACCTTTTACACTCTTGCGAGTTTTTTCTAACCTTTTACACTCTTGCGAGTTTGTTTTTTAGGACGAAACCGGTTTACTTTTATTGAGGAAAATATCTCGGATATGAAAACTGCCTGCTTTACCTACAGTGCCGAAGAACAAGTTAGAGGCCTATTGCCGCTATTTTGGACACTATCGACGTTTTAATGAATGGTTTTTTCAGTTATTTTTAAAGTCTATTTATATTAACATTTATCATGTTGTAGGGCTGGTTGTGATGTTGGACTTTGCGTGTTACGTGATGCGAGGAACATGTATATGGAATACTATATTTTGTGCTTCGCAAGTCTCATATTAATTTAATTATAATTAAAAACTTCCTGTGTTTGTTCCCGGGACCTAGCATGTGTGAGGCGTACGTCATAAGCACTACACTACGGAAACTATGTAGAAGTTTGACCGATGTAAATGTATGAAATGAATCGTTAATTTAATTTTGGTAGTTATATTAAAATATCAGTTTTTTATATTGATTCGTAACGATCAGCTGATTTAATTTGACAGCTGATAGATTATGATAAGTTTTAGGTTATGTTGTTAATAACTAGTTACGTTAATTTATCGTGTTTTCGAGAAAACAATTGAATTAATATAACAATAAGTACAATATTATTTAATAAAATACAATTACTGTAATTATAATTTTTAAGAAAAAAGAATCAAATTCTGTAACTGAACCAAAAACAAAAAGCACATGTCGTGTTTTCGAACAAATTATCCTAATTAAAATAAAAAAAAAGAAAACGTGATATATGATTTTTATTTTTGGTTCAAAGCAGGAATTAGTGTTTTCAAATTAGTAAACCGTTTGAAAAATATTAATACTGATTTAATCGTCACTGTCAAATTTATATTACGGGAAAATAATATCAAGTTCAGTAACCCGCGTGGTTATTTATCCTGTAAATGCCTTTTTGGCGAATTTTCATTTTAAAATGAGTTGTTTGAGCGGCCATCATGGTAAGACTTAGGCACAGGACTTTAAATGCACGTTGATTCTTAACATCTCACTTTTATAGTATAGTTAATAACGTATTAATGTTCTACTTTTAATAAGTTCAGAGAGTACACAAATCTACGCGTTTCCACTGCGTATATATATATATATATATATATATATATATATATATATATATATATATATATATATATATATGTGTGTGTGTGTGTGTGTGTGTGTGTGTGTGTGTGTGTGTGTGTGTGTGTGTGTGTGTGTGTGACTCAACAGACGTTGAAGACAGGAACGCATACAGGAGAAAGATGCTCGGTTGGAAGGTCCCAGAGAATGAAATCCCAAAGAGAGCAGGGGTAAAACGGACGGAGGAGCGGAAGAGGATCCATGGGGACAGGATGAGGGAGGTGTGGAGGATTAGAAGGAACAAGACATGAGTCGGAGTGCTTTGCGTGATCCAACAGGGTCTATACGCAGATAATAATAATAATAATAATATAATTGGTTCAGGCGGGTCCAGGAGGACTTAACTGAGCTGGCGATATCAGATGAGATGATTGACGATGTACTTAAACTGCGAAAACTTTTACTTAATGAAAACCTAAGGTTCCAAGAAAAACCAACATCTAGAAGGGGCGGGGCAGTCTCGGATGAAAGAAGGAAGGCAGCCTCGGATAGAATGAAGCAGTATTTTGGATACAGCGGAAGGCGGCTAATGCACATCAAAGTAATTGATTTGGCGTACTCCAAAGTGGGTGATCCGGATGAATAATAATATATATATATATATATATATATATATATATATATATATATATATATATATATGTGTGTGTATATATATATATATATATATATATATATATATATATATATATATATATATATATATATGTGTGTGTGTGTGTGTGTGTGTGTGCGCGCGCGCGCGAGTGCATGCATTCTTGGAATTTTATTACGATTTCATTCAAATTTGGTATAAGATTCAATTGTTGGTAAAATACCTTGAACGAGTTCGTTATCGAACAAAATCAGTTTAAATCTTAAAAATTTCTTAACTATACGTTAACTCTTATAAACATTTGAAGGTCACTAAAATTTAAAAATTTAAATTTATAATTTAATTATGACGTTGAAATCGGGTTTAAAAAAAAGCGTAAGATAAAAAACGTAACTTTATTGTTACATTATGGAAATTCGTTTCGATTATCTCTGCGAGACAGCTGCGTGCCGCTATTATATTTAAAATTTAAGTTTTTATTATTCACGATGCTGCACTCAGTTTACTTTTCTACTTAGGCTGTTCGGTTATCAAAAGCTTTTATAATGAAAATACCTTTTTAAAGAAACGATTCAATGAGACAGATCTCGTCAGACAAAACAAACTTACTTTGGAGTTTGTTGAACATGAGGGATTTACAGGCCAAGTTTCTAAGGACACGGCTTGAGGCGAGGATGTCCTTTATTCAACTTGCCGAAGGAAGGATATCCTGTAGCCAGTACAAACTTTCCAACTCGTTATAGAATCAGCGCCGATACCGTGTCTTTGTCCTTTATTTTGTCTCCGCTTGGGCTTTCAACCGTGTAAATTTACTTGCACGATGTTACCTTCCTTGTAGAGTAACTCACGTATGTAGACAGTATATAGTTTTAAATTTATTCTTGTTGAACTTTGAAGGACAAATATTAATGGCAAGGAAGATTTAGTAATAAAACTAACTAAACTAACTCCAACAGGTATACTAAAATGTGCAGTGAAGCATTAAGAGATACATTGCAGGCGGTTAGGAAACGATAATATACACTCTTTAAATTTGTGTCGTTAAATTCTGTTTTAAATTTAAAAAATCTTTCCTACTCAGTAGCTCTTGAACAGTTTGTATCACTTTCATTTATTTCTCCGTAATTTTCTTGATCTTCAAATCCCTAAAATTGCTTTTACCTTTATATAGTTACAGATTTTTCACTATTTTTCCCTTTCGGTTGAACGTTCAGTAAATCGACTCATTAAAGTGCGTGATTGAGTGCATGCGCGCACGTTTGTGTATGTAAAGTCTGTTCGTCGCTATAGTCCAACCACATTGTAGGAGAATTCACATCCAGCTCCCTTCAACAGTCACGTGACACCACGTTTTCTAATCTGAGTCTACAAATTGTGTAATGTAAATTTTATCAGCTGCAAACTGATACTACTCAGCAATGTTAAAAGACAAAAAGAGTGAGCTGTGTTGAAAGAGAGAGGGAACTCGACCTCTCACTCGCACATTTTTTCTCTCTGTACCACTGGTGTCCTTAGTAGGCCGTTTTCTAAGCAGCTGACCTATATAGTCTTGGCCCGATGTAAGCAAATACACGTGTCTCCACTGCAAACTGATTGGCTTATAAGATTACCCATCATGCAATAGGATAATCATGTAACAAGGTAACATGTTGTCTTATTACCTTGTGATAAGACAACAGTCCATTGGTGGCTAACTGATAAGTACAGTTCAATTTCTATTCAAAGTTAGCACTCCGATTACTTGTGTGTTCAGTTAATTATGTCAATTGAAATTAGTTAATTGATTTAATTGCAAACTATTGGTCGTGTCGATTCTGACAACATTATTATATACCGTATAATTAAAACACATCAAGATGGAAATGATATTATTAGTCGTACACTAGTTTTTATGAGTCAGAACACCGCCTACTAAGAACACCATTGGGACCTAAAGAAAAAAATGTGCGAGTAAGAGGTAGAGTCCCCACTTTATCGCCCCTTTTCCTTCACTATCGCTAAGTAGTCACAGTTTTTAGACTCAGATTGGCAGACTCACTGTACTGTTGGAGGGAGCTAGAGGGGAATTCTACACAAGATGTTTTCGCTCAGGTCATTTACTAAGTAGCTACACTCGTATTAATGTTCTACTTTTAATAAGTTCAGAGAGTACACAAATCTACGCGATTCCACTGCGTATATATATATATATATATATATATATATATATATATATGTATAATAAAATTATTATACTGTTGAAATATGCTTTATCATGCAAATATTGAATACAGTTTCCAATAAATAACACTACTATCAATGACGGCTCCCGTAGTAATGTGTCAATACAACGATAACATCTGACATTTGTTTATCCTGTACAATGTTTATGACACTATAACTTGTTCATCTTGGTATTGCTATTTAAACGTATCTGTAACGGAGACATAATAAATACATATTGCCAGCTTTTAGAAGGCAATAATATACCATGAATTATTTTATAGTATCAGAGAATTTTCAATAAAGAAGTAGCTATTGATTGGCCAGTATGGTAAGACCGAGACCCGGTACTTCGAAACTAATCGATTACTTGTTTTTTAGGCATAATCGATACGTTAAAATATATTTGGTTTGGTTAAAACTCTGCGAAAAAATCAATTTTCAAAACTTTAAGAACGTTTTTGTCTTAAATTTGTAAGTCTTATATCGTCATTTTAATCAGCGTTAAAAACTGCATAGATCGGCTTTTTAAATTTTCGAAATTCATTGAATTTAAAAAATTCAATTTGACGGCGGTCAGGGTTTCAATTTCTTAGAACATACCAGTAATTTTAAAGTTTAAAAAGCTAATATTGTTCATATTTAATTGTTGAGTACGGTGATGAAATCATGATTTAAAAGAAAAAGGTGAGGTGGAAAAACAACTGAGAAATTCGCTTCCATCACGTCAGCGCAACTGTTTCAATTTAATTTTTTTGTCCAAATTTTGGGTAGAATTAAATAAATTAACACTTCAGGTATGTAATTGTGATTAAAACAATGTACGTAATTGAATTTCTGTTTTTGTTTCAGGTGAGTGTTTTAAAACCGTTAACTGGGCAATTGTCAAACCAACCGGTGTTTGTTGATAAATTGGTAAGTTATTTTCTAATTAATATATACCTTCTTTGTCCATTGTTATGAACCGTTCTATTTTTATTTGCAAATTTTCAATGGATACAATATGATGTCGGGCATGACGTTATTTCGGAAAAATAATTTATACCGAACTGCACATTTTAAGTTAAGTGTAAAGCAATTTTTTATAAATGATATTGTAAAGAGTTATGTAAACTGATTTATTATTTATCTAACTGAACGCATTTTAGTACAATATACCAACGCTTGGCCGACTAACCAATCGCCTTCGTTTTACCGTTATTCTTAGTCCGATTGTTTTGAAAGTGAAATATACGCGTAAAAACAAAACAATGTTTCTTTATGAACTTTAGTAATAAAAATTTTACCGTTTTCTAGTTATTTTTTTATTTCAAACATTCGCCATTTTGAAACGTATGATTCGGTTAAAGTGTATATTTTTTTCTTCTTCTTTTCGTTTCACCCTCTTTGGGGTACGCTGAATTAATCATTTCTTGCGCGCTGTACTTTTCTTTGTTCCCAGTAGCTCTTCATTCTTTCCGATCTTCTCTTCCTCTCCTCTTCCGAAATGATAGGTTTAGGTCTTATTTTGGTTTTATCTTGGAATCTTATTCTTTCGTCTTTGGTAATTATCTTAGCAGTTTGGTCAAGCAGTGAATTTTCTGTAATTTTTAATTCTATTAGGTCTTTTTCAATTCCTTTAAACCAGTTCGGTTTTGTTTTACAATTATGGAAAAAATCAAACACTTGTTTCGTTAATCTATTAGAGTTCATTCTAAGAAGATGGCCGTAAAAATTTATTCTCCTTTTTCTCATAGTATCTGACAGTTTTTCAATTGTCTTATAGAGAGCTTCATTTCTTATATATACTACCTTATTATCCTGAAATTTTGTTCCTATAATTTTTCTTAAGAATTTTTTTTATTATATATTTTATTATATAATAAAATATTATTTTATATATATATTTTTTTTATTATATATTTACCTAATAAACATTTACGTATACAGAAAACCTCGATATAACGAAATTTTAAAAATAATCTCCAAACCCACTTAACACTCAATTTTGAAATCGCCTTTGTGTTAAATAGTATTTTGGTTTATAACTTCTAAGTAACGAATTTTTTCCCGTGGAACCCTTATATTGAGTACAAAAACCTCCGCATAACGAATAAAACAAATTTTACAAAAACGTGACACTACAGTTTGTAATGACTCGGACGCACATCTGGACATGAAAACAGTGCTGTTCCTCGTCCTAACCCTTCCAGTATTGTCTGTGACGTAATGCATCGCGTACTGTATTATCAACGCAAATATTTTCAGTGTAGGTGTAGGGCGTACAGTTGAAAATCTTTCGTAAAATAGAGGTTGAACAGAGGCTTTTGTAGAGTAATACATATATTGTTACTGTGATGGTTTACAAAAATACGCTGCTCATATGTGGTATGGGAAATTGTTTGCAGACGATGCAGGGAGATAGTGTCTCGGCTGTTGACCGGACTGTGAAATTCTTTCATTATTTCGATTTATTTTATGAAATTTAATTAAAATAATGTTGCATCCGTGCATTTTTTTTTTATTTTAAGGCAAAAAGCACACTGAGGCTATTATCGCCTCCCTAAATGTAAGTGTGAGTGTAAAGTGTTGAAGTTGTTAGTGTAGTGATGAAAGTGTAAGTGTGTTAGACTCGGGTACCGCGAGGGACGTGTAAATCCTCTCAATAGGTGCAGGTAGTCTGCACCCCTGCGGTTTTACAGCCCTGCAACAGGTTGTATTCTTTGTGTATTAATTTATTTATTTTAATCTGTTATTTTTTGTTTTGATTTCCTTGTTATTTAGTTTTATTTATTTTATTTTATTTTTTCTTCTTTTTTTGTTGTTGTAAGGCCAATTTACAGCACATTTTCTTTAGTTATATGTTATTGTTAACTATTTTTAGGGTAATATTTATAGTTGTTATTATATTTTGTTTTAATTATTGTTTCTAAATTTTATTTGTTTTGTTTTACTAGTTTTTCAAAAAAATTTATATCGTGCCTCAGCGATGATAACGTTAAATGGTTTTCGACAGAAAAAAAATCCTTTTCGTTAAAAAAATTACTTTAATCAAATTACAAAATATATTAATGAAAGAAAAAAAAGATAAATGTATTTAATTTAATTATCTAACCGTACGTTTGAATCTTCCCTTTGTTAACGGCACGTTACGGTCGAACGTTTTATAACAATCTCATTAAACGACGTCATTAAATTAAATTTCAAAGATAATTGTTCGTGAAATCTCGATTCGCAGTTTACGGCCGTGAAGCACTCGAATTTCGAAGTTACGTCCCCATTATCGCACTTAACCCTAATGAATTCATTCTGTGTCGGTCGGTACACGCTGGCTCGTACTGGTTCGAGTTTAAATATTTGATTAAATCTAACCGTTGGAGAAGTGTTTTCATTCAATTAATTCCACTTCGCTTCTAGTGCAATAAATCAAATCTTAAGAATAGAAGCTCGAGGGCCGAGAATAATCATCCGTTAACGGCGTCTGTAATGGTTTTAGATAAACTACTTTCGGAGAATTTAATTAACCCTTTAGATTGTCCCGAAGACATTGTCCGCGCTGTGTTAAATATTTAACACCGTCTCCGGCACAAGAATGTTTGCGTTCGTCAGCACTTCTAAACAGCTACGTATTCTAGCCTGACCTAACAAATCTTTACCATGTCGAGTTTTTTTAATCATTTTTTTTTGTTTTTTCACTTCGTTTTTAGTGCAGTAAATCAAATTTTAAAATTAGGGGCTCAAAGGACGAAAATAAAAAATCAGTTATTATTGTTTTCAGATAAAATACTTTCAGACAGTTAAATTGACCACTACGAAATTTTCCACCTTGTCAGATACTTAAATTACACTCCCGTACAAGACTAGTGACAGGCACCGTACAATTGTAAACCTAACCTGACCAAATTTTACTTAACGTAAAAGTTTGCGAAAGGTTTTCGCTTTGAATTTCACTTTGCTTCCAGTGCAGTAAATCAAATCTAAAGAACAGCTGCTGCAAAACCGAGGCTAATTACATCGAAACAGCGTTTGTAATGGATTTAGTTAAACTACTTCTGAAAAATGTATCCACCCGTTCGTGTGAATAATGTCGTTCGGAAATTGACTGCCTTGTCAAATATTCAAGTCCACTCTTTTCCAAAAGTCCATACTTTGTGCCAGTAAGACCAATGAGGACGAATGATCAGCATTAATCGTTAAGAATAAAGTGACGGCAGTCTCAGACAGTTCAAAAACTGCAGAATTAACCGGTGTCGTAGGAACAACGACCTTAGTTTTGTTTGGCTTCCAGAACTACAGACATGTCAAATGTAATAAGAGCTGCGAGATGCGCAAGAGGGGAGGTAAAGAACTGAAAGTATACAACAGCGACGGAGGGGTAACGACGATGTGATACATGGTTTCTCCATCAAGTGATGGAGTCTACTGCGTATTATGTACTGACCGGCTTGATAAGGGGTGCACTCGCCTTTATGAAAATCTTATCAAACTCAAAATTATAAACGTTTGTTGAAAACGTAAAAAAGAGATTTTTGGAAAAAAATCACGTAGATTTCTCATCTTGTTCTATTTCTTGAACTTTGATGGTATTACTAAATTGATTCTCACAAGTAAGGTTGCAAATAGTGATCCGTACTGGTGTTAAACAAAACAGGGGGTGGCTGCACTGTACTAAACATCTTCGTAACAATTGAGAGACAATATGAGCTTTAAAGTGAACACAAAAGACAAAATGCGCTACGAATTTTAATTCCTCTTAAAAAATTTACACCTCAAAAGTGTATTAGATATTTGGATCGGACTCATTTCATACTTTATACGCCTTTGGGTATTACCATAATGACAGCTGTAATGGCTTGTTTTTTTCAGTGGATATTCTTCAATGAAGCTCATTAGTTGAGCATATGTTTTCAATGCGACATATGTTTAAACACATATTACAACCAAAAAATCACGTATTACAACATACGTAAAGCACATTAGAACACAATTAACATGTATTACAACACAAGTAACACATATTACAACCCAAATATCACATATTACATCACACGTAACGTACATTACAACATGTAACGAGTATGAAAACACAAGTCACACGTATTAAAACACAAGTAACATGTATTGCAAACACAAGTAACATATATTACAACAAAAATAACATGTATTACAAAACAAGTAACACGTTAAACCACACGTAACACGTATTACAACTCAAGTAAACTTATTACAACACAAGTAGCATATATTACAACTTAAGTAAACTTATTACAACACAAGTAACATGTATTGCAACACAAGTAACACATTTAACGACACAAGTAACAAGTATTAAAACACAAGTAACACTTATTAAAACACAAGTAACACGTATTAAAACACAAGTAACACTTATTAAAACACAAGTAACACGTATTAAAACACAAGTAACACGTATTAAAACACAAGTAACACTTATTAAAACACAAGTAACACGTATTACAACACAAGTAACACTTATTAAAACACAAGTAACACGTATTAAAACACAAGTAACACGTATTAAAACACAAGTAACACTTATTAAAACACAAGTAACACGTATTAAAACACAAGTAACACGTATTAAAACACAAGTAACACGTATTAAAACACAAGTAACACTTATTAAAACACAAGTAACACGTATTAAAACACAAGTAACACGTATTAAAACACAAGTAACACTTATTAAAACACAAGTAACACGTATTACAACACAAGTAACACATATTACAACACATGTAACACATATTACAACATAAGTAACACATATTACAACACAATTAACACATTTAGCGACACAAGTAACACATATTACAGCCCAAGTAACACATAATAACCCAAATAACACATACTACAACCCAAATATCACATATTACGACACAAGTAACACATATTACAACATATGTAACATATATTACAACACAAGTAACACGTATTACAACACAAGTAACACATATTAAAACACATGTAACACATATTACAACACAAGTAACACATATTACAACATAAGTAACACATTTAACGACACAAGTAACATATTACAACACTTGTAACACATATTACAACACAATTAACACATTTAGCGACACAAGTAACACATATTGCAACCCAAATAACACATAATTCAGTCAAAGTAACATATCATACCCCACATAACACATAATACAACCCAAATATCACATATTACAACACAGGTAACACATATTACAACACAAGTAACACGTAAGTAGTGATTATATACGTTTAACCCTTTTTGATAATTTTCTTAAATTTCAAGTGTTCACATTACTTGTAAACATGAAGCAAACATTTTAAAATTTTCCTTTTGTATGGTTTAAAAAAAAAATAGTTGTTAACATCACCACAATGATCTGTCTTTGATCGTGCTGGCTGTTAGTAGAGATCCGTTTTGTTTTAGGTTCATTTTCTAATGTTAAGCACTTTTTTTCAAAAATCCTACTTAATGAAACAAACAATACTTTTGTTTGTGTTACTCAAAAACATGTGTTGAATTTTGATATAATGTTAGAATAAACCTTTTTCGAAAATACAGAGGATAAAATTTCAATATTACGAAACTGTACCACTATGTTCTACAGTACTAACTAAATGTGACCGTAGTTCGCTTTGTTCCTTTATACGATTATTGTACGCATGCGCTGTACATATTATATGCTGTATTTAATTCTTACAAAGCTTAAATACCGATAATATTGAATAATGGCGCCGGAAACACTGAACCGGAAGTTCATTGATGTTATCGTTGGTATTGACACACTCGTGTGTGAACGTTGGCGGATAACGCCCGTAATTTGTTAAAAACGAATTTCAGTTCAGCGTTGTAACACATTATCATCTGAAGATGAAATATTTAAAGATAACGTTATAACACTAATTTGTAATGATTGCACTATTTCAGTGACGTCATGGTAATAACCAGACCCGAAACCATGAAATGAGAGCGCAGAAATTACCGTTACAGAATACGTTTTCAGGTAATCGAAAAAATAAAGAACTTTACACTCATGCTGTGGGCATGTTCGCTAATAAGATTTTAGAAATGTTTGTGTCACACAAGTTTTGGGAGAGTAAGTTTCCAAGGACATGTCCTGAGACGAGGATGTCCTTTGTGTAACTGCGGAGTAAAGGCAGGATATCCTACACAAGGCCAAACTCACAAACTCGATATACCATCCTCGCTGTTTACGGACGGTAATGAACACGTCCTTTTTACGTGCACGTTTTACAAACTTTGTACAAAGAAACACTAGCTGTCTGCGGGTAAGATAACGCTAGCATCTAAACGATAAGTTGGAAATAATAAAATTAGGCAGCATTAGATTATAGGTGTAAGCGTACATATATATTTACTTATGTGCGTATGTTAAAACTCTCACGTTGGTCATTTTTAGTCAATTCAATTCAAACTTGGCACGAAAATCGGATTCTGTAATAGCTTGGACAAGTTAGTCACCCAGGAAAAGCGGTTAAACAGTTGCAAAATGGCGACTATTTCAAATCTTTTCAATTCATAATTTCCGTCTTATTTTTTTATCTGGTTTTACAGTGGTAATTACTTTTGGACATGCCATTACATTCAGCGAGACAGTTGCGTGCCGCGATTATTAATTTTTACTGTGTCACTATAAAAAGGAGTTAAAAATAATGGTTACTATCTGGATGTTGTCCCCCCCCTCTCTCTCTCTCTCTCTCTCTCTCTTTCTGTCTCTGTCTCTCTCTCTCTCTTTCTGTCTCTGTCTCTCTCTTTCTCTCCCCCTCTCTCTTTGTGTGTCTCTCTCTCTCCCCCCTCTCTCTGTCTGTCCGTCCGTCTGTCTGTCTGTGTTTTCTTTGCGATGAAAATAAAAGGTGGAAAAAATCTTTTATAGACGATCTGGGGTAGGGTACCGTCACCACCCCAGGGTGTGTGACTCAAGTTGAGTTCAAACTCAAGCTCAAACTCAATTTAAGATATATTGCTACCCACTAAAAAAAACCACCGAAAACATTCCTCTTCCTCACGGAACCGCCGCCAGGCATTATTTCGTGGGAAGGTGGACTGGCTGTCCACCTACTCTTCTACAGCGTTGGCTCTCCTTTCTCGGTCCTCAGCCCTCAACCTCTTCATGACTATTGCAGCGAATCCAACAATGGTCCTGCAATGGCCTTGATGCCATCATTGTCGCAACCAGACTTTCCGGTGTAATGCTGTCTTGCAGATATTTTTGCAGCTTCATCCTGTCCTTGTCCAATCTTCGACACCGGAAAACACATGCTCCATATCTTCCTCCGCTGCTGGAAGACAGAGGGGACAAGCCGAATTTGTTTCTGGCCTGAAACGGAATAAGTAAGCTCGGAAGCAACCGTACCCAGTGAGAATCTGTGTGATAGAAGTCCACCTCCCCATGCTCCCTGTTGCATCTATCCTGGATGTTTGTGTGTGTGTGTGTGTGTGTGTGTGTGTGTGTGTGTTTCGCGAACGCACACGAACACACACAGACTGAAGATTGATCGATTTTGATGAAATTTGACATAAACAGCGCGTACTACAGAACCATTTTTTAAAATCAGAATCTAAAAATCAGCTGTAACTATTTTGATTAAATTTTTATTCAAATTCAGTATACTAAAAAAGAATTTGACCTGGGTTTGAATGAATTGAAATTTAATTGGTTTGGTAACATAGAGCTAAATGAGGAACAATGCATACAGTACTTGAATGGCAAAGGCTGGTTTAAATTGGTTAATTATCACATTAAAGCTCACAATTATATAATTATACAATTATCGATTATTAGTGAATGTATAATTTATTTTTTGGTAGGTTTATATTGAAAACGTTGCATGGTTGTATTACAGGACTGCAATTGTTGTTTCTGATTTACAATATTTATTATTATTATTTCAAGTTATGTAAGTTTCCAAATTTCCTTTACGGTGTTGAGATGCTTGCTTTGGCAGACAGTGATGCCCTGAAGAAACTTGAAACAAGCCAGAACAACTGCCTGCGAATGATAACGGGTACCGTGAAGACCACATCAATTGCAGCACTGCATGCCTATACCAACACCAAACCATTGCGTAATGAATACAGGTGCAAAGCTATGATAACATATGAGAAGATTCTTCACAGGAAGTACAATAACCCATGGATCCTAGAACCACCAGCAGACATTAAAAACACAAACAAGTTTCAAACACCTGATGCTTAAATGGAGATTAAGTGGTGTGGTGATCGAGGAGCCTACACAGCTGAAGAGTCCTCTGGACTACGACAGGTACAACATAAGCACTCAACTTGTGGAAACTATAAATAAAGCCAAGGACAACCCAGTCACAGTTGCACAAATTACTTTGGAGACTATAAACAACCTATACCCATCAGACAACTGGTTGCGAAGATACACTGACGGATCTAAAATCGGAGGTGAAACAGGGGCGGGAATATTCTGTGAGAATTTTTCTCACTATTTTGCATTAAGCTCGGACGCCACTGTTTTTGAGGCGGAGTTATTTGCAATCGATGAGGCATTGAGGCAAATAATAACGAGGCCATGGTTGAATAATAACATAGTGATATTAGTTGACTCTAAATCGGCATTACAAGCAATTGCTGACAACACATCTGCAGGCTCTATGATAGAATCGATCCAGAAGAAATACAAAGTAGTTAAACACATTACTAAGGAATTGGTTCTGCAGTGGATCCCGTCACATGTAGGCATACAAGGGAATGAGCAGGCAGACAAGCTGGCCAAACAAGGAACCCTTATAGTGCAGAAACCAGAAATAATGCTCACACTGGAGGCTAGGATTAGTGCACTGAAGCGAACATCTTATCTTGAATTTACAAACAAAGTCAAGGAAGACATAAAGAACAAGCCTTATGAGAATGTATTAGACTTGTATGGGAAGGTTAAGGACCTCCAGAGGAGGACATCTGTCGCGGTCTTTCGGCTGACAACTGGACAAGACTGTCTGAATGAACACCTGAAGAAAATTAAGATAATAAACTATGACAACTGCAGATTGTGTGAATGCCCAGACACCATCATGAACAAGGACCATCTCATGGTCTGCAGAAAATTAGATGAAGAGAAGCAGAGAAGAGGTGATCTCTACTGGGAAGCAAGATCAAAGATGGCGTGAGCCAGCGGAAGCCATTGGAAAACAACAACAACAACAACAGTTATGTAAGTTTGATATTTTGTTAATGAACACTACCGATCGATGTTATCCATGTGTTGAGCTTTTTTTGTAGAAATTAATTGACTTTTTATTTTTGTCTTTTATAAATAAACTTATTATTATTATTATTATTATTCTCAAAAAGAAGGTCTCTAGGTTATTTTAGGCTCTACTAACATATTCCTGCACAATAACATTTATATCTGGAGATCATTGTAACAACTTTGAGGAAAATGTACCTACGTAATATAATGACAACCCTTATGAGAGGCATGTGAGCGCTAACCGCTTATGGCATCTTGCGGTAGAGTGATCAAGTACAGTAATGTAGATAATAGTACTGTCTATTTTATGAAACGTCTCCCTTGTGCCGTGCAGCTTGCAGCGCTCGTAACGACAGATAGTCCAATTGGTTGGAGTTTAGCCGCTGATATCAAGCATGTTTTTTTTTTTTTTTTTAAAGCGGTGGCTGTACTAATAGTCTGTTTATATTCAAGTCTACGTAAAGATTGAAGTGTACAACTTAAGGACGATTCTGTTAGCGATTCTTAAAAAAAAATTGCGTTCATTTCAGAATTAAAAAAAACATATTTTCTGTTTTAAATGTTCCGGAAACTTAATTCCAGCGTTACTAACTGCGTAAATTAGCATTTTATTTTTCAAAATAAGGTGAAATTAATAAATTTAATTTAACGTCTGTCGTGATTTTTTTTTTGTATTATTTTCAATGCAGTTTTACTTGCGAAATTAGAATTAGTGGTACATGTTTTTGGAAATTCGCTTTCGTCACGCCAGCGAGACAGTTGCGTGCATTGATCACTGTTACACTTAGTTATATTATCGGAGAATCTGCCACGACGACATTCATTAAAGATATTATCGTTCTATTAAATAGTTACCGCGATCACCAGATAGTTTCCGCTATATTTTGCACAGTTTATTTCAGTCCCCTTTGCGTGCACAAATAACTGTCACCACCACTACGCCTCGTTGGATCCCTATTTCTGATTTACAGTAAGCCTGCGGAAGATGCAACTTCAAAGGCTTGTTTTGTACGTTTCACGAATTCTTCCGTCAAACTTGGTGCGCGTTTGCGATTCGGATGTCTGATCAAAAGATGTGTATGCCTGTATTTACCGAGAGAACGTGTCGGCAACGGTGGTTTTAGCAATACTGTAAAACGAATAAGAAAGTATCTCAAAATCTCAAAGATGTGTTCGAATCTCATACGTCTAGAAACGGTGAGGTTTACGTTTTTTTCAGCGATCGATGCAAATTGGATTCTTTAATTTCCTAAAATTTTGAAATATTGTGGTTTTCCGAATTTTTTAGCGAATATTCAAGAGAAAATGAGCTGCTTTCCGAGAAAATGAAAAAGTTTATTTAACGTTTTTACTCAGTTTTTTTAAAATAAACCTTGGATTGGTGGTAATAAAAAAATAATTTCTTTAACTTTACTTGTTCAAACGAGAGAGGCAACTAAAGACAACTCGTCTTTAGATTCAGTATCTGTGTTTGTTTCTTATGCAGTTTTCGCCAAACGCATTAACCTATTAATTTGAAATTTGGTGCAAAGGTATGTTGTATAAAAACCGAACGACTTGTGTGTATGATTTTTTCTCACTAGTTTCCGTTTCAAGATGGCGGTCTCCTATTTAACGATAAAAATGTACGCAGTTTTGTCCAAACGCATTGACAAAATTTGAAATTTGGTACTAAAGTACGTTGTATAAAATCCGAACGACTTATGTGTAAGATTTATTCTCACTCGTTTCCGTTTCAAGATGGCGATCTCAAATTTAAAGATAAATTTAAATGATAAAGAAGGTACGCATTTTTGTCCAAACGCATTCACCGATTGATTTGACATTTGGTACTTAAATGCGTTGTGTAAAACCTGAACCACTTATGTGTAAGATTTCTTCTCATCTTTTCCGTTTCAAGATGGCGACCTCTGATTTAACGATGACGAGTGTACGCAGTTTAGGTTAAACGCATTGATCAATTGTGTTGAAATTTGGTACGAAGATGCCTTATATAAAGCACAAACGACATGTGTAAGAATATTTTTCTCATTCACTTCTGTTTCAAGATGGCGGTGTTTGATTAGACAATGATGAGTGCAGTTGCTGCCTATTTCCAGTAGTACGGGTTGAACGACAAAAAGCTATCATAACTTTGACAGCTTTATGAAGAAAATGCGTAAAGTGTCGTAGAAAATGTTCCTGTACTAAAATATAATGTTACAAAAATGCATGAAACTCAAGAACGCGGACTCACAGTCACAGCTGTTGGCACACTAACTCACAAAGAGTACTGTTCGCCCACTCTACCGGCATCAGATCGTACTACGAACTGTTCGCGCGCGGAATTCAAATTCCCCGTAAATTTCCTCGCTTAGCCTATATATACACTCGTGTGTGTGTGTGTGTGTGTGTGTGTGTGTGTGTGTGTGTGTGTGTGTGTGTGTGTGTGTGTGTGTGTGTGTGTGTGTGTGTGTGTGTGTGTGTGTGTGTGTGTGTGTGTGTGTGTGTGTGTGTGTGTGTGTGTGTGTGTGTGTGTGTGTGTGTGTGTGTATGTGTAAACAAATATCTTTGTTCTTAAAAATATTAAGAAAAAAGCTCTAAATTTTTCTTCTCGTGATTTCTTTATATTTTCGGGTGTTTCGGCCGCTGCAAAGACCATTTCGCGAAATTTTACAGTGGCCAGTGACAACGTTCACAAGTAAGACGTGCATTACCGACTGACAGACGGCAGGACACGCGCGGTAATTTGTAAGGGCTGGTTCTTAAAAAAGGTCGGTTTAGTCAGTGTGTAGCCTATTATTACATAAAGGAAATCTGGTTAACCAATCTAATCAGACTTCTGTATCTTTAACCGAAGTATATAAACAAAGCAATTTATTATGTCCTGACGTCGCAGTAAATCAGAAGATTGCCGTGCTCCGTCGGTGGATGTGGGGTCGGGTGGGGGTTACACTAAATTAATTGCATCCGTTCTTCAAATCGTAAACTTATCCCTGCGGTTTGTTCGATTTATTTTTTTAAGAAAACGTAAACAGAAAAGACGATTTTAATTTTTAACAAGTATCGTGTTTTAGGATTGGTTGTGATGTTGGATTCCGCGAAACGCGTGATGCGAGGAACATGTATTTATATATATATATATATATATATATATATATATATATATATATATAAACAGTATATTTTGATCGTCGCAAGTCTCACATTAAATCAGTTATAATTAAACATTTCTGTTTCCGCCGGAGACCTTGTGCGTGTGAAGCGCACGTGATAACCACTACACTACGGAAACTACGAAGAAGTTTGACCGATTTAAGTATATGAAATTAATCATTATTTAATGTTTGTAGTTATATTAAAGGATCAGTTGTTGTGTATTGATTCGTAAACATCAGCTGATTTCAATGAACATATGATAGACTACAATAAGTTTTAGGTTATGTTGTTAAAAACTTTGTCGTGTTACTAAAGTGTTTGTCTTGTTTTCGAACAAATTATAGTAATTTAAAATGAAGAAATTGAAAAGAAAACATGATGCATGATTTTTATTTTTGGTTCAGTAACAGGTTTTTTTTGTTTTCGTTTTTATAAAAAAAAATGCTTAAACCACCAAATAATCGCGACGCGAAACTGTCTCGCCCACCTGGACAGAGACGAAGCTAAGCGGATCAGAGCCCAGCGACGACGCTTGAGTCCGCTCAATGGCCGCACTTAAATAGGGTTATGTTTTAATGTGTATTTCGCTCCGCTCCGCATTTCCGCCCCCCCCCAATTCCTCTGCCAAAACAATTTCTCTTATTGAACCAAAAATAAAAACCATGCATCATGTTTTCTTTTCCTTTTTAATCTGTTAGAAAACACGACAAATTAACTAATTTTTAACAACATAACCTGAAACTTCTCATAGCCTATCAGCTGTTCAATGCAATCATCTGATCGTCACAAATTAATTTAAAACAACCAATATTTTACTATTACATATTTATCAATATTACATTAACGATTCATTTCATGTATTCATATCCGTCAAATTTCTTTGTAGTTTCCGTAGTGTAGTGGTTACCACGTGCTTCTGACACGAGATTCAATTACGGGCGGAAACTCAGGAAATTTTATGTATAATTAATTTAATATGAGACTTGCGGAGTGATATATATTATTATTATCTGCGCATAGACCCTGTTGGATCGCGCAAAGCACTCCGACTCATGTCTTGTTCCTTCTAATCCTCCACACCTCCCTCATCCTGTCCCCATGGATCCTCTCCGCTCCTCCGTCCATTTTACCCCTGCTCTCTTTGGGATTTCAATCTCTGGAACCTTCCAACCGAGCATCGTTCTCCTGTATGCGTGAATGTCTTCAACATCTGTTGAGTCTATTCCTGCGTCATGTAGGTCTATTCTGACTTGTGCGATCCACGACGTTGTTGATTTGACACCTTGTATATACTTAAGGATTCTGTTGGCAAGTCTCGTTGTTGGGAGTCTACTGATGTGTCCATAGAACCGAAGCCTCCTTCTTCTGATATCTGCTGCCAGGTTCGATATCTTCTCTGTGGTCTTCCGGGAGTGCAACCTGTATCCGTCTTCTGTTAATCTCGGGCCAATGATCTTCCTCAAGATTTTGCGTTCTTCCTTCAAAATACCCTCCATGGTAGCTTTTGTGTGGAGTGCTAGCGTCTCGCTTGCATATAATACCTCCGGTTTTATGACTGTATTGTAGTGTCTGATTTTTGTGTGCGTCGACATACATCTCTTATTGTAGATATCACGCGTTATACCAAGAGCCCTCTTCATTCTCAGTAGCCGAAGTGCTTGACTCTGTTTATCTTACCATATTTTGTGTTTAGTTCTTGAATATTTAATTTTGTAAAGAAGAATTCGGTTTTTTTAAACGAGATCTGTAGACCGACCCTCTCTGCACATTCCTTTAGGACTTCTATTTTTTTAATCGCTGTTATTTCATTATCTGTGAGTATGGCCAGGTCATCTGAAAAAGCTAGGCACGCGATTTCTGTGTTGTCCTTAGGTCTTCCAAGTCGAACTGGTTTCCAGTGCCCTTCAATTTTTAATTCTTTCTCCCATTCCCTGATAACTTTGTCCAACACCAGATTGAAAAGGAGAGTCAAGAGTCCATCTCCTTGGCGAACTCCAGTTGTGATCAGGAAGGGTTTGGAAATTTCCCCCATAAACTTCACCTTAGCGATTGTGCCTGGCAGTGTTTGTTTGATCAGTCGCAGTGTTTTAGGATCAAGTCCATGTTTTTCTAGGATATTAAACAAAGATTTTCGATCAATGGAATCGTACGCTTTTTTAAAATCTACGAACGTACAGATCACTGGGACATTCCTTTTAGCTTTTACTTGCAATATTGTTTTCAGGTTGAAAATTTGTTCTGTGCACGAGTGACCCGGACGGAAGCCTGCCTGGTATATATATATATATATATATATATATATATCGATATAAATTTGTTCACTCGCATCACACAAAATCCAACCAGCCTGAAAACGTGACACATGTTAAGAGACTTTCAACTCTTTGTAAATGTAGGAAAATATTTTGCCCCGAAATATTCAAAACGCAGCCGTACTTGTGTAAGAAAAATCGCGTAAAGCACTTAAAACATTCTCTCCTAATTAGCTTTCATCTCTCTTTAGCGGACCGGACGAATATTTCTGTAAATATTTCGCTAAACTTGGTTGCTTAACAATCCTTACAGATGGACGCTCTACCGCATTCCTAACTTGATTACAAAGCCTGTGCTATCCACAATGCTAACCCAACATTAAGGTCTCCACACACTGGTGGTTTTGCATTACTGTATGTTGCACGGTTTTGGTTTTTTAATTCTAACTGCTGTACGAAATAAATATTCTTGTTGTTTCTGGTCAAATCGAATGCTGTCACTTTTGTCAGAATCGTTTGGTTATTAATCAGTTGAAAACTGGACACCATATTGGAACATTTTGAAGTACTGTTCAACGAAAAATTATTATGATCGTGGAAAAAATTAACCTTCCGAGATGTCAGTCTGTGCTTGTGTGTGTGTGTGTGTGTGTGTGCGTGCGTGCGCGCGCTCGCGTGTGCCTGTGTAGGACCTGAGCGATTGACCAACTTTTATGAAATTTATGATTAACCCGTACCTCAAGAATATTTTTAATTATTTCAAAAATTTTTGAAGCTCTTTTTTGTTAAAAAAAACTGTAAACAATTTATTTTTTTTTAAATCATTTTTAACTACATAGATAAAATTTTGATAAATTTATTAAGCTTACTCGAAAAACGATTGATAGATAAACTGGTGAGATAAATAGATAGTGAAGTATATATATATATATATATATATATATATATATATATATATATATAGAGAGAGAGAGAGAGAGAGAGAGAGAGAGAGAGAGAGTGATTGAGTGTGAGTGATAATGGGATAGATAGTGGGGTAGGTAGAGTTGTATAAATATACGTAGTAGTACAGATAGATAAATGAGACAGGAAAGTAAGGCCACCTCATGGCTCCCAAAAGCCAACTACCCTAACCTCCTGCTGACAAGAATGTCACAATCATAAATTATATGGCCTAAAGTTCCCTCTTTACTTCTGTATAACCCACCGTGGTACATTCCTATCCTGCTTACGTGTACCCTGATATCACATTGCCCTGTAATGATTTAAATGGTTTCCTGATTAGTCCATTGCCCATGATACCTTCTGCCAATTCAGTCCCTCGTTAGGCAATTTTAAATGGCATTTATTATGTATTTTGTGTTATTTACTACGTAAGTACAATTATTACGTAAAGAAAAAGAAATGTTTAAAACCATTTAAGACATTAATAAAAGCCATTATTTGGTTAACGTTATAAAACTGTAAAAAATGTATTTTCTCTTCTCTTCTTCTTCTTTTCGTTTCTCCCTCTTTGGGGTACGCTGAATTAATCATTTCTTGCGCGCTGTGCTTTTCTTTGTTCCCAGTAGCTCTTCATTCTTTCTGATCTTTTCCTCTCCTCTTCTGAAATGATAGGTTTAGGTTTTATTTTGGTTTTATCTTGGAATCTTATTCTTTCTTCTTTGGTAATTATCTTAGCAGTTTGGTCAAGAAACATTTCACATAATTTCTTACACATTATTCCATTTTTTACGCAAAATTTGATACAAATTCTTTGATCCATTTCTTTTAAGAAACGAAAATCGCCGAGCTCATGAAAACACGTCTAACCTTAGTGGCTGTCAGAGACAAAGTCAAAAATGAAAACAGCTGAAATTTTTATCATACTTCAATGGCATGTATACCAACACAATAAAAAAAATGTTTGACAATCGGACTCTCCAAGCCCACGAAATTTAAAAATTCTCGTTACTTTTTGAACACCTCGTATACGTATGTCTTGGGTAGAGTGAGATTAGTACGAGCTAGAGGTACGGTGGGATTAATATGTCCATCAACTGCTCACTTCCGCCGGAAGTTGTTGTTTATATCAATTTTGATATGGTAACATTATTGTAAAATGATAGACAACAGATAGAACCACTTAAGATAACCGAAACATCTCGTTTCAATTCAAACACGTCTTTAATATTAAGTCTTTATTTAATACAAACTTGAAAAACTTTGAGAAAAATTAATAATTATATAATTAAAAACAAAACTTCAAGTCACTAATAGTTTACATATTATATCAAATATTTTATATTTTATTGGTCTGTTATATTGAACAATATTAATATTTCTTAAGTGTTTGGGATAAGGTCCATCACAAAATATTATAAATATTGTTTACTAAAATAATGGTAAAGAAAAATTGGCGCTAAAAGAAGTATTTATCGGGCTTTTTCTTGCGTAATAAAATATCACAACAGATTATAGCGTAATTATCTAACTGTCAGACGTGACAGCTGATTGGACATCAATTTGCTTTATTTGTTTGTGGAAATATTAATTATTCAAACCCTCAAAGTGCTGCTAGAGGCGGGCGTTTTTCTGACAGATTAATGTATTTGTTGTTTTGTTTGGAATAAACAAATTGTAAAACAATTTCCCCCAATATATATATAAGCACAATATATATATATATATATATATATATATATATATATATATATATATATATATATATTGGGTGTATGTGTGTGTGTGAGTTTGTGAGTGAGTGTGTGTGTGTGTGTGTGTGTGTGTGTGTGTGTGTGTGTGTGTGTGTGTGTGTGTGTGTGTGTGTGTGTGTGTGTGTGTGTGTGTGTGTGTGTGTGTGTGTGTGTGTGTGTGTGTGTGTGTGTGTGTTCACACTCCCACAATCTTAATATTACGCATTTTTTGTCAGATTTGATTTGAATCTGGCAAAACAGTTGATTGGTTAGGCACAGAATTCTACTTTTCTAAAAACATTGAACAAATTTCAAATCGGTAAAATCCGTTCAACAGTTTCAAAATCAACAGTTTCAAATCGTTCAACGTTCATCATTTTTTGTCTAAAAACATTTTTCGAAATTACGATTTCGCCATCTTAATGAGCGTTGGCAAATATACGTGGGCGTATATTTAAATTTAATGCTTTTAAATTAAATTTTCAATGCTTTAAATTTTCAAAATGACTTAAAATTAAGAAATTAAATTTAACGGAACTCAGAGTTCATTTTTGTGTTTTATTGCAATTAAAAACTCTTAAATGATAATGTATGCAGATTTTAATTCTGATTATGAGAGGATTCAGATATTTAAAAAAAGAGTTTTTAAGATGTTTACATGAACAAAATATTTTTTGGAAATCCGTTTTCAAAACTTCAGCGGAACAAAGGGGCGACAAGCGGAAGCGAAGTTCAGTCACTTAATAAATACGTTTGTATCTTTTAAATGTAAATATTTAGGCATATTGTAACAGATTCTAAGAAACTACTATATTTTAAAACCGTAACCTAGGGTAAGCTAAGTGATGAGAAATAATGTTTGTAGGCGAGAGAAGCGGAGTCGGATTTAAAACGGAACCTATACAGAGTCGAAGCGCGTCTCTGATATTATTATGTTTTAAAACTGTAACCGAGGCAACGGTAACCTAAGTGATGAGAAATAATAAGTTTGTAGGCGAGGTAAGTTTAGTGGAAGAAGCGGAGTGTGATTTAAAACGGAACCTAGACAGAGTCGAAGCGCTATTCTTCTATTATTATATTTTAAAACTGTAACATAGGCGACAGTAACCTAAGTGACGAGAAATAATAAATTTGGAGGCGTGGACAGTGTGGTGAGTGAAGGTGTGACAGTGTGGTGGGAAATGATATTTAAAACGGAACCTATACAGAGTCGAATCGCGTCTCTGCTATTATTATGTTTTAAAACTGTAACCTAGGAAACGGTAACCTAAGTGATGAGAAATAATAAGTTCGTAGGCGTGGTCAGCGTAGTGGGAGAAGCGGAGTGTGATTTAAATGGAACGTAGACAGAGTCGAAGAGCTACTCTTCTATTATTATGTTTTAAAACCGCAAGATAGGCGACAGTAACCTAAGTGATGAGAAATAATAATACATTTTGAGGCGTTAACAGCGTGGTGAGTGAAGGGAAGTGATATTTAAAACGGAACCTATACAGAGTCGAATCGCGTCTCTGCTATTATTATGTTTTAAAACTGTAACCTAGGAAACGGTAACCTAAGTGATGAGAAATAATAAGTTTATAGGCGTGGTCAGCGTAGTGGGAGAAGCGGAGTGTGATTTAAAACGGAACGTAGACAGAGTAGAAGCGCTATTCTTCTATTATTATGTTTTAAAACCGTAACATAGGCGACAGTAACCTAAGTGATGAGAAATAATAATAAATTTTGAAGCGTTAACAGCGTAGTGAGTGAAGGGAAGTGATATTTAAAACGGAACCTATACAGAGTCGAAGCGCGTTCTCTGCTATTATTATGTTTAAAACTGTAACCTATGCAACGGTAACCTAAGTGATGAGAAATAATAAGTTTGGAGGCGTGTTCAGCTTGAGGGACGCGGACTAAGATTCAAAACGGACAAAGTCGAAGCGCTACTCCGCTTGGCTACGTTATGCTTTCAGTGGTAGCACTTACATTAAAAATAATCGGTTATGTTTTGAATACGCTCAGAATTTGGTGGCCATCCAACTTTGATGTAAACAATATTTCAAAAATTACTGTTGTAATCGTACTAGAAAGAATACAGACTATTGACTAGGAAATGTTAACTAGACTAGAAACACATTAGTTACAGAACGTCGCACATAGAATAGAATATTACGTTTCCTATTCCGAACTGGAAAATTATAACTTCATTTCTTTATTATTTACTATTTGATATTGTCGCTTTTTAAATGCGTTTTCTTTTTAAACATTTGATTTGCAACGTTCATATTGAAATATACCGAAAGCACAGACTCCTATAAAGCTATAAACCCTGTGTGTTTGGTGGATTCGAAATTTTCTTTTTATTTGTGATTTCAAAGAACGTAAGCCTATTTCAAAGTTGAATCGATTCCGCATTTCAGAGTTTCAACTTCAATGAATACTTCATTTGAAAAAAAACATTGGAAATAATACACTTTTTACGTAAGACTTCAAAGGAGACAAATGAATTATGGATCGTGTAAGAAGGTATATTTAGATATTTTTTTGGCACTAAAATAAATTTCTAGTTTTGTTTATTTCTTACTTCAGAAAAAATATAAAATGCACTATATTCGCGCGAACATTTTTTTTTAGACTAATGTATCCAATATTTAGGACCATTGATATGCCTGCCTAAAACGTGTTTTTAGTTATACCAAAGGAATATTACAGTAGTGAAATAAATGAAGTTAAAATTTAAATTCAGTTACTTTTTCGTGGTTCCTGAGTCGAAAAAAGATATATTTTCATCTTATAATAAATGTATGTCTGTCCAAACCGCTGGAAATTTCGATGAAATTTAGCTTGTCGGTCTGGTTAATCTATATCCAGAGATCATTTTTTTTTATTAATAAATGCAATATAAATAATATTTTTTTGTAAAAACTTTAAAAAAATTAAACGGTTTGATCGATTTCGATCAAATTTAATCGCAAAGTTCGGTACATTTACTGAAACATATGATTTAGGAAGATTTCTTTAATTTATTGTGATGACGGTGCTGAGGTAAAGTATTAACTCTTTCTTGAGGGAATATAACAAACTTTTACAATTTAAATATATATACTTTTACTTCACGAAAAAGTTAAAAGAATAGTGCGGTGGTGGTGCTAGTTTATAAAGCAGTACTGTTCTGTCAGAAGTCAATGAACTTTCTTTGACGTTTAAAAATAAACTGTAGCATAAGATCAATTTTGTAGCTTGAAAAGGCGAAAGTGTAAAGCATGGAGAGGGAGAGAGAGAGAGAGAGAGAGAAAGAGAGAGAGTGACAGACAGACAAATAAAGAGAGAGAGAGAGAAAGAGTGAGAGTCAGACAGAGAAAGGAAGAGAGGCAGACAGATATATATATATATATATATATATATATATATATATATATAGAGAGAGAGAGAGAGAGAGAGAGAGAGAGAGAGAGAGAGAGAGAGACAGACAGACAGAGAGACAGACAGACTTACAGAAAAAGAGAAAAGAGAGAGAGAGAGAGAGAGAGAAATAAACATATACAGGGAAAGAAAGATAGAGAGAGAGTGACAGACAGAGAAAGAGAGACAGAGAGAGTGAGAGGTAGACAGATAGAAAGAGAAAGAAAGAGAGAGAAAGAAACATATACAGAGTAAGAAAGAGAGAGAGAGAGAGAGAGAGAGAGAGAGAGAGAGAGAGTGACAGGCAGACAGAGAAAGAGAGACAAAGAGAAAGAGAGAGTGAGAGGTAGCCAGATAGAAAGAGAGAGAGAGTGAGTGAGAGGTAGACAGATAGAAAGAGAGAGAGAGAGAGAAAGAGGGAGGGAGGGAGGGAGCGAAAGAGGAGAGAGTGTGACAGATAAACAGACAGAAAGAGAGAGAGAGAGAGAGAGAGAGAGAGAGAGAGAAACGGAGCGAGGCGAGGCCGAATTAACGTAGCCTAAAGTCCACTACTAGCGTCCCAAATATGGAGAACCGGTGTCTCATCTGTTAAAGACTGACACTCTGTGGAGAGCAACTTGCAAAAGTACAAGCGGGGAAAGAAAGAGAGAAACGGGAATACTATAGGTCAGCCGCTTGGGAAACAGCCTGTGAGGAACACCAGTAGGCCAGAGAGAGAAAATGTGCAGTGAGAGGTTGAGCCCCCACTCTCTCACTACAGCTCCTTTCTTTCCCTTCATTATCTCTGAGTATGTAAACTCTGATTGTCAGACTCTCTGTCACTGGACTGTTGGACATCTCTCGATGGAGGGGAATTTTCCTACTGCGCTAAAATTCCTCGCGCAGACATTTACGAAGTTACTGGACTATATGTGTATCATACTTACGTATTTCTTATGTAATTGTACATAAAACTGAGTTTTCACTTACATGGAATTCATACCAATGGGTGACACAACCACGGGTTATACTTAAATGCCAACTTTCGTATACATTACACATGTAGTCATCAATTTTGTATTAATTAAAAATACAAAATATATAGTTATACAAATATAGCTATCTGTTAATGTTATACATTGTGCTTAACATTGTCTGACACAACAAGCACGTACATGCTACGTCATGTTTACCTAAGTATATTAATCCTGCTCACTGCTCCCAGCTATGTGTTCAGATTACTCACAGTGTAAAACTACACTTAAGTCCTGACACTGGTGTATCAGCCCTATCCTTGTTGCTTCTGCAAACACCTGATTTATCCACGTACTAACTGAGAATCACGTAGTACGCAACCTCAAACATAAGTGAATGTTAAAACGAGAATTCTTAGATTGTTCAAATTAATCAGCTGTTAATTGGAAAAAAACTGATATTGTAAAAAAGATTATCAACACTGTGAATTAATCATTTAAGTTTTTTTCATGTAATATGTTTTGCTTTTAGATTAAATAGAATAATTTATTTTATTTATAAACAAGGCCACTTGTTTATATTTTGTATATATTTTATAATTATTTTTCACGTTTAAAGTAATTTTTCCAACATCATTTTATATTTCTTTGTATACACATACTGTTTTCAAGCAATATAAATAGTGACTTTAGTTCAACCTCCTGTGCATTATGAATGACACTGGACACACACACACACACACACACAGAACATTCTTTTTCTCTCTCTCTCTCTCTCTCTCTCTCTCTCTCACACACACACACACACACACACACACATACACACACAACACACTTAAAAAACACACACACACACACATACAACAAACACACACATACAACAAACACACACACACACACAATCTCTCTCTCTCTCTCTCTCTCTCTCTCTCTCTCTCTCTCTCTCTCTCTCTCTCTCTCACTCACACACACACACACAACTCTCTCTCTTTCTCTTTCTCTCTCTCTCTCTCTCTCTCTCTCTCTCTCTCTCTCTCTCTCTCTCTCTCTCTCTCTCTCTCTCTCTCTCACACACACACACACACACACACACACACACAGAACAAACACACACACACACACAAAACTCTCTCTCTCTCACACAAAACTCTCTCTCTCTTTCTCTCTCTCTCTTTTACTCACTCACACACACACAACACACATACAAAACACACACACACACACACATACAACAAACAAACACACACACAAACAAAACTCTCTCTCTCTTTCTCTCTCTCTCACTCACTCACTCTCTCTCTCTCACACACACACACACTCTCTCTCTCACACACACACATACAAAACTCTCTATTTCTCTCTCTCTCTCACACACACAACTCTCTCTCTCTCTCTCATACACACAAACACAAACAACTATCTCTCTCTCTCTCTCTCTCTCACACACACACACACACACACACACACACACACACACACACACACACACCACTTGATGGGTATATACAAATTTACAGTTTGCAGTAAATTCAGTTTTACCAATAAAGCCAATCGGAAAAGTAACATTAAAATCTCTCCTTTTCGTAATTTCATACTAAAAGCCTCGCGTTGAATTGCTTCCTTTGCAAAGGGAATATATGATTTTTTTCGCGCAAAGAAATTCATTATACGCCTAACCTCCCCTGTCTCAATATCTCAGCACCCTTTGTGATTTATTATTCACTCGAAACGCAATATGCTGACAGCTTCGTTTCTATTTAGGCATTATTTTACATACATCTTGAATAAATACAAATTTTACCTTGACATTCTTTTCGGTTTTTTCCTATGCGAGAAAGTTATTTGCCGATTTTCAGTGAGTAAATCTGTATTTATAATCACCTTTGTCCATATTTATTCGGACATAGACCGAATGAACGCAATTATTTTGTGCAAATTTGCTACGTGAATATATATGTTTCCAAAAAAAGAGTAGACATGTGTGTGTGTGTGTGTGTGTGTGTGTGTGTGTGTGTGTGTGTGTGTGTGTGTGAGAGAGAGAGAGAGAGAGAGATAGTTGTTTGTGTTTGTGTGTATGAGAGAGAGAGAGAGTTGTGTGTGTGAGAGAGAGAGAGTGTGTGTGTGAGAGAGAGAGAGAGAGAGTTGTGTGTGTGTGTGTGTGTGTGAGAGAGAGAGAGAGAGAGAGAAATAGAGTGTGTGTGTGTGTGTGTGTGTGTGTGTGTGTGTGTGTGTGTGTGTGTGTGTGTGTGTGTGTGTATGTGTGTGTGTGTGTGTGTGTGTATGTGTGTGTGTGTGTGTGTGTGTGTGTGTGTGTGTGTGTGTGTGTGTGTGTGTGTGTGTGTGTGTGTGTGTGTGTGTGAGAGAGAGAGAGAGAGAGAGAGAGAAAGTGAGAGACTGTTGTGTGTGTGTGTGTGTGTGTGTGTGTGTGTGTGTGTGTGTGTGTGTGTGTGTGTGTGTGTGCGCTTTGAGGTGAGCGCGTGATGTGTGTGTGTGTGTGTGTGTGTGTGTGTGTGTGTGTGTGTGTGTGTGTGTGTGTGTGTGTGTGTGTGTGTGTGTGTGTGTGTGTGTGTGTGTGTGTGTGTGTGTGTGTGTGTGTGTGTGTGTGTGTGTGTGTGTGTGTGTGTGAAAGAGAGAGAAAGAGAGATAAAAAGAAAGTGAGAGACTGTTGTGAGTGTGTGTGTGCGTGTGTTGTATGTGTGTGTGTGTGTGTGTGTGTGTGTGTGTGTGTGTGTGTGTGTGTGTGTGTGTGTGTGTGTGTGTGTGTGTGTGTGTGTGTGTGTGTGTGTGTGTGTGTTAACACTATTTCGTTCGCAAATTTTCATCAGATCTGTTTCAAGCTTGGCTAAAAATTTATTTCCGTAATTGGTTGGACTAACTAGTTGTGCAGGAAAATCCGTTTAACAGTTTCAAAATGGCGGTCATTTCAAATTCTAATTTCAAAAATTCATATTTTTTTAGTCTTGAAAGATTTAATTTTACCGTCGTAATCAGCGTTAAAAACTTCGTAAATTAGCACATTGAATTTTCAAAAGCTGTTGATAATAGGAAATTGAATTTGACGTCGGTCGGGGTTTATTTCCGTATTTTAAATATGATTTGAATGTCTAAAATAACGGTATGTGCAGATTTTAATGCTGATTCAGTTATTCAAAAATGTTCTACCTATATCATTCGAACTTGTAGCAAAATTCGTTTTTAGAAACAGCTGTTACACGTTTTTTAATACTGATTTGTCCATCATAATAACCATTAAATATAGGCCTAAACGGATTAGAAGTGCATACACCATTATAAAAAGCGTGCTTGATATCGGCGGCTAAATTCCAAGTAATTGGACTACCTGCCGCTACGAACGCTGTAAATTGCAAAGACGTTTTAAAAAATAGTACTGTAATATACTTAACTATAGATGAAAACTTCGCGGCAAGATAACATCAGCAGCGAGTGCTCACATATCTTTCGTAATTGCTATCATTCTAGTACATTTATATTCAGTGTTTCTAGACCTTATCTTTTATAATTGTCAAAAATATTTATAGGTTTAGTAAGAAAATGAATTTAACAGCTGACAGGGTTCATTTTCGTATTTTTAAAGTAAACCATTATTACTATGTTCAGTATAATGATCTGCCTTCCCTAGCTTCGTCAATTCTACTTTCGTTGACGCGTTTCGGAGAACCCCCATCTTCAAAAACTATAACTCCTTCTTGGAGTATAGATATAGTTTTTGAAGATGGAGGTTCTTCGAAATGCGTGAACGAAAGCAGAATTGACGAAGCTAAAGAAGGCAGATCATTATACTGAATATAGTGATAATAATCCTATCAGAAAAAAGAAGAATATAAAAATAATTTAAACCAATAATATTTTGAATGGAATTTATTTAGCTTTTAATATTGTTTATTATAATGAAATAATTAGATTTTTTAGGAAGGTGTAAGATTAAAAAAAATATTGTTGAATGTGAGCGAGACAGTTGCGTGCGCGATTATTTATTATACCGACTCACGGATAGTTGATAGTCTTGAAGGTTAAGACATCGAAAACAAGGCTCTAGTAACTGGAATCTAAACTGTAAATTTGAGGTGTAAAAACGCAGGCAACAATGAGCTTGTCTCATTGAATGTTAAAACAATTGAATTGTATATATATTTTTTTAATTATTTTATTTATTACATACTTTACAACTGAGGATTTACTCATTTAGTTTTATTATGAAAAACACTTTAAGAGGTATAACCCATTGGTTACTCTCAATTAACACTTAAGACCAGTGTCCAGCAAAATCTCAGGATGTAAATGTCTAAAGATGTCCATGCCTCACTGCGTGCTTCTTCACTTCGTTGACTAGTTCCACTTTGAGATCACTGTGTAGGTTATCACTCCTCACATACCGCGGAGCATTAACTATGTAGCGAAGCACTTTGTTCTGTAATGTCTGTATTATATTAATATTGGTCTTCTTTGCACATCCCCAAAGTTGAATCCCATATGTCCAAACCGGTTTCAGCACCTGCCGGTATAACAACAATTTGTTATGAATTGATAACTGGAAATTTCTCTCCAGCAGCCAATACATTTTTCCTAATTTGATATTTAATTTTTGTTTCTTCTTTTTAATAAAATTATATAATTGTATAAATTGTATAATTTTTTTTATCACACAAAAAGATGGAACTGTTAATAATTGTCCAGCAAATATTTTGTATAACTTTCAATAAAAATTCACCCTGGTCAACTCATATAAATTTGAAAATAATTGCTGCCTCTCTCTCTCTCTCTCTCTCTCTCTCTCTCTCTCTCTCTATATATATATATATATATATATATATATATATATATATATATATATATATATATTATATATTATTATTATTATTATTATTATTATTATTATTATCTGCATATAGACCCTGTTGGATCACGAAAAGCACTCCGACTCTGACTCATGTCTTGTTCCTTCTAATCCTCCACACCTCCCTCATCCTGTCCCCATGGATCCTCTTCCGCTCCTCCTTCCATTTTACCCCTGCTTTCTTTGGGATTTCATTCTCTGGGACCTTCCAACCGAGCATCTTTCTCCTGTATGCGTTCCTGTCTTCAACGTCTGTTGAATCTATTTTTGCATCAATTAGGTGTATTCTGACTTGTGCGATCTACGACGTTGTTGATTTGACACATTGTATATACTTAAGGATTCTGTTGGCAAGTCTCGTTGTTGAAAATCTACTGATGTGTCCATAGAATTGAAGCCTCCTTCTTCTGATATCTGCTGCCAGGTTCAATATCTTCTCTGTGGTCTTCCGGGAGTGCAACCTGTATCCATTTTCTGTTAATCTCGGGCCAAGGATCTTCCTCAAGATTTTGCGTTCTTCCTTCAAAATATCCTCCATGGTACCTTTTGTGTGGAGTGCTAGCGTCTCGCTTGCATATAATACCTCCGGTTTTATGACTGTGTTGTGTCTGATTTTTGTGTGCGTCGACATACATCTCTTATTGTAGACACACACACACACACACACACACACATATATATATATATATATATATATATATATATTATTAGGTTTATATTTGTAATCTATTAATGTACTGTACTCACTGTTTCGCAGTATCAACCAAAACAATATTAAATTTTCAATTTTAGTTTATGTATTTTAGTAATGTAATTTTATAGTGACATTATGGTGTTTTATTGGAGCTGCTTCGGTAATCTGTTTTACTTTGTACGCTGAATGCTATAGCGAGTTTATTGGATTAAATAAAGCTCGTAAACTAAGCTTTTAGTTTTGTAATTGCGTACAAAGCGTAAAGTTTAAATTGCAATACCCATTGTACATAAAAGCGTGGGAGTTATTGTCGGAACGATATTGATTTATGGTAAAATCTAGGTTGATTTGTTTCCAGTTAATGTGAAACTGTAAACAGACAGATCTATATAAATTAAATTCTAGTTTATAGGTACCGCTTACTAGATGTAGATGGTGTTTATGCTTATCTAAACAATGAATCTCTTCATACTGCATTTAGTTAATATAAAATATTACTCAATTATAAATTTTTAGTATGTAGATATAGCTGTAGTTTGTGAATAAATTTAATCTATAATTTTTGAATTTCTACTCTGCTTTTATTACTTGGTCTATAGTTTTGCGAATTTGATGGATTTATCTTCAGTTTATAAATAACTCAACATAAGTTCATTCTTTAACTGGTGAATCTTTAGTCTTATTTAATTATCTATAATTTGTAAATAATTCCATATGGATTTATATCTATTTTATGAAATATTTCGTTTTAAATTTAAAAAAAATTGATAATTTTTTAAAGTTTTAAATATTTTGAAAATTTGAAAAATTAAAAAATTCGCGGTTTTGCCCACAAAACCTAAACTTTTTCAGTAATATAATAATTTAAAAACATAAAAATACTATAAAAAAATCTCTATTTTTTAATCTATAATCTGATTTAATTATCTCTATTTTATAGATAATTCTAAATTAATTAATATTCAAATATCTTAATAGCTCCAAACGTTTCATGTCTAATCTGTTTTAATTACCTCTAGTTTATACGTAATTCTAAACGGATTTATCTTTAGTTTATGAATAACTTTAACTAAACGTAATCTCTATTTTTTAATCTCTAATCTGATTTAATTATCTCTAATTTACCGATAATTCTAAATTAATTAATATTCAAATTTCTTAATAGCTCCAAACGTTTCATGTCTAATCTGTTTTAATTACCTATAGTTTATACATAATTCTAAACGGATTTATCTTTAGTTTATGAATTTATTTTATTTTATGAACTTTAGTTAGATGAGATTAACTAAACGTAATCTCTATTTTTTAATCTCTAATCTGATTTAATTATCTCTAATTTACCGATAATTCTAAATTAATTAATATTGAAATTTCTTAATAGCTCCAAACGTTTCATGTCTAATCTGTTTTAATTACCTCTAGTTTATACGTAATTCTAAACGGATTTATCTTTAGTTTATGAATAACTTTAACTAAACGTAATCCCTATTTTTTTAATCTCTTATGTGGTTTAATTATCTCTAATTTACCGATAATTCTACATTAGGTTAATCTTTATTTTTAAAATATATAATATGGTTTTATTACTTCTAATTTACAGATAATGTTTGAAAGATTTATCTATAATTTAATTTATAATTTTTTAATCTCTAATCTGTTTTAATTATCTTTAGTTTATAGATAAATTTTGAAAGATTTATCTTTAGTTTATGAATAATTCTACATACGTTTAATCTTTAATTTTTAATCTCTAAGCTGGTTTGATTCCCTCTAATTTAAAGACGAATTTATCTCTAATATACGCTAAACAGGTAACTCTACATAAATTCATCTCTTGTTTATTTATAAAAACAGAATGCTTTCTCTTTGGTTCGTAGATATATCAATAAACTTTAGATATATTACGATTTTTAATCGCTAGTTTATCAATAACACTAATTAAATTAAATTTTTAAAAACTCTTCATTTAATTATCTTTGATTTACAGATACTTTTAGATGGATTTATCTCTATTTTATTGAAAATTCTAAACAAATAGCTCTACATAAATATAAATCAGATAACTCGAAATAAATATTTCTGGGGTTTATAGATATTTTAATTATTGTATCTGTAATTTTTTTTCTTCTTTATTTGTTTCACCCAACTTTGGGGTAAACCAAATCAATCACTTCTCAATGTTCTGTGCTTTCCTCGTAGCCCAGTATTGCTTCATACGTTGTGATCTTGCTTTTCTTTCTTTGTCAGAGATTTGGATCGTTCGCTTGGATTTGACTTTGCCTTGGAACCGTTGCTTCTTGTCCTTGGTTTTGGCTGTTCTTTCCATGAGCATAGTGTCAGTGATCTGCAGTTCTGTTATGTCTTTCTCCGTTTCCCTAAACCAAAGTGGTTTGGCTCTTCTACTGCGAAAGTAGTCAAATATTTTTTTGGTTTTGTCCATTCGGAGGATGTGCCCATAAAAATCAATTCTCCTTTTTCTTATTGTGTCTGATAGTGTTTCAGTTTTTTGGTAAAGAGTTTCATTACTTGATAATTTCTTAGGGGTGACTTCTAGAGCCACGAATTTACAACCAAGGTTGTGAGCCCTGGAGGTTATTCTCAGCCGCCCCTAACCTGGAGAACAGACGCTGACCAAAGGCCGCCCAATCTGGGAACAAACGCCTTTGGATTTGGAATTGTGGTTGGTGGTGAAACCACCAGGCTCTTCCGCTCCATCCACCGTTGGGAATTCGAGATTCCTCTTCCGCTGTCAGGACCGTTAACCAAGTTTCACCTTGTAACCCAAGGCAGGGGCCCTTACAGGGTGCTACCATCCGGAGCCAGATGGACCCCGGTTTTTTAGCGAGGTGTTACTCCTCCCCCTCCTCCTTCTTCATCCCATGCGAGATGAAGCCCCGGGCTTGGGACCGGCAATGGCGGAGTAATTTTTTTTATTATATTGTCATTTACCAATTTCTAGTTAGTTTATATACTGACTGGTTTATCTCTAATTTATTCAATAAATTTAATCTTTAATTTGTTAGTAACTCTTAATTTAATCATCTCTGATTTACTGATAGTTCTAGATGGATTTGTCTCTAGTTTATTGCAGAAGTTTTATATACTTTTTTAAACTGGCGTTACTTTTAATGGCGTACGTGAACGGTATATACAGTAGCGTAGTGTTTAAATTATTCTGCCTTATTAAACCCAGTCCAGTCTTAAGATAATAAATTCTATACGTACAGAATAGTGTTTCGCCAGTTAGTCTGTCGTACAATGTCACGTGATTAGTCAAGTTAATAATGTATTACCACTTAATTACATTTTCTTATGTGTCTGTACAATTCAGGTGATTCAATAAATTACATTGATCACCTGCAAAACACATACACACCACGAAAATATTGCTAGTTAATGTGAAATTTAGGTTATGTTTTCCAATGATATTTCAATACAGATTTCAAAATTCCGTTGTAACAGTTACTGCCAGTTAAAATTTTAATTGTAATTAACGTGCGTTTTTTTCAGTGTAAAGTGTAAAGCGCGAGCCTGGGTACTGTTTCGCCACACCTTAAACTGAATATAACATTTTATTAGTTACCGGACTGAGTAGACATAGGTGATTCAGCTACACGGGTGTAACCGTTTTGCATAACTCGCGCCTTAATTTGACAACTTGGGTCTGTAATACTCGTATGTCTGGTATTATCGCCATTATTTGTTGCTTTTCTAAAGGTTCAAGAATATTCTATAAAATATATATTTGTTCAATGGAAATTGAAAAATTCTCTTTGCCTTTTAGAGTGTGAAATTTAAAGAATACATGTGTCTTTTTAGAGTATTTTGTGAATTTTCAAGAAAATCCGACTAAAAATATTTTTCCTAAGCAAAATTATCTGCCAATAAGGTTTGCTACTTTTTACCCTTTTAGGGGACGAATTCCAAAAAATGCTGAAATACATGTTTGGGTTTTAGAATATTTTTTTATTTACAAAAATTGTAGTTATTTATTCCAAAAATACTGATTTTTTAACTTTTTAGGTGATGAATTTTGGAAAATGCTAAAATACGTACTTCATAAATTTGTGCTTCAGAATATCTAAAGTTTCAAGAAAAACTGATAACAATTTTTTTGTTCTCCAATGAATAATGTATACCTCTTTTTAACACTTTAAATCTTTTAAGGAATGAATTCGGGAAAACGTGTTTCTACATTTGTGTTTCAGAATATTTACGTTCAGTTTTAAGAAAATCAGATAAAAATGTTTTTATTTAATGCACACATTTATACTTTTTTACATTTTTATTCTTTTATGGGGTAGAGTTCGGAGAAATGCTGAATTATTTGTGTCATAAATTGTGTTTTAGAATTTTTAATTTAATTTTATGAAAATTCGATAAAAATATTTGTCCAATTCAAACATTAATAACCTTTTATATTGTTATTCCTTTAGGGCATGGATTCGGCAAAATGCTGTAATATGCTTTTCTGCAATTGTATTTTACAATATTTATGTTCAGCTGTAAGAAAATCGTGTAAAATGTATTTTTATTTAATGCATATATATATTATTTCCTTTATTTGTTTCTGTAGGGGAGTAATTCGGAAAAATGTTGAGTTACGTGTTTTTAAATTTTGTATTTTATACTTTTTTTGGTTTAATTTTAGGAGAATTCCATTAAAAATATTTTCCCCCAATGCAAACATTTATACTAATTTTTTACATTTTTATTCTTTTGAGGGATGAATTCAGAAAAATTCTGAAATATGTGTTTAGTTATTTGTGTTTCAGAGAATATATATAGAATACACGATCAAAAAAAAATCCTAATGAAAAATAAACCACTTTTTACATTTTCTCTTATCTTTTAGTCATTTCAGGGGATGATCTTTATAAAATGATAAAAAGCGTATTTCATTACTTGTGTTTTAGAGTAACTGTGTTTCAGGAACATCTGACCAAGAACAATTTTTCTAGTAGAAACTGTTGCACTTAATTTTTTCCCTTTGGGGTTGAATATTTGGAAATGGTTTCCCAGATGGTGGTACGAAGGTACCCTGAAATTTTCAAGTCTGTCTAGATTTGGCTGTACGTTGATTATGAGTCAGTTCTAGTTCATATATATTATATATAACGACGATTCGATTCGAAACGATGTGTAGATATCAGTAGACGATAATCTCATTGTCACGAGACTGGCCTTGCAATAATGGCAGCTTTCAGAGTTGATTTTCCATAACGAATTGACAATTGTATTGAATATGAAAGCGTATTGTTATTTAATTATTGAAAAAGTAAATTATTTGAAAAAACTGTACACGTGTGGAACTCGCGGAGTTGCCGACCGAAGCGAAGCTTTTGTTAATGCTATCTTTGTTGAATATATAAAACTTGTTTTGTCTAAATAAATAAATACGTGAACCTAGCTTACATAATTTACTGTAGTTATAGCAAAAGATCAGCTGTTTTATAATAATTCGTAACGATCAGCTGATTTTATTGAACATCTGATAGGCTATAATAAGTTTCAGGTTATATTGTTAAAACTATCAATATTAAGAACACTTATTATAAACGTTTATATTAATTTCGAATGTATTATAAACGGTTACAACGTGCACGTGTTCTTCAACTATAGAAAAATACCGAAATCAAAACAACACAACGTTTTCATATAATACGCGTGTACCGTTATCGAAAGGGGAAGGGAAAAAAAGGCAGAAATAGAGAGAGAGAGAGAGAGAGAGAGAGAGAGAGAGAGAGAGAGAGAGAGAGAGAGAGAGAGAGAGAGAGAGAGAGAGAGAGAGAGAGAGAGAGAGAGAGAGAGAGAGAGAGACGAAATTCGTCTGCTCTTTTCCGTTTCATATTTCCGTTACATTCTACCGTTCGGCACACTTTTTTCTATTCACTTCTCTCGCCAAAGTTAAAAAAATTATCAGAAACCTATTTTCAACAAACATTTTCTTCAACTCCTTCACAGTTTTAATATTAATACAAAACAGGGTTTCGCAGTACAAATTAAATTGCGTTCAACAATAAGGATACACGTATACATTATAATAAGTCTTATTGTATTATTGTAATGGGGTGTTCTTGTATCTTGAGTGGAAATTCAATTTGAGTCGGATGTGTTGCTCGGAAAAGCTCTTGAACAATAAATGCAATGATTGGAAAATCTCAGCCCGCTGATTGATTACCTCTCGTGGCGCACCTGAGAGCTAATCCTGACCCAGGCGACAGCGGTGGTAATTTACTGTCGCCTACTTCCTGCGCGTTGTCATTCAGGGCGGATATTCAGAAATAAACACGGCACGCTGGCGTGACAGAAGCGAATTTAAAAAAACACATTTTGTTTGCCTTGACCTTCTTGAAATTTCTATTTCACCATCAACACATATTTGCATTTTAAATTTCCAAAATTACACTGGAAATACGAAAATGAACCCTGACCGCCGTCAAATACTTTTAAAATTAAATGGCTGATGTACGCTGTATTAACGCTGATAACAATGATAAAATGGGATTTTCAAAAACAATTCAGACAATTACGTTATTATTTTTTAAAGATTTTTAATACCCGTCATTTTTAAAATGTGTAATTAATTTTTTGGTTAACGAACTATTTCTAGCTATTACCGTAATCGATTATCTTGCTGAGTTTAAATGGAATCAACCCGAAATTGCGAGCGTGAGCGTGCTAAAAACACACACTATAAAATTTAACGTTCCCCTTAAGAAGTACCTAGAGGTCACACACTGAGTTCCGCTTACTCAACCTAGTTCCGCTTACTGACACCGAATAACATCCGAGATAAGTTCCCGAACTACTCTCTCAACTTTCAAACAGCCTACACTGGCCAACATAGTTCACAATTCTGCCGCCAAACAATAATTCCCGGTGCTCGCGTGTCTCGGTTTCGCTAAATTATCACATTAACTACTCTCTCAACTTTCAAACAGCCTACACTGGCCAACATAGTTCACAATTCTGCCGCCAAACAATACTTCGCGGTGCTCACGTGTCTCGGTTTCGCTAAATTATCACATTAACTACTCTCTCAACTTTCAAACAGCCTACACTGGCCAACGTAGTTCACAATTCTGCCGCCAAACAATACTTCCCGGTGCTCGCGTGTCTCGGTTTCGCTAAATTATCACATTAACTACTCTCTCAACTTTCAAACAGCCTACACTGGCCAACGTAGTTCACTATACTGCCGCCAAACAATACTTCGCGGTGCTCGCGTGTCTCGGTTTCGCTAAATTATCACATTAACTACTCTCTCAACTTTCAAACAGCCTACACTGGCCAACGTAGTTCACAATTCTGCCGCCAAACAATACTTCGCGGTGCTCGCGTGTCTCGGTTTCGCTAAATTATCACATTAACTACTCTCTCAACTTTCAAACAGCCTACACTGGCCAACGTAGTTCACAATTCTGCCGCTAAACAATACTTCGCGGTGCTCGCGTGTCTCGGTTTCGCTAAATTATCACATTAACTACTCTCTCAACTTTCAAACAGCCTACACTGGCCAACGTAGTTCACAATTCTGCCGCCAAACAATACTTCGCGGTGCTCGCGTGTCTCGGTTTCGCTAAATTATCACATAACTACTCTCTCAACTTTCAAACAGCCTACACTGGCCAACGTAGTTCACAATTCTGGCGCCAAACAATACTTCGCGGTGCTCGCGTGTCTCGGTTTCGCTAAATTATCACATTACTACCGGCGCACCACATCTCTCAACTTTCAAACAGCCTACACTGGCCAACGTAGTTCACAATTCTGCCGCCAAACAATACTTCGCGGTGCTCGCGTGTCTCGGTTTCGCTAAAATATCACATTAACTACTCTCTCAACTTTCAAACAGCCTACACTGGCCAACGTAGTTCACAATTCTGCCGCCAAACAATACTTCGCGGTGCTCGCGTGTCTCGGTTTCGCTAAAATATCACATTAACTACTCTCTCAACTTTCAAACAGCCTACACTGGCCAACGTAGTTCACAATTCTGCCGCCAAACAATACTTCGCGGTGCTCGCGTGTCTCGGTTTCGCTAAAATATCACATTAACTACTCTCTCAACTTTCAAACAGCCTACACTGGCCAACATAGTTCACAATTCTGCCGCCAAACAATACTTCGCGGTGCTCGCGTATCTCGGTTTCGCTAAATTATCACATTAACTACTCTCTCAACTTTCAAACAGTCTACACTGGCCAACGTAGTTCACAATTCTGCCGCCAAACAATACTTCGCGGTGCTCGCGTGTCTCGGTTTCGCTAAATTATCACATTTACTACTCTCTCAACTTTCAAACAGCCTACACTGGCCAACGTAGTTCACAATTCTGCCGCCAAACAATACTTCGCGGTGCTCGCGTGTCTCGGTTTCGCTAAAATATCACATTAACTACTCTCTCAACTTTCAAACAGCCTACACTGGCCAACGTAGTTCACAATTCTGCCGCCAAACAATACTTCGCGTGTCTCGGTTTCGCTAAAATATCACATTAACTACTCTCTCAACTTTCAAACAGCCTACACTGGCCAACGTAGTTCACAATTCTGCCGCCAAACAATACTTCGCGGTGCTCGCGTGTCTCGGTTTCGCTAAAATATCACATTAACTACTCTCTCAACTTTCAAACAGCCTACACTGGCCAACATAGTTCACAATTCTGCCGCCAAACAATACTTCGCGGTGCTCACGTGTCTCGGTTTCGCTAAATTATCACATTAACTACTCTCTCAACTTTCAAACAGCCTACACTGGCCAACGTAGTTCACAATTCTGCCGCCAAACAATACTTCCGGTGCTCGCGTGTCTCGGTTTCGCTAAATTATCACATTAACTACTCTCTCAACTTTCAAACAGCCTACACTGGCCAACGTAGTTCACTATACTGCCGCCAAACAATACTTCGCGGTGCTCGCGTGTCTCGGTTTCGCTAAATTATCACATTAACTACTCTCTCAACTTTCAAACAGCCTACACTGGCCAACGTAGTTCACAATTCTGCCGCCAAACAATACTTCGCGGTGCTCGCGTGTCTCGGTTTCGCTAAAATATCACATTAACTACTCTCTCAACTTTCAAACAGCCTACACTGGCCAACGTAGTTCACAATTCTGCCGCCAAACAATACTTCGCGGTGCTCGCGTGTCTCGGTTTCGCTAAAATATCACATTAACTACTCTCTCAACTTTCAAACAGCCTACACTGGCCAACATAGTTCACAATTCTGCCGCCAAACAATACTTCGCGGTGCTCGCGTGTCTCGGTTTCGCTAAATTATCACATTAACTACTCTCTCAACTTTCAAACAGCCTACACTGGCCAACGTAGTTCACAATTCTGCCGCCAAACAATACTTCGCGGTGCTCGCGTGTCTCGGTTTCGCTAAATTATCACATTAACTACTCTCTCAACTTTCAAACAGTCTACACTGGCCAACGTAGTTCACAATTCTGCCGCCAAACAATACTTCGCGGTGCTCGCGTGTCTCGGTTTCGCTAAATTATCACATTTACTACTCTCTCAACTTTCAAACAGCCTACACTGGCCAACGTAGTTCACAATTCTGCCGCCAAACAATACTTCGCGGTGCTCGCGTGTCTCGGTTTCGCTAAATTATCACATAACTACTCTCTCAACTTTCAAACAGCCTACACTGGCCAACGTAGTTCACAATTCTGCCGCCAAACAATACTTCGCGGTGCTCGCGTGTCTCGGTTTCGCTAAATTATCACATTAACTACTCTCTCAACTTTCAAACAGCCTACACTGGCCAACGTAGTTCACAATTCTGCCGCCAAACAATACTTCGCGGTGCTCGCGTGTCTCGGTTTCGCTAAATTATCACATTAGCTACTCTCTCAACTTTCAAACAGTCTACACTGGCCAACGTAGTTCACAATTCTGCCGCCAAACAATACTTCGCGGTGCTCGCGTATCTCGGTTTCGCTAAATTATCACATTAACTACTCTCTCAACTTTCAAACAGCCTACACTGGCCAACGTAGTTCACAATTCTGCCGCCAAACAATACTTCGCGGTGCTCGCGTGTCTCGGTTTCGCTAAATTATCACATTACTACAGGCGCACCACATCGCATCTCCCGTAAACAGTAGCTACATCTGATTGGTTCTAGCTCTGGTTTTAACGATTAATTTAAAGAGATTATGCTTGCCGCCATATTTTCGAGGAGGACAACCTACCAAACATTCGGAAAAACTCCTTGCTCGGGAGAAAATTGGAAAAACTCAGCCAACCTTTAAAGAAGACACGAACTTTTTACTCACCATTGTTAATCGATGGAGCTTCTCAGCCTGCGATGAACATGATAAACCGGAACTCCACTATTTGTCGGAGTATACAACAAGGATCGCTGCTAATTTCAAGGTCGCAGGTCTACTTACCTTACGCACTTTGTCTTACATCAGCTGTATAAATATAATTGTCGTACGCAGCTGTTTTTATTTTGTAATCTTCTGAAAATTTAATTTTAAAAAAAAATCAGCATTAAATAGTCAGAAATCAGCACTCTGTATATTCAAATAATATTTCTTTAACCATGACCGCCTTCAAATTCAGTTTCTTCAATATCAATGAATTGTGGAAAATTTTGAAATGACAAATTATTTTAACGTTGACTACAATTGTGAAATCTCTTTAAAGAAAGTGTCGCATTAAAAAAAGTTAACAGGCTTTATTGTAAGTAAAATAGTGGTTTGTCGTCGTGAGACTGTTAAACAAGATTTACAGTTGTATCTGGGCAAATTACTTGCAAAGAGCGGCTGTATATCTTCATTCCGCTACACTCGAGTATAAATTACACTTTAACTGCATTAAAACTGACGCATAGTTACACGTTTGTGCTCAAGTTTTTCTTCTTCTTCCTTCCCTTATACCATTGGCGTCGGGGCCTCTGAAAATGCCTTTCGTCTGTCGGTTGTTAGACGTCTCATTTCCCTCTCATTCTTTCCTCTCCTTCTTCCCAGATCCCTTATTGTGTCCATCCATGTCACTCGTGGTAAATCCAATTTGTACTTCCTGGCCTCCTCCGCCAGCTCCTCTTCCTTACCTATTAGTGTTCTGATATTCCATGTACCAAATCGTTGTCCATTTATCCATTGCTTATTTCGCGTCCTGATGTTCGTCCTATTTCCGAAGCAGTTTTTTGTTCTATGAATCGGAAAAAATCCACCGTGCAGATGATTAGTCTAGCAATGGCTTCACCAGAGCCCCGTTAGCAAGCCTTCACAACTACTGTAACATTGCCGGAGACAAGTCTCCGCTGTACTTCACCTTGGCAGGCATTCCCCTACTTTGTACGTTGCCCACCTCCCACGGCGTGGACGAAAGGTTGGACTTTGGGAGACGTGCTCAAGTCCGGAATACCAAAAACACAAAATTGAACACAGATAAACTATGCCAAAGATCAGTTAATTAAAATTATTAAGGCACGCTGTTGCTTCACTGACGTGTTGGAAGCGAATTTAAAAAGTAATTGAAATTCTTTTAATATTCTTCTTCTTTTCTGCTAGGATTATTATCACTATGTCCAGTATAATGATCTGCCTTCCCTAGCTTCGTCAATTCTACTTTCGTTTACGCGTTTCGGAAAACCTCCATCTTCAAAACGCCATCTATATTTGATAGATAAAGTTTTTGAAGATGGATGTTCTCCGAAACGCGTCAACGAAAGTAGAATTGACGAAGCTAGGGAAGGCAGATCATTATACTGAATATAGTCAAAAGTAATTGTTTTTATCTTTCCTTGCTTTGAAATTGTGATTTTAATCAGCATAGAAATCCGCACATATCAACATATTAAATTTTCCGATTGCATTGGAAATGCGATAATGGTAGTAATTTATTCAGATTTTAACGCGTATTACAATAGTAAAGTCATGATTTTAAGTTACTGTCGTTTTGCAACGATATCCTCTCTAAGTCTTGGACATCACGGAGATACTAGGGTTGATGCAGGCCCTGCAACTGAGCACAGAAAGGTCGCAGTGCAGTCGTAACTATAGAAAGTTATTTATTCATTCATAACGTTAGGTTATGAATTATCGCGATTTAAAAACGGAAAAAATGATTTAGATAGGTGACTTACATCTCCAAAATATTACAAAAACTAGCTGTTACCCGTCACGACTTTTCCCGCAATCATAATATACATTAAAGATCACGCATCATCGTGTTAGGACAAACAACCGTGTCAGTTAGGTTTTGGAGTATTTTTTTAAATAAAGATTTTTTTAACGCATCACCGTGTTAGGCCTAAAACCGTGTTAGTTAAATTATGGAGTACCTTTAAAAAAAATTAAAGTTTTTTTTCACGCATCACCGTATTAGGCTGAACTACCGTGTCAGTTAAGTTATTCTTAAAAAAATAAAGAATTTTTTACGCACCACCGTGTTATGCCTAACAACTATGTCAATTAGGTTATGCAGTATTCTTTTTTTAAAAAATGGGTTTCTTATCATCCAAAACCCGTGTTAGACGTATTTTTATTGTTTTACCGATCTACAACACGTTACCGAATTTTCGCGCGGTAGCAATTTTGAGGTTATGTTGGTCACTTTTATTTTCGATTTTTATCGTACTTTTCGTGGTTTCCGCGCTTTTATATTTTAGATTATTGCTTTTGGGCACGTGATAAAGCGTTTTAGTAACGAAAATATCGAAAAATCAGGACAGGACATGATATTTACCATTTTTCATATATTTATTACACAAATATATTTTATATATATATATAATTATATATAATATATATACTACCTTACAATTAAAGTATCCTAATAAAATTGTATATGATATATATTCTGCACAATGCGTCGAAAACATTGAAAAGTCTTAAATGAGAAACACCAGATTGTGATTATTTGAATTAATGAAACTTAAAATAACAAAACTACAAACAATGAAGCAAACCAGACTTTCACAAAGAGAAAATATTTACAATTATAATAATTTTTAACGTATCGTAATCTGCACTCTGTGTAGGGATTTTTTTACATTTAATATTGAAAATTCAACACAAAGTAACAAATTTAGTCAGTTGTTGAAATAATGTTAACTAAAATAATTGAAAATGTAACAGTAAAAGCAATAATTTTGCAATAAATAAAGCCCAGCTTAAGATTCTTAAAATGGGATTAGATCTATGTCCATCTCAGGTACCTAAATCTCAGGTCCAGTAAACAGTAATTAAACATATAAAACGTCACTATTGTACATTTAATACATGCCGTAAAACTAAATACTACATAATTATGTTAGGCTGGGTAAGTAGTATAATGACTTTTTTAAAATGGGAATAGGCCTATGTTAATTTCAGACACCTAAACCATTTTCGTACCAAATTTCATCTCAATTGGTCCAGTGGTTAAAGCGTGATTGAATAACAAACAAATAAACAAACACACAAACTTTCAGAAATATAATATGAATAAGATTAAGATTAAGATTACTGAAAAAAGTAATAGTTATATTCATTTTTCAAAATTGTAAGAAAGCTATAATTTTATACACACCAGTTTTTAACAATAAAAGCAAAATAGGAGCCAAATTGCTAGAACGCATTCATTTATAAATACACAATTTTTATCAATAACAGCAAAAATAGAAGCCATATTGCTGGAACGCTGTCATTTTATGTACATTATTTTTAACAATAAAAGCAATACATAGCTCAATTCCTTGAATGCTGTCGCTTTTATATACAAAATGTTTAATAATAAAAACAAAATCGCTAGAAAGCTATTATTTTTATAAACAGCATTTTTAACAATAAAAGCAAAATAGGAGCCACATTGCTAGAACGACATCGCTTTTACATAAAATAGCGACCAATAACAACGTGTTATAATTCTTAAATCAATGTGCGTAACGTGTTAACAGTGCACACTTCGCCAATCTTATTGTAGTGTTCGCAGTTATAAATAGACCTATATTAATAACATAAAGTGAAATTGATCACGGAAAGAGTTAACATTTGACGGGGTTGAGTTATACATTTCGTTGTTACAATTGCACCCCTTGACAATGAGAGATGCCGGTTATACGTCTC
>CM040185.1:17623629-17698629 GCA_022606455.1 Callitettix versicolor | reverse complement strand
CCCGAGTCCTCGGGGTGAAAGCCCAGTACGCATCCACTAGGCCACCGAGGCGGCGGCATCTGATATAATAACATAGCAACTAGTGTGTTTGTTGGATATTTATTGTAATGTTGGCTGAAAGGCAAGACCTGTTTTTTTAACAGCATCATACAGAAAGATCATACACGTTTCAACAAAGTTCGTCTAGTAGCACTTTTTGGAAATATTACGGTTATTGTTTAAATTGGCGGGAAATATTATTTAGTTTGTTTGTTTGTTGCTCAGTTTTGGCCAAACGCAATGGCCGATTGTTTTGAATTTCGGTGTGAAGATACTTTGTATATAGCCCAAACGTGCAGGCGTAAGATTTGTTACCTTTCACTTCGGTTTCAAGTGATTTAGCGATAACTAGTGTACACGCAATTTTCTGTAATACTGGCTGAACGGCAAGACCTACTATCGCATCAGAGGGCTGTCGTGGTGTGGTCAATTAATTACAAATATACTGCGAAGTTTAGTGTTCTTTGAATGACTAATTATTTATTTAATAACACCAATGCAGTTTAAATACCTCGTGTAGTGTAACTTTTTATATATTTTATATTTATTTGCTTAAAATTATCCTATGAATTTTAAACTAAAATAATAAATATTTTTAATTTTAATTATCACAATTACACTACACGTTTTTATTTATTTTTTAATTAAGTTTTATTTTACCAGTTTCATTAAATTATTTTTTTTTTCTGAAATTTTATGTGTTTAATTAAGAATTAATTTGTATTTTTTCATGTATTTCAGTTTTTTCAGTTAATAGGAAATTTATTTTCTTAATGTATATTTACAATATACGATTCTAAATGACCGATTATATACTTTCTATATTATTTAATTATTATATTAATAATATTAATATTTAAGTATTATTCTCTTTATTTGTTTCACCCAACTTTGGGGTACATCAAATCAATCACTTCTCAATGTTCTGTGCCTTCCTTGTAGCCCAGTATTGCTTCATACGTTGTGATCTTGCTTTTCTTTCTTCGTCAGAGATTTGGATCGTTCGCTTGGATTTGACTTTGCCTTGGAACCGTTGTTTCTTGTCCTTGGTTATTGTTTTAGCTGTTCTGTCCATGAGCATAGTGTCAGTGATCTGCAGTTCTGTTATGTCTATCTCCGTTTCTCTAAACCAAAGTGGTTTGGCTCTTCTACTGCGAAAGTAGTCAAATATCTTTTTGGTTAGTCTATTTTTGTCCATTCGGAGGATGTGCCCATAAAAATCAATTCTCCTTTTTCTTATTGTGTCTGATAGTGTTTCAGTTTTTTGATAAAGAGTTTCATTACTGATGTGGAGTAATTGGTTGTTACGGAATTTGGGGCCTAAGATTTTTCGTAATATCTTTCTTTGATCTCCAGCCTTTCAAGTGTGCTCTGGGTTGTGAGATTTAAATATTATATTATATACTAAATTCTGGTATATACTTTCTAAATAACTGATTAATTTTTGTCATATTTTCATATTTGGTTTAACATTGAAATATTCCTAACTTAATATTAACGTTATCAACGAACGCCGTTATAGTGCACGCCCGGCCCAGCTGTCTTAATAACTAGAGCAACTGTTGGGTATGTTGTAGAGGATTGGTGTTTTATATTTGTTTACGGTTGGTAGGTTTACATTATCTTTAATATCAGTTGTGTATAAATTCAATTTAACACTTGAATCAGTAATGTGATTATATTATTTAAGTTAACACTTCTGTCAGCTAAGCCGCATTTACTATAATTACTCTAAGTATACTTTGACGGCTTAAGTACATTTACTGCACGAGTATAACGTTCCCTTAATCTTACTGTCTGGATATTTGAACGTTTCGAGGATGAAAGCTTAACAACAATGTGCCGGATTATCTGCACAGATTATCCGAGTTGTTTGGTGTAAAAGCCAAGTTTGAGCGGACTTCACCCTTGTGCGCCCGACTTTAGTCGAGTTCGAATTTAATTTAGCCGGAAGACGTCAGCGCGATGTAGCATAGGCGTCCCTTATTGTCAAACGCGCCCTTAAAGGGACGGGATGAGATTTTAACAATGGAAGGTACGGATCCAACTCTCCTTTCGCTTTGACTATTTCATATTGTTCGCGTGTTATTTGTAAAATCGGAAAATCTGAGAGTCGTGCCGAACCTGTCAAAGGGCCGAACCGTAATAAAACTACAAAACAACGAAACCGCATATCGAGGCGTTATGATTTTCGTTTTTTTAGCGTTTTTTCAATCGACCGTGTATAACCGATTAAAAGAAACCAAATCGTTAAATATAGATATTGGTTCGAAAATTTTGAGCCAAAATTGAAAATATTTATACAAAAAAACATTAATATTAAAGCGAATTTCCAAAAATAATTTTTTCCTGACCTCTGTTTGAAACTCTTTTCTAACGAATCCTGACGCGCAGTCAAATTTAATTTCCTAGTTTCAGCGGATTTTGAAAATTCATAATTCCGTTCTTTGCTATTTTTAACGTTGGTTACAATGGTAAAAATGCATTTTCAAAAACAAAAAACACAGAAAAATGTTATGAATATTTTCGATTTGAAATTACCGCCGTTTTATAAATATTGAACGAATATTGCTAGTTGACGAATTTGTCTAATGTAACACTAAAAAATGTTTTTCGCGACGAGTTTGATCAAATCGATATAAAATTGTAAACGTGAGCGTGGTAAAACACACACACACACACACACACACACACACACACACACACACACACACACACACACACACACACACACACACACATATGTGGGATCGATGCTCATTTCAAGGGTTCCGGGTCTAGATTATTACCACTAAGATTACTTACTTTTTTAATGGATGTTTGCCGAACAAATTTAGGATAATTAATTAATATCTCGTAAAAGAACATTTATTAAAATCATAATTTTTTGAAAATATGTTTTCACCATTCTATTCAGACTTAGAATTTGAATGTATTGACATGTTGAATCGTTAAATTTGAATATTAGTAAAAAAATACGAACCCCGAAGCCTGTTAAGTGGATAGTGTTCATGTAAATGTATGCAGATTTCATTGCTGAGTACAAATACGTACAACGTTTACATATCAAAATGTTTTGTATTTATAGACGCTTCGTTGAGTAACATTATTAAAATTGCTCGCACAGAATTATGCAGCCAGTACTGTAATTGCTTTGCTTGTATTGAGGACGGAAACTCAATTTCAGTGGGAGAAGTGCTCTTGAGCATTAAATGCAATGATTGGAAATGTCTGAGTTGTAGACGATGATCGAACTTCTCCTACGGCGGACATACGAACTACAATAATATGTTATGTAGATGATGCTGTATGTGAAAACTGCTACTGCTACTTTTCAATAACTGTGAAATAATGCACTTAGCTAACGTGTTATGTAGCCATATCGTTTCATTTAATATGAATTTAATAAAAACAAACAAAAACCGCTAATAACGGTACCTATTTATCAACACAATTCTAAAACTATTTGTACAAGAAAACATACGATATACTAAATAAATAATACCAACAGCAAGCTAAATCTGGCGGGAAAGAACTGTGGTGCGCGCGCAGTTAGCAATATCTGTATTTATTTTCAATAATTCCTTACTAACAAAAGTGTGAACTGTGAAAGTGTGAAAACTGTGAGCTCATTACGCATGCGCAGAGAAAGGCGACGCGATCCTAGCGGAAATCAAAGGAACTCGCCAATATGGGATTGGTGGAACAGATATCCGAAGATTTCAGATTTAGTAACAGTTAAATTCAGTCATTCACTGTTAGATGAATAAGTGAAATCAGACTGTGAAAAAGTAGCAGTTCTGAGATATCGTTAACATATCTAATCTGTTATAAGTATTAATATCGGTGGTTAATTCACGTTTTGCATACGTCAGCATCGTGTTTGTCAGTCAATATTTTAACACAAGGTGAAATTACGTATCAATGTGACCAATACACACACACGCGCGCACGTGCACACGCGCGCGCACACACACACACGCACGCACGCACACACGCACACACACACACACACACACACACACACACACACACACACACACACACACACACACACACACACACACACACACACACACACACACACACACACACACACACACACACACACACACACACACTGAACACATTGCCGTTTTTATCGTAGAACTCGTTTTGGAAATTCGACTTGGGGCTTTCAAAAACTGACGCCGTAGAGAATTTTCGAAAATGTTAATTTGAGTAGTAAAGATGACGAAATAGTTTAAGATAGTTAAAAAAAATATCAATATCACAAAAGTTCTGTTAAATCTGATGTCACTGAATTAGTTAAATGTGATTTGAAAACGTAAAGCGCTAACTTGTAGAGATTTCAACTCTGATTACGATTTGTATGGTCGCCATTTTTAAACTGTTAAACGTTTCTTGGTTCTCGCTGGGTAAAGAAGAACAGCTTTACTAAAAACAATTTTCACGTCATGATCCAAATTGGGCCAAGCAAATGTTAACGACCGCTGAAACATTATATCTAGATATCATGATCGGCGCTTAGTTCAACGTCCTGAGCCTGGGTTTTACATAAATGGCCGCTTCCACAGCTCTTTTATAAAATTGCTGAATGTTTGTAAACGTAGGAGTTGAAGACTTTATAGTAAAACAGTTTACTACATTACTGTTTAGTAAATATCGAACATCCATTGTAGATATTTGTATTTGCTCAACGTTGTATCAAACAAAATAAACATATTACAGTTGTCACGTTTTAACAAGGTATATTTTGAGGTTATGTTTCCGTGTGTCAAACAAATAACTTCAGCAGCTAGCTGACTTCACAATTAATTACTTTACTACAAAACGCAGTATTGAGCAAGCGTATCCCCTTATTTATTGTATCAGAAATCGATTGCTAATTATTTAAATGAAAGAAATTTTAACACAGATAACCAACACAAAACATTACAACTCTCTTGCGTCAACTGGGCGTAACACAAGAGACGGTTTATTAGTTAGAAACGTGTTTAAAATTATTTATAATTAGAATACTGCAGGAAACTTTCATTTGGTTTGTTACGCAGTTTTGGCCAAACGTATTGACCGATTGTTTTGAAATTTGGTACGTAGGTACTTCGTATGTGTCGCAAATGTATTCATCAGATTTGTCCCAATTTATTTCCGTTAAAGATGGCGGCCTCTGATTTAACGAGTGTACGCAGTTTTGGCCAAACGTATTGACCGATTGTTTTGAAATTTGGTACGTAGGTATTTCGTATGTGTCGCAAATGTATTCGTCCGATTTGTCCCAATTTATTTCCGTTAAAGATGGCGGCCTCTGATTTAACGAGTGTACGCAGTTTTGGCCAAACGTATTGACCGATTGTTTTGAAATTTGGTACGTAGGTACTTCGTATGTGTCGCAAATGTATTCGTCAGATTTGTCCCAATTTATTTCCGTTAAAGATGGCGGCCTCTGATTTAACGAGTGTACGCGGTTTTGGATAAACACGTTAATCGATTGTTTGGAAATTTGGTACTAGTGGTATCTCGTACAAAGCCCAAAAGACTGTGAAATATTTTCCCCATTCACTTCCGTTTCAAGATGGCGGGCTCTAATTCAACGTTAAGAGTGAAGTTGTTGGTAATTTCTGTAGGTAATACTGGCTGAACAGCAAAACCTTTCATAATTTTGACCGCTTCGTGGAGAAAGGGGACAAAATTTTCAATCAAACTGGTTTTGTAAAGTTTTTGTAAATATTAAGGTTACCGGTTAAATTGGTTTAAGAAGTTACGAGCGCTGTCGTAGAGCGCTCTGTATATTACGAGGGTTGTCCGTAAAATAAGGTTCCCAATAATTTTTCACAATGAAAAACATGTTTATTTGCATTGAATAATACATTTTTGGAAAACTTACACTTTTTTCTATTTTTCGACATAATCGCCGTTGAGATCGATGCATTCTTGCATACGGTGAACCATCTTTTGTATGCCTGAGTCGGGAAACTCTGCCTCCGCGCCGCGAAGGTAGCTTAAAGCTTCTTTCAGCTCCTCTCCAGTACTGAAATGAGTCCCACCTAAGTGTTTCTTCAAATTAGGGAAGAGATGGTAGTCACTTGGGGCTAAGTCCGGGCTGTAGGGAGGATGTGTGACAGGCTTGATGGAAACAAACTCCCTTCGTGAGCATGCTTCTCCTCTTCTTTTGAATCGCGCGGAGAAGGTTCTTTAACGTTTCACAGTAGCGATCAGCATTGATTGTTGTGCCGGTATCCATGAATTCGCACAATAAAACCACTTCTGTCCCAAAACACGCTCGTCATGACTTTGCTGGCAGACAGAGTTGGTTTGAACTTCACGGCTTCGGCGACTTTGGATGTTTCCACTGACGTGATTGTTCTTTCATTTCCGGTGTCGTGTATTGTACCAAGGTCTCGTCCCCAGTGACAATGGAGTCCAAGAATTTCTCGCCATCGGTTTCGTAGGCCTGAAGAAATTCGCAGGCTGCATCAATCCGTTGCCGTTTGTTTTCTGCTGTAAGCTGTCTTGGGGCGCATTTTGCACACAAATATTGCTATACCCTAAATAGTCTGTAAACATTTTATCAATGCAAGTCTTTCTGACATCAGCGATCATCTCGGAGAACTCCAAAACAGTCACCCTTGATTTGTCCACTTTCGCAATCATTTTGTCCGAAACAGATGGACGTCCGGAACGATGTTCACCATGTTCATCTGTACTTCCGTCTTTGAATTATCTGCACCATTTGCGCACGTGTTGAATGCCCATACATTTCTCTCCGTAGACTTCACACAGTGGGAATGAATGTCCACCGGCGCAGTGTATTTTGCACACAAAAAACGAATCACAGAACGTAATTCGCACCTGGCGGAAGACAAAAGTGGTAACTCCATTACTAACAGTTGCCAAGCCAAAACTGAGCGTCACAGATAGCTCACGGAGTGAGGATTGGGAGAGGGGAAAACAAGCAGCAAGCCAATGTTACTGGATCCCGCGTAACAGCGTTCGTAGCGACATTTGCGCCTTGGGAACCTTCCTTTACGGACAACCCTCGCAATTAAGAATATACTGCGAGGTCTCCTGTTCTTTGAACTATTAGTTATTATTAGATTAATATTTACAAAAGGAAAATTCAGATGTAATTGAATTGAAAATTCACTGTTAAAATTCTATAATAACTGGATCTGTACGCATACGAGAGCGTCATTATAAAATAAAGTACTGTAGAAGGTAGTATTTTATGTTTTAAAAGTTGTTAGCAATGCGCAAGTTGTAAGTCAGCTGTACGATAAAGTTTTCTAAGCAGGCTGCCAACTTGGGAAATACAACTTGTAATACATGACTATTCTATTTAAAAATAAAACTATTTCTTCGTACGTAGTTTCATGCTTTGTTAAAAGTTCTTTTAAATACAGTAGTGCCAACATTTTGCTTAAATTATAAACCAAAAGAAGCGAGTTATAACAGTTGATATCCATAATGAATTATGTATTTTTTTTACAGCTGTAATAATAAAATGTTTAAAATAAACGGTAAAATGTATAGCTTGAACGATTTTTAGAGATCTTGAACAGATAAATCGATCTAGAGATTGGATTTTTTAAGGCACATTTAAGCACATTGAGGCTATTATCGCCTCTCTAAATGTAAGTGTGAGAGTAAAGTGTTAAAGTCGTAAGTGTAGTGTTGCAAGTGTAAGTGTGTGTTAGACTCGGTTACCACGAGAGACGTCTTAATCCTCTCATTAGGTGCAACTAGTCTGCACCCCCTGCGGGGTCTCGAGATTAGAATTTGGTCCTTAGAGTTATGGATGGACCTATTTGCACTGTGACATTGAATCAACCAATCAAAGATCTGTGTTGCATAGGAAGCAAACATAATTTTCTAACATTTCGCATTTATTTACTTATTTGTATTTGAATATTACGATTTCTCAAGGGGGGTTTAGTGGTTATACGCTTAAATGGCAGAGCCACTTAGCAACATTAACGTGTGTCACACATTCACATCCTGCATATCCCACTTCTATTATAAAAAGCCGCCTCGGTGATAGCGTACTGGGCTTTCACCCCGAGGACCCGGGTTCGATTCCCGGCCAGGGCTTGGAATTTTCATACGTTATAAATCATCCCATCGTCTGCATTAGCCTAAGTGTGCACAATAGTTGGACGTTAAAAAAAAAAAAAAATTCTCATTACATTTCTCTTTAACAGGTTAATGTAAATATTACGGTCGATGCCAGTCATAAATTTGTGATTATTATTTCAAACCGATCGCTTTTCGATTTATTTTTTTAAACATGTTTCTCTTCCTTCCAACTACCGCCCTCACCCCAACGACTACTCTTATTAAAAAGGCTAAGTTTACTTAAAACGTTCATAATGCGAAATTTCGCACGGGCCACTTGGTTATAATGAAATAATATTTTTAAAACTATAAATTATTATGACATACTTACTTTTTGAAAATTCGCTTCCATCACGTCTGCGAGACTGCTGCGTGCTGCGATTTTTTTATCACTCACTAAACTGTTCATAACGTTTGTCGCCGTAACAATTACTGTTCGAAACTTTGTCGGCCAAAGCTTCTCTGAACACGTTCGTGTGACAAGCAATGTCACCAAGTTGCCGACGTGGGCAGAATGCAGCCACAAAGCCACGGACCCACTAAGCTGAGGTCGCAACCACGTTCGGACGTTACCTGCGGTAGTTTATAGCTGAGCTGCAAGCGGGGCGGAGGGTAAAATGGGTGCTCAAGTTGTGCAATCGTCAGGAGCAAAGTCTGTTTTGTGAAATTTAGAAATATCGATAATCATACTAAAATTATGACTTTTCATTTCCATATTTCTATTGGAAAATAGCTATTTGAGTTAGTAAGACCCAGATCCGGAAAGTTAAAGTATTCGTCTGACCACTATATTTGCACCGTCCTATTTGCACTGTGACCTTGAATCACCCAATCAGAAAAGCAAACATTATGTTCTAACATTTCGCATTTATTTACTTATTTGTATTTGAATATTACGATTTCTCATTACATCTCTCTTTAACAACAGGTTAATGTAAATATTACAGTCGATGTAAGTCATAAATTTGAGGGGTTTTTTGAGGTTTTTTTTTGAGGTTTTTTTAAAATTTAAATATACATTGTGGTTATTTACACGTTCATTTGAATTTTAGTGCGATCTGATTCAAACTTGGCACAAAAAGCGATTTTGATTATGGATTCGTCTACCACTAAATTCGTCCAACAGTTTCAAAATGGTGGTCATTTAAAAACTTTAAAAAATACGTAACTTTTTTACTCTAAATATTTTTGAAAATCTGATTTCATCATTGTAAAAACTGCATTAATCTGCATTTTTAATTTTCAAAACCGTTAAAACCAAGAAATTTTTGTTACATATGCTCTTCAGTATAATTATTCCCCGCAGGGGGTGCAGACTAGCTGCACCTATTGAGAAGATTTATACGTCCTCGCGAGTTGTATTAAAAATCAGAACGTGTTGAAATACAAACGAGTCTAAACACACACTTACACTTACTTTGGTTTAGGTTTTCTTACTTTTACGTAGGTTTATTCTTTTGGTTATTTTCTTCAAGAACGTCTTTTTTGCTTTAAAATTTAGTTTTCGCTTCATCGTCTCTTTTTTTATTTTTGTACAACTTCTCCTTTGTAACACTTCCTGCCTTTTTTATTTACCCTTGGGGAAAACACCTCCTTACACTCAATAACACTGATTACATTAGGAAGGTTACATGTGCTAAACCCTTGTCTCATTCCTTTGGGTGCCTGAACTTGGACTGTAAAAATAATAAAAAAAACAATATCCTTATTGCTCTTCTTTCCGAGGTGTTTCGTTCTTTTATCGCTGTATCCAAGACTACATAACTCGTAATTGTCATTCCCAAAAAACTTGTAAGTTGTACAGCCTTTGAGTTTTGTGTTGTGTTCCAATTTAAGATTCCTACACTGTTCTCCAATTCGCATGCACTGCGTTTGGTTTAGTTTTACCTCAAATCCTCAAATATCATATTCCTTTATTAATTTTCTACTCATATTCTGGGTTCTCATAATCCTTCTCTATAAGGGTGTTTAAAATAGAGGGTGTTTAAGGTGTTTAAATTGACTGTATAATTCCTTTAAAAATTAAAAACGGCTTTTACTCAAAATATGGATAGAAATTTATCCAACAAGTAAATAGAAAATGTACTTAAACCACAGAAATGTAATTAATTTTAGTCTTTTGTATAAGCAACACTCAGTGAAATTCCTGTTTGATTTTTTTTTGTGTTTAACGTCCGACTATTGTGCACATTTGGGCTAATGCAGACGGTGGGATGATTTATAGCGTATGAAAATGCCAAGCCCTCGCCGGGAATCGAACCCGGATCCTCGGGGTGAAAGCCTAGTACGCTATCCACTAGACCACCGAGGCGGCTAGGACTTGCTACAACATTCAATGCCTGTTTGATACGTTAAAGGTACATTATGTGATGAAACAGAAGTCCAGAATTAAAAAGACTTTAATGCTTCAAAGCCTTGTCTCCGCAAAGGGGTGCAGACAAGCTGCATCTATTAAGAGGATTTAGACGTCCCTTGTAGTACCTGAACTAACACACTTACACTTACAACACTACGCTTATGACCTTTTACACTTTACACTCAAACTTACTTTTAGGGAAGCGATAATAGCCTCAATGAGCTTTTCGCCTTAAAAAAAAACTTAAGAAAACAATGAAATAGTCGCTTAAGCGTGTTACTGCACTGATTTTTGAATTGTACGAAATGAGTGACGTATTTCCATTCGGTTTATAACTTCGCCTGACTGCAAGCTTGTTTTGTAAACCTTGAATCACCTTGAATATTTAGTCTGTTATGACAATAGCTAGAAAAGGCTTGTTTACATCTACAATTTGTTCGAAAATGGGTCAAATACCTTAAACTTTCTTGTGCAGTTGTTCACCACTTTGAAAATTTTACCAAATTTTAATTAATGTCTTTTCTTTTTTTTTAAAAAAAAAAAAATACTGTATTAGTAACGTTAATATTACATTTATTCCTGCGTAATGATTCTGATATTTCTACAATTATTGTACTCCTTAGAATATTTTTGTTTGTTCTATCTGTGCACAGCGATAGAGAGAAATTACAATTGTATTCGTAAACAGAGAACAGATTAGCATTTGTCAGCGCATAATGCATAGATACACCGGTGAGTCCAACCGGCGTGAGATTGCTTTTGGATCGAGTAATCTCGGTCACAGATTATTTCCGTTCACAGCTGAATATCTACGCGCAGATGATTAAACACGTCATGTTCATCTGTGTTTCGCTTGTTAGTGCAATACCGTGTGTTTTCCTCCATTAATTTACGTAAGTCTGGGTTCGCAGATGTCTCGCTGACGTGATGGTATTGAATTTCCAACCACACTGTTTCTTACGATTTCGCTATCGTAACCAACATTGAAAACTGCATAATTTTGCATTTCAAATTGCATTGTAAATATGAAAACGATCTCTGACCTCTGTCAGATTAATTGTCGTACTTTAACTTCTTAAACAATTTTTTCTGAAATGTATTTTACAATGCATGGGCATTGGAGGACGGCAGCACGAAGATGGACGGAGGATACAGTATTCTCAAAATTATACGTACTTAGGACTTAAAATGTCACAAGATGGTACATTAGATGAAGGAATTAAAGAACGAATAGTATTTGGAAGGAGAGCTGTATCTATGCTGAACGGGGTGTTGTGGGATCAAAACATTTAAAAAAAGAATTTATGACACAATTGTAAAAAGCATTATAACATATGGTAGTGAGGTATGGCCAATTAAGAGCAGAACAGAAAGAATGCTGTTGGCTACTGAGATGGACTTTTGGAGAAGAGCGGCAGGAAGATCAAGAAAGGAGAGAGTGAGAAATGAAATTATACGGAGGATAATGGACGTAAGGCATACAATTTTAAAAGATATAAGAACAAAACAACTGGTTTGGTACGGGCATGTACAAAGAATGCCGGATGAGCTAATTCCCAAAAAAATCATGCAATGGCGAACACGTGGAAGAAGAAAACGAGGAAGGCCGAGACTGAGCTGGAGAGAGGGAGTCGAAAAGGAAATAAAAAAAGGGATCTACCAGAAGACCTGTGGTGGGACCGCGATCGGTGGAGGTTGGAGATCGGAAGGCGGCGTAGAACGTTGTAGACCGAATTATAGATAGATGTATTTTACTGCGTGATGAATTGAAAACATATCAAATTTGATTTACGTTGAAAGTTTGATTCAAATTGAGTCGTTTGAGAGCTCTCTCTCTCTCTCTCTCTCTCTCTCTCTCTCTCGCTCTCTCTCTCTCTCTCTCACACACACACACACACACACACACACACACACACACACACACACACACACACACACACACACACACACACACACACACACACACGCGCACACACACACACACACACACACACACACACACACACACACACACACACACACACACACACACACACACATACACACACACACACACACACACACACACACACACACACACACACACACACACACACACACACACACACACACACACACACACACACACACACACACACACACACACACACACACACACACACACACACACACACACACACACACACACACACACACACACACACACACACACACACACACACACACAACGTTTTAATCAATGTCAGCAGATTTGATCTTTTGAAGCATTAAAATCTTTTTAATTCTGAACTTCTGTTTTATCACAATGTACCTTTAACGTATCAAACAGGCATTTGACTCGCAATTAACAAGTACTGGTTCGTTCGAGTATCTGCTCAATTCTTTATCGAAATTTCACGAATTACTCTTCAACGTCAAGATAAAATCTGGTGTTTCGATATGATAACGCGTCTACAAAGAGCATACCGTGGTTGCAGTTCAAGCAATCATTACCCACTAACTTGCATTTGTTCACTAACAGATTCCGTGTTTCCAATAAACAGAAGACGAAAACAATACAGTGAACGTCGAAGATTTTTCAACTTGATGAAAAGGAAAACAAATTAACTACAGACTCTGGAGGTGCTGAAGAGTAGTATAAGTGCATTCGGCACACTTGTACATAGATTCCGTGTATTTCTACGCTTTAAAGTTATCAAGTAAATAAGACTATAAAGTATGCCATAAGTACTTATGAGTTGGAGGAAGCGTTATGTTATTTGCATCGCCAGAATAAATTGTAGAAACGTATAGCTAGGGGAAAAATAAAATTAGTGTCAGAGTGTAAATCTGTATAAATAAAAATATAAATGTTCGTTTGTTCGAAATTGTAAATGTTCGTATATTCTTCGCCGATTGCTTTGAAATTTTGAAACAACGTTGCATTCGAAAACGTACATGTTCTTATCTATTTACTTATTTCTCTATCTATCTGTCTATCTGTACCTGTATAGATAAAAATATAAACGTTTGTTCGAAATATTAAATCTCCGAAAATGCTTCACCGATTGCTTTGAAATGTTGATACAACGTTGCATTTGAATACGTGAATGTTTTTATCTACCTATATATTCTCTCTATCTATCTATCTACCTATATTTCTATCTATCTATGTATCTATATCTATATAAATAAAAACTAAGTGTTCATTTGGTCGGAAACTTAAATCTCCAAAAATTCTTCACCGATTTCTTTGAAATGTTGATACAACGTTGCATTTGAATACGTGAATGTTTTTATCTACCTATATATTCTCTCTATCTATCTACCTATATTTCTACCTATCTATGTATCTATATCTATATAAATAAAAACTAAGTGTTCGTTTGGTCGGTAACCTAATTCTCCGAAAATGCTTCACCGATTGCTTTGAAATTTTGACACAACGTTGCATTTGAATACGTGAATGTTTTTATCTACCTATATATTCTCTCTATCTATCTACCTATATTTCTATCTATCTATGTATCTATATCTATATAAATAAAAACTAAGTGTTCGTTTGGTCGGAAACTTAAATCTCCAAAAATGCTTCACCGATTGCTTTGAAATTTTGACACAACGTTGCATTTGAATACGTGAATGTTTTTATCTACCTATATATTCTCTCTATCTATCTACCTATATTTCTATCTATCTATGTATCTATATCTATATAAATAAAAACTAAGTGTTCGTTTGGTCGGAAACTTAAATCTCCGAAAATGCTTCACCGATTGCTTTGAAATTTTGACACAACGTTGCATTTGAATACGTGAATGTTTTTATGTACCTATATATTCTCTCTTTCTATCTACCTATATTTCAATCTATCTATGTATCTATATCTATATAAATAAAAACTAAGTGTTCGTTTGGTCGGAAACTTAAATTTCCAAAAATTCTTCACCGATTTCTTTGAAATTTTGATACAACGTTGCATTTGAATAAGTGAATGTTTTTATGTACCTATATATTCTCTCTATCTATCTACCTATATTTCTATCTATCTATGTATCTATATCTATCTAAATAAAAACTAAGTGTTCGTTTGGTCGGTAACCTAAATCTCCGAAAATGCTTCACCGATTGCTTTGAAATTTTGACACAACGTTGCATTCGAAAACGTACATGTTCTTATCTATTTACTTATTTCTCTATCTATCTGTCTATCAGTACCTGTATAGATAAAAATATAAACGTATGAAATAAATATTAAATCTCCAAAAATTCTTCACCGATTTCTTTGAAATGTTGATATAACGTTGCATTTGAATACGTGAATGTTTATATTCTCACTATCTATCTATCTATATTTCTATCTATCTATGTATCTATATCTACATAAATAAAAAATAAGTGTTCGTTTGGTCGGAAACTTAAATTTCCGAAAATGCTTCACCGATTGCTTTGAAATTTTGACACAACGTTGCATTTGAATACGTGAATGTTTTTATCTACCTATATATTCTCTCTATCTATCTACCTATATTTCTATCTATCTATGTATCTATATCTATATAAATAAAAACTAAGTGTTCGTTTGGTCGGAAACTTAAATCTCTAAAAATTCTTCACCGATTGCTTTGAAATTTTGACACAACGTTGTATTCGAATACGTGAATGTTTTTATCTACCTATATATTCTCTCTATCTATCTATCTACCTATATTTCTATCTATCTATGTATCTATATCTATATAAATAAAAACTAAGTGTTCGTTTGGTCGGAAACTTAAATCTCCGAAAATGCTTCACCGATTGCTTTGAAATTTTGACACAACGTTGTATTCGAATACGTGCATGTTTTTATATACCTACTGTTATGTAGATGTCACAACTGTGACTGGTAAAAATATGTTTTTTTAAAAAAGCGTCATTTGTTGGACTTAAAAGCAACACACGCTGTATTAAATATGTTTTCGATTCCATTATAGTGTTTCCGAATGCTGTTAAATTGAACCAAACTGAACCACAGCAACACACACACCCGCGCGCGCTTGTGTTTGTGTAAGGAAACATAGGTGAATGTTGTCTTTCCTTTCCCCCTCTATCTCTTAACCAGTGAAAACGTCCTTCACGTGGAATGTGGTATGTTTTATGCTGTATACGATGGGATCCAATCCAAAACTCGTTCCTCTTAGGAAGCCGTTAAAATGAGAGATAATTTTGTGAGATTATTACGAAGGAGACAGTAAATTTTGTCGATGGAATCGTATTTAAAGCCGAAATACAATTAACGTCGAAGGTAAACTCATAACTGTGGCGCTTGGAAAAGTTCGGTCCTCCAGGGAACTATCTGTTACGTAAAGCTACTTCACTACCATTTATAACCGTATCGTTTGTTCAAGCAAATAAGGGCAACCTGTACGGACTCTGACTCATACACAGCTCAAGGTCACAAGTTCAGTGAATATTAATGAGTCAACGCAATTTTTGCCTTTTTCTTTCGCAAACGTTTCGGTAAAACTAAAACGAACACACTTTTATATAGTCTGTCTACTTTCAGAGTAATACCGTAAAATCTATGTTTATTGGACTGTGAATCTTCTTGAATCCAAAGACCGTCGCGACTGTACTAACTGTAGGTCTTTCACCGTTAAAAATGAAATCTGTACAATACAGATTGGCCCTCCGACCAGACCAGACGAATGACGAGGTTTGTCCTCTATTGTTCTGTAGTGCCTGAAACAATTCAATGACTACATGCATAATTGTGTTTGCAAGGACTGTTATAAATTTTTACTGTTGTTTTTGTCGGGTTATTAGACAAATATTAATAGATAAATGTGGGATGTGTTATGGTTTTGATGGTTAGTAGTGTGATTATTTGTTTCGATGTTGACTTATTGCGTTGGTTCCTTGTCTGGTACTATGGCGGGAGGTCAATTAGGGCACGTGACCGCATTCTTTTGTATTGAGTTGGGCCTATGTCGTCGTTGAGTGCTTTTATGTGCGGAAAAGATGAGTTGCCAGCTTTTTCAAACAGATTCTTTGATCGAGACGAGACAAATTCTGCTATGGTTGTTGTTTTGAAGGATTGCAGGATTGCGGTGTTGGAAACGAAAAAGGGAGATTTTTAAATGAGACGGAGTGTTTTCGATTGGAAAGATTCCAGTTTGGCTTTGTTGGTTTTTGAGAGAAGAGGCCACCAGGCTGGTGCTGCATATGTGAACACGGAACGAAGAAGCATTTGGTATAAAGTGAGTTTGGTAGTCGGTGCTGGAGTGCTGCGATAGTTTAGCAGAGGATATCGCTTGCTGCGTAGTGCCGTAGCTTGGTTTAGTTTTGATTTGACGTGACGTGAGGTCTAGTGTTACAACAAGGTATTTGACCGTGCGCTGCCAGGCTATGGGTACGTGATTTAGCAGGAGAGGGGGAGTTTGGTTTTCGACTACCTCGTGAAAGATATGGCCTCGGATTTGCTGGTGTGTCAATTCTCCACTTAGTGAGCCACGGTTAAAGATGGTGTTTGAACATTTTTTGCGGCCATTTTCAAATTCATGGAGCATAGCGTCGTCGGCGAAGAGTTAGGTTGGGTCAGTACAAGAGGAACCTGGAACAGGATTCAAAGCAGGTCTAGGAATATTTTTAACTTTCCTTACTCGTTTGCTATTAGACGAATGAATTGGCCTTCCGGAAGAAGTGTGACGCTTGAGGTCTAACATCATATGTTTTGTCTTAACGCTGTTATTGCAAAATATATTTACTAATTAAGCTACTTCCTATCTATCTGAACAGTGGGCTCGACAGTTGTTTTTCTTGGCAGTAAAAAATTTATCATTTTGCTTCTTCAATGGAATATTTAACGCCAAAATACATTCGATTTTTAAGGAAAACCGTAACTGTGGACATTCCTCAGACGCTTGGAAAAGTTTGGTCCTCCGCTAGCCTATCGTTCAGTACACTCGATATTTATTTTCTTTTATCAGTACAAACTGTCTTACTTTAAAGAACATGTATTATGTTTTTGGGCTGGTTTTGATGCTGTATTCTGCGAGACGCGTCATGGGATGAACGTGTTTATATTGGATAACAGTATATTTTGCGCGTCTCAAATTAAATTAGTTATAATTAAAAATGTTTGTGTTTCCGCCGGGATCTTGCTCGAAGAAATATGACATTTAAGTATATGTTATGAATCGTTAATTTTTATTGTTATATTAAAAGATCAGTTGTTTTGTGTTAATTCGTAAAGATAGGTGATTTCATTGAACAGCTGTTAGGCTGTAATCAGTTTCAGGTTATGTTGTTAAAAACTAGCTTTGTCGTGTTTTCGAACAAATTATCGTAATTAAAATAAAAAAGGAAGAGAAAACACGATATATTATTTTGATTTTGATTTCAATACTATTTTTATTTTGTTAAGTAGGACCTAATGTTGTACCTGATGCTAAATTGTTTCTTAAACAAACATGCAAGGCCAGGTCGATTCTAAGGGCCTATCTGTACTGATCACCTGGCTCACTTCTCAACTAGCAGCAAGCGACTACTACTTCATCAGTTAATAGTGAAAAGTCCGCGCAGTTTCGCCGCGTTAATGCTCTTTCCGGAACCGCTGTCTCCAGTTTCCACTGCAGAGGCTAAAGATAGACTTTCCACTAAATCCGACCACCGGTTCGGTATTTCCAAAACTAAAACATTTTCCTTTTTACGGTCTATCAGAGTGATACAGTCAAAATCTGTTGTTTAGTGGCAATGTACAAAGCTTTATTGTACAAAGCGTATTTTCGTACTCCGATATTCCGGAATGAATTTAACAATTTAGCAGTATGCATTTAACAATTTATCAATATTGATTTAGCAATTTAGTAGTATGAATTTAGGTATTTAGCATAATGAATTTAATAATTTAGCAATTTAGCATAATGAATTTAACAATTTAGCAGTATGAATATATCAATTTAAAAGTATGAATTCAGCGATTTCACAGTATGTATTTATCAATTTATCAATGTGAATTTAGCGATTTAGGAGTATGAATTTAGCTATTTAGCATAATGAATTTAATAATTTAGCAATTTAGTATAATGAATTTAACAATTTAGCAGTATGAATATATCAATTTAAAAGTATGAATTCAGCGATTTCACAGTATGTATTTATCAATTTATCAATGTGAATTTAGCGATTTAGGAGTATGAATTTAGCTATTTAGCATAATGAATTTAATAATTTAGCAATTTAGTATAATGAATTTAACAATTTAGCAGTATGAATATATCAATTTAAAAGTATGAATTCAGCGATTTCACAGTATATATTTATCAATTTATCATGTGAATTTAGCGATTTAGTATGAATTTAGCTATTTAGCATAATGAATTTAATATTTAGCAATTTAGTATAATGAATTTAGCTATTTAGCATAATGAATTTAATAATTTAGCAATTTAGTATAATGAATTTAACAATTTAGCAGTATGAATATATCAATTTAAAAGTATGAATTCAGCGATTTCACAGTATGTATTTATCAATTTATCAATGTGAATTTAGCGATTTAGGAGTATGAATTTAGCTATTTAGCATAATGAATTTAATAATTTAGCAATTTAGCATAATGAATTTAACAATTTAGCAGTATGAATATATCAATTTAAAAGTATGAATTCAGCGATTTCACAGTATATATTTATCAATTTATCAATGTGAATTTAGCGATTTAGGAGTATGAATTTAGCTATTTAGCATAATGAATTTAATAATTTAGCAATTTAGTATAATGAATTTAACAATTTAGCAGTATGAATATATCAATTTAAAAGTATGAATTCAGCGATTTCACAGTATATATTTATCAATTTATCAATGTGAATTTAGCGATTTAGGAGTATGAATTTCAGGTCGTACATGTGACCTGACCGCAGCGACCAAACACCGGTTACTGTACAGTACTCACGGACATACAAGGCATTTTGCCAGTTAGGTCTGTAGAATTTTGACTGTTACAAATTAATATCAGTATTACCAGATTGATCCTCCAATAGAGGGTGCAGCCTAAGTGATAAAATCTACCCCTGCTGAATGCCTTATTTTCATTTGCCTACATTTGCCTAATGCCTACATTTGCAAAACAATATCAGTGGGAAAAGGTCCTTAACGTAAGAAAAATATAATGGATAAGTATTACAAATTATCTTTGCGATTTGTGACAACGGTAAGGATTTGAAATATTGGGATAATGACTTGAACTCAAGATTAGAACAGTTCACTTATGATACTGTGTTTGAATTAATATTACATAATCCTGACAGAAAGATTTATAAATACGGATAGAACAGATTTGTTTGTTATTATTTAAAGCACTATAACCTAACACGTCATTGTGAAGAGTCATGAATAGGAAATGCACTCAGCTAGTAGCAAATAACATGTAGCCTTGAATACATTATATTCTAAATAATGTTGATGACGTTGAAATGAATAAAGTACTGCAATGCTGCCGCTCAAACGTAGGTTATGTACTCGTTTGTGAGTTTCACGAGGATGCAATAAAGTTATGCAGACAACTTTATGCCGTACAACAAAGACAAAGGGAAATGGAATGGGTTTAGATTTTATATTTTAGTTTACAGCTGTCTGAATTAGATGTTTTTGTAAATATTGAAATTGTTCTAAGAACGTTATGCGAAAAATGGTATTTGTAATCGAATTGTCTATTCGTGATTAATAAGTTAGCTTTGTAAAATATACAAAATATTGTCTGATTTGTGATGCCGCGCATGCGCATGAAAAAAGGGATGTTGACTCAAGAAATATATATATGATGATGGCCACGTATAGTGTCATTTCTGTTTAATAGTACTGTTTATTCGTGCAACAGTTGTGTGACAACAAGAATATATTTTCTTTCTAATCAGTGTTTATCACCATAATTAAACTCCAGAGGGAGATTTTGTTGACAACTGGTAGACGCTTTCATTTGCAAATCAAGGATATTTTTGCAAAGAGGTAAAATAAACTGATGCATCGCCCCCTCTTTCCAAGAGTAGGATCGACAATGAGGGATGCCGGTGATATATCTCATTGACAACTACCCTCGAAATTGAATTTCTACTCAATTAAACTTTGGATCGATCAAACATCAGACACTCTCAAACCGGAGTGTAAAGTGTCCAATTAGGGGAAACCTTCAAGGACGGTGATCGTGGTGTATTATTATAAATGCGAGTGACTTGGTAGAAAACTGAGTGGGAAATGTTTGATAAACGGAATAGAAACTGAGTAATTTAATACCGTTTTTATTATTGCAACATAGCCACCGGATCATATTTATAAAAGTAGGATTATGACCTATTTTGCTTCCGTCTAGAGGTCTTTTTTACTCGCCTCGTAAAAGCTACCGCGGTTTCGAAACGTTACCGTTTCATCTTCAGGCCGTAATATAAATTGTCAAATCCCTCTGTCGAGGTCGTCACAAAGTTAAACAAAACATTGAAAACACACGTCACAAACATTAAACACTAAACATACACGCAACTCATATACGAGTTACACATCGTTTGTTCAATCAAACTTTATCTTGTGTTTTAATCGTGTAATTGTGTTTAGTATTTGTGACGTGTGTTTTCAATATTTTAACGTTTTGACGACCTTGACAGAATGTTTTGACATTTTGTATTATTGCCTGAAGATGAAACAGTAAGTTTTCGAAACCTGAAGAAAGTAGGTCATAATCCTAATTTTGTACCGAAAATTTTGTATTACAGTGAAATCAAATTGAGAGTAACGTAACGACATGTGAATAGTGCATGAATAGGAAAAGAATATGTCTATATGAGGGATTTGCACGGATGGAGAGTGTAACATATACGTAGAAATTAATACTTCTTTACAAGCGGTACAGACAATTGTGTAGAGCAGTGAAATCAAATTGAGAGTAGCGTAACGACAAAGTGAAGATACATTCATAGGAAAAGAGTATGGAGGGATGAAGGGTGTAACATATACGTAGAAATTAATACTTCTTTACAAGCGGTACAGACAATTGTGTAGAGCAGTGAAATCAAATTGAGAGTAGCGTAACGACAAAGTGAAGATACATTCATAGGAAAATAGTATAGAGGGATGAAGGGTGTAATATATACGTAGAAATTAATACTACTTTACATGCGGTACAAACAATTTTGTAGTGCAGTGAAATCGAATTGAGAGTAGCGTAACGACAAAGTGAAGATACATTCATAGGAAAATAGTATAGAGGGATGAAGGGTGTAATATATACGTAGAAATTAATACTACTTTACATGCGGTACAGACAATTTTGTAGAGCAGTGAAATTAAATTGAGAGTAGCGTAACGACAAAGTGAAGATACATTCATAGGAAAAGAGTATGGAGGGATGAAGGGTGTAACATATACGTAGAAATTAATACTTCTTTACAAGCGGTACAGACAATTTTGTAGAGCAGTGAAATCAAATTGAGAGTAGCGTAACGACTAAGTGAAGATACATTCATAGGAAAATAGTATGGAGGGATGAAGGGTGTAACATATACGTAGAAATTAATACTACTTTACATGTGGTACAGACAATTTTGTAGTGCAGTGAAATTAAATTGAGAGTAATGTAACGAGAGTAACGTAACGACAAAGTGAAGATACATTCATAGGAAAAGAGTATGGAGGGATGAAGGGTGTAACATATACGTAGAAATTAATACTACTTTACATGCGGTACAAACAATTTTGTAGTGCAGTGAAATCGAATTGAGGGTAATGTAACAAGAGTAACGTAACGACAAAGTGAAGATACATTTATAGGAAAAGAGTATGGAGGGATGAAGGGTGTAACATATACGTAGAAATTAATACTTCTTTACAAGCGGTACAGACAATTGTGTAGAGCAGTGAAATCAAATTGAGAGTAGCGTAACGACAAAGTGAAGATACATTTATAGGAAAAGAGTATGGAGGGATGAAGGGTGTAACATATACGTAGAAATTAATACTACTTTACATGTGGTACAGACAATTTTGTAGAGCAGTGAAATTAAATTGAGAGTAACGTAACGACTAAGTGAAGATACATTCATAGGAAAAGAGTATGGAGGGATGAAGGGTGTAACATATACGTAGAAATTAATACTACTTTACATGTGGTACAGACAATTTTGTAGAGCAGTGAAATTAAATTGGGAGTAACGTAACGACTAAGTGAAGATACATTCATAGGAAAAGAGTATGAGAGGGATGGAGAGTGTAGCATATACTTAGAAATCAATACTTCTTTACATGTGGTACAGACAGTTTTGTAGTGCAGTGAAATCAAATTAAGAGTAATGTAAGGACAAAGTGAAGATACATTTATAGGAAAAGAGTATGAGAGGGATGGAGAGTGTAACATATACGTAGAAATTAATACTACTTTACATGTGGTACAGACAATTTTGTAGTGCAGTGAAATTAAATTGAGATTAAAGTATGGAAAAACTGACAAGTGAGGGGGCAAGTACAAGTCATCAACCTCATTTAAAGTTGGTTCCGGTGTAAACAGAGTCATTAACAAATATCCATTTCGAAGGCGCGTAGTCTCTAAGCACCATTTATTTATGTATTTTAATTAACCTCTCTACTGTGCCCCACGTTCAGCTTTTACCTCAGTCATGTTGAATGTGTAAAAGACTTTGTAAGTAATTTGTTTTAGTTTTTCACTTTTGTTTTGTATGTTAAAACTTTTCTGTCGATACAAACTTAAGGATGAATTGAATAGTCGAAACGACGGCTTTTCTGTTTACACAGTTAGCTGTAGACATTGTACAAGGCGTATTTTCGTACTCCGATATTCCGGAATGAATTTAACAATTTAGCAGTATGCATTTAACAATTTATCAGTATTGATTTAACAATTTAGTAGTATGAATTTAGCTATTTAGCATAATGAATTTAATAATTTAGCAATTTAGCATAATGAATTTAACAATTTAGCAGTATGAATATATCAATTTAAAAGTATGAATTCAGCGATTTCACAGTATGTACTTATCAATTTATCAATGTGAATTTAACAATTTAGCAGTTTAATTTAGCAATTTATTTGTATGAATTAAGTTATTTAGTAATTTGTTAATTTATCAGTGTGAATTTAGCAATTTATGATTATGAATTTATCAGTTTAGCAGTATGAATTTAGCATTTAGCAGTATGAATTTAGCAATTTAGTAAATTTGTCAATTTATCAGTGTAAATTTAGGAATTTATGATTATGAATTTAACAGTTTAGCAGTATGAATTTAGCATTTAGCAGTATGAATTTAGCAATTTAGTAAATTTGTCAATTTATCAGTGTAAATTTAGCAATTTATGATTATGAATTTAACAGTTTAGCAGTATGAATTTAAAATTACGTCTCCACCTAATGGTTAAAAACGTCATAATTTTCGTTAGCAAGTTAATTGGGCTCAATTAAATTGAAATTGCTAATTTTTTGGACAGTCAAGTTAAAACCATGAAGCAAATATCTGAATTGATACAAAAGCCGTGGTACAAATGTAATATGTTTTGCGTATTACATTAGAACTTTGATTGGGTGTAACTTTGTTTAACCGCGATTTGATTTTGTATTAACATCCAATCACAGTCGTACTGCAATACTAATAAAATACTGTAACCACAGATACACGTTTAAATAATCTGTGGGTTCAGATTCTAAATGAAAATAATTACTGATCTGTGACGGACGTTATTAAATCTGCAACCTATTTGCTAAAGTTACATTGCGATCTATGGCTTGCAGCCTAATTGCTTTGTTTAATCTATGAAGTAATTGAAAACGTTTTTATCATATAACGTTTTACCAGAAACTATGGAAAACACAAATTAGTTTTGTCAGCTAATAAGGTTCTGCGGAATCCACTTTCGTCTTTACGTCATTGTAGTTATTGTAGAAAACCTGTGATAATATGGGTGCGTAGCTGTCTCACTGACATCAAGGAAGCTAATTTATAACATTATTTTTCTATACTACGGTCATTTAATGACACGATCTCACCATCGTAATTTGCTTCGTGACCTGGACAAATTGAAATTTTTTATTCTCTGAAAGTTCGTGTTTTTATTTTTGAAAACTTTTGTGAAATCAACATCAACATAAGTGAAACTGGATTATCATAAAAATGTAAGTTCATAAAAAATTATGTTTTAAAAATTAGGAATAGCCTTAGTTTTGACACTGTTAAAAGGATTTCGCTTGGTAAAGCGTGCGCGCGCACTCTCTCTCTCTCTCTCTCTTTCTCACACTCACTCTCACACTCACTCACACACACACACACACACACACACACACACACACACACACACACACACACACACACAAACACACACAAACAATACACACAACGAACACATGCGAACACAAACACACGCGCGCGCACACGCACACGCACACACACACACACACACGCACACGCACACACGCAATACACACACGAACACATGTGCTCGCTCGCGCACGCGCACTCTCTCTCTCTCACACACACATACACACACAAACACATGCGCACACACACACATGCGCGCACACAAACACACATGCGCTCACACACACACACGCGCGCGCGCTCACACACACACGCGCGCACACACACCACACACGCGCGCACACACGCACGCGCGCGCGCGCACACACACACACACACACACACACACACACACACACACTAAATTTTCTTCGATTTTGTGAACGTGTTCAAGAGGTCTAGTTCGGTGCTCATTCCAAGGTCTGGTTTTTGGGTCTTACCATGATTGGAAATATGATTGCAATGAAAATTTGCTGTACGAAATGACTGCAACATCGATTTTAGTTACGAAATATTTTTTATTAAAGTAAAAAATAGGTAAAATTAAAACCACTGTTTTCAGTAAAATCAAATTTTGCTGAAAATAATCTACTTTTTTTTCGAGGAGAGAAAATATTTCATACAGTAAAAAAAAAACAATCGCATTCTGTGCGAATAACTACTCACAGCTATCTTAATGTCCTTTTCCTTTGGCAGATTGCCACGCGGGGCCGTTTACACGTGCTTTGTTAGAGGTGTTTCTGGGCGCCCGTGGGACGTCCTATTCCCTCCATCCTCTGGGGTTTTGTAGCGAAGCTTTCAATGTTAGCTCTGGCGTGAGGAGTGAATCTACCGAACAGAAGAATGTAACGGAAATATGAAACGAACGAGCAAACGAAATCGTCTCTATTCCTGTCTCTTTTTCTTCCTCCTTTTCGATAACAGTACACGCGTATTATATGAAAACTTTGTGTTGTTTTGGTTTCGGTATTTTTCGTTACTAAAAGAAGACGTGCACGTTGTAACCGTATATTCGAAATTAATATAAACGTTTATAATAATTATCCGTAATAGAGCTAGTTTTTAACAACATAACCTGAAACATATTATAGTCTATCAGCTGTTCAATGAAATCAGCTGATCATTGCGAATTAATATAAAGCAACTGATCTTTTACAATAACTAGAGTAAATAATATCTAAGCTAGGTTCACGTAATTGTTTAACAAAACAAGATATTTGTAAACATATTTTAAAATTAATTATCTATTCAGCAAAGATATCATTAACAAAAACTTCACTTCTGTCGGTTACTTCCAGAGTTCCACACGCGTGGAACTTTTAGGTACTTTTCGGTCTAGGTAATTTAAGCTTTGGGAGAGTTAACCGATAAGAAACGCCATCTGTTTTTTATTATTTACTCACTAACAGTTATTTGTCTAACATTTAAAGCTTATTACAATGATTTTAGGTATGTGATTTGTTAAAAGTCTTTCGAACCGGTTTTGAGATATTGAACAGATATTCAGTTTTTTACAGTAGTTTATAATTGTGATTTTTTTTAAAAAATTATTTATTATGTTCATTTTTCTTCTTCATCCGGATCACCCACTTTGGGGTACGCCAAATCAATTACTTTGATGTGCGTTAGCTGCCTTCCGCTGTATCCAATACTGCTTCATTCTATCCGAGGCTGCCTTCCTTCTTTCATCCGAGACTACCCCGCCCCTTTTAGATGGTTTTTCTTGGAACCTTAGGTTTTCATTATGTAAAAGTTTTCGCAGTTTAAGTACATCGTCAATCATCTCATCTGATATCGCCAGCTCAGTTAAGTCCTCCTGGACCCGCCTGAACCAGTTACTCTTCGTTTTCCGATCTCTGAAGAAAGCAAAGATCCGCCTAGTAAGTCTACTGCTGTTCATCCTACTAATATGACCATAAAAATTAAGTCGTCTTTTCCTCATGCTATCTGAGAGTCTCTCAATTTTGAGATACAGGTTTTTATTAGAAATCAACTTTACGTCATTATTTCTAAAGTTTTTGCCCAATATCTTCCTTATTAACCTTCTTTCCTTCTTCTCCAGGTTGTCCAGTAATCCCTTATTATTGAGTGTAAGAGTTTCAGATGCATATAAAGCCTCTGGTTTGATCAAAGTTTTATAATGCTTAAGTTTGGAATTCCAGGATAGCGATTTCTTGTTATACACCTCTTTGGTTAATTGAAACGCCAATTCCATTTTACAGATCCTGGATTAAATATGTTCATTTCTTCTTCTTCTCTTCGTTTCACCCTCTTTGGGGTACGCTGAATCAATAATTTCTTGCGCGCTGTACTTTTCTTTGTTCCCAGTAGCTCTTCATTATTTCCGATCATCTTTTCCTCTCGTCTTCCGAAATGACAGGTTTAGGTCTTATTTTGGTTTTATCTTAGAATCTTATTCTTTCGTCCTTGGTACTTATCTAAGCAGTTTGGTCAAGCAGTGAATTTTCTGTAATTTTTAATTCTATTAGGTCTTTTTCAATTTCTTTAAACCAGTTCGGTTTTGTTTTACGATTATGGAAAAAATCAAACACCTGTTTCGTCAATCTATTGGAGTTCATTCTAAGAAGATGGCCGTAAAAATTTATTCTCCTTTTTCTCATAGTATCTGACAGTTTTTCAATTTTCTTATAGAGAGTTTCATTTCTTATATATACTACCTTATTATCCTGAAATTTTGTTCCTATAATTTTTCTTAAGATTTTCCTTTCCGTTATTTCAAGCTTTTCTATCTGGCCTATGCGATTCATGGTTAATGTTTCTGCTGCGTACAGTGCTTCCGGCTTGATCACTGTTTTATAATGTTTAATTTTGGACCCCCATGAAAGGGATTCTTATTGTATGTTTCTTTCGTCAATTGGAAGGCCAATTCAAGTTTGTTTTTCCTGGATTCCATTGCCTTGCCCTCATCTGCATTCCAACTAATCCATTCACCAAGATATATGAACTCTTTTACAATTTCTATTTTCTGTTCTTGGATTTTAAGGTATTTATTTGGGTATTTGTTGTTTGTCATGATTTTGGTCTTTTCAAAAGATATGTTTAGACCTATTTTAGCTGCTTGTTTCTTCAATTCAAGAATCTGCTCCCTTGCTTCCTCCATTGTTTCAGCAAACAAGGCCATATCATCTGCAAATGCAATACAGCTAATTCTGAGATTCTTCTTTTTGTAACCCAATCCTATTCCACTTTTTATATTTTTCTTCCATTCCCTGACTACTTTCTCAAGTGCACAATTAAACAATCGCCACCCTAAATGTAGGTGTGAATGTAAAGTGTTAAAGTGTAGTGTTGTAAGTGTAAGTGTGTTTTAGACTCGAGTACCGCAAGGAACGTCTAAATCCTCTCAATAGGTGCAGCTAGTTTGCACCCCCTGCAGGGTTGTATATTTAAGTACAACATTGTACTTAAGCTGTATTTAACATTGTTCATTGTATTTAAGCTGAACGTTAAGGTGAAAGTAACAACTTATAACGTAACGCTTGAAATTAAATTTCTATTTTAACTTCAACCTAAATCAATAAAGCGAAAAATTTGACGGTAAACATTATACACGAAAAACGTAACATTAAGTAAAATGAACAAATGACGTCATTGTGTTAACTCTAAAGGTTTATTCGTTTTAGACGTTGCGAATAATTTATATCAAGAAGTTGGTGGGGCTTCCCAAATTGACATTAAATAAGATTTTTAAAGAAAAAAAATGTATGGGAGAAAGTTTGTGTAACATTTAACACCTGTACTTTGTTCTTTTGAAACTGATCTACAACTGAAAGCTTGTAGTAACATTGATATTTTTTTTGTTTCAGGTGAGTTTAACGACTACTTAACGTACAGAATCAAATTGTCCTACAGGTAAAAACTAGTTAAAATGTTAAGATTAGTTTAGAAATAAAATGGTAGAAAACATACTTTGAAAGCGCCATGTTTTAAATATAAACTATATATTAACAAGAATTGATCAGCTGATTTCCGAGTCGTCTACACTGACGCGACGCGGACTGTGCCGGATGTAGAATACGATTTCAGTGATATTTGCGAGACATATTTTGTCTCCAAAATAAAAATGACTTTTGAATCGTATCCTAATCACTTCTATCCGCTCTACCAAGAGAGAGCGTAGCAATAAAAAACGCAATTGTTGAGAACCATGAATAAAAAAATATGTAATATCTAAAATATCCGAAACGCCATTTTTTTGTTTTAATTTAAACTATATTTTAGAATTGATATTTTCGGCCATATAGCACGCCTTCCAGAGACCCGACTGGTGAAACAGCTATTTAGCTCTTTCTGGAAGATAAAAACAAAGTATAATTGGTTCAAAGAGATCCAGAGTGATTTAGAAGAGTTAAATTTGACGGTGCCTCAAATTGAAGGTAGAGGAGAGAAGAGGATTCTAAGGAATAAATATCTGCGATTCAAGCTAACAAATTTTGAACGAAAGACCTATACCATAACTGAAGAACAAAGGGCAGCCAGATCGGACAGGATGAAGAAATTTTGGGAACGGAAGAATAGGCTGAAACGCTAGTCTCTCAATAGCGATGTTGGACTTGGAAGTGTATGGACTGATTGAGGTGCTCCAATGAGGGCGTAAACTTGGGGAAAAAATTAGATTTTATATTTTTTTTCGATATTTTTTAACCTCACCTAATGTTAAAGCCGCTACATGAAAGAGATTAATAAGCCGCTGCATTTTAATAGGCCCGGCGTATCTAAAGTCTCTATGTACCTAAACTATATACCATATATTCGAAATCAGTATTAGCCCCACATTAGATAATATAAATAAAAGGTTATACAGTGTATGTTGTTTTTTTTTCAAATAGTGATTTTTAAAAACATACGTTATTATACAATTAACATTTGAGGGTTGTCTATAAAATAAGGTTCCACAATAATTTTTCACAATGAAAAACATGTTCATTTGCATTGAATAATACATTTTTGGAAAGCTTACACTATATTCTATTTTTCGACATAATCGCGTTAACATCGATGCATTTTTGCATACGGTGAACCATCTTTTGTATGCCTGAGTCTGGAAAATCTCTCACCGCGCCGCGAAGGTAACTTAAAACTTTTTCTTTCAGTTCCTCTCCGGTACTGAAATGCGTCGCACCTAAGTGTTTCTTCAAATTAGGGAAGAGATGGTAGTCACTTGGGGCTACGTCCGGGCTGTAGGGCGGATGTGTGACAGTATCCAATCCAAATTGGTTGATGAAATCGCTTGTTACACGGGCGGTGTGCGGAAGAGCGTTGTCTTGATGGAAACAAACTCCCTTCGTGAGTATGTCGCTCCTCTTATTTTGAATCGCGCGGCGAAGGTTCTTTAACGTTTCACAGTAGCGATCAGCATTGATTGTTGTGCCGGTATCCATGAATTCGCACAGTAATAACCACTTCTGGCCCAAAACACGCTCGCCATGACTTTGCCGGCAGACAGAGTTTGTTTGAACTTACGCGGTTTCGGCAACTCTGGATGTTTCCACTGACGTGATTGTTCTTTCATTTCCGGTGTCGTTTATTGTACCAAGGTCTCGTCCCCAGTGACAATGGAGTCCAAGAATTTCTCGCCATCGGTTTCGTAGGCCTGAAGAAATTCGCAGGCCGCATCAATCCGTTGCCGTTTGTGGTCTGCTGTAAGCTGTCTTGGGATGCATTTTGCACACTAATTTTGCTATATCCTAAATGATCTGTCAAAATTTTATCAATGCAAGTATTTCTGACATCAGCGATCATCTCGGAGGACTCCAAAACAGTCACCTTTGCTTCTTCCACTTTCGCAATCATTTTGTCCGAAACAGATGGACGTCCGGAAAGATGTTTATCATGTTCATCTGTACGTCCGTCTTTGAATTCTCTGCACCATTTGCGCACGTGTTGAATGCCCATAGATTTCTCTCCGTAAACTTCACACAGTGAGAATGAATGTCCAAGAAATGACATAAAGCGCAGTGTTTTTTGCACACAAAAAACGAATTACAGAGCGTAATTCGCACCTGGCGGAAGACAAAAGTGGTAACTCCATTACTAACGGCTGCCAAGCCAAAACCGAGGGTCACAGATAGCTCACGGAGTGATGATTGGGAGAAGGGGAACCAAGCTGCAATCCTATGTCACCGGATCCCGCGTAACAACATTCGTAGCTACTTTAGCGCCTTGGGAAACTTTCTTTACGGACAACCCTTCTATATTCACCCGCGGAAAATATTTTTTTAACATTACTTACGATTTTAGGCTCTTTTTTATGGAACTATATTGTGACGTCAATGCTGTTTACATTGCATGGAATATGCTAGATTTACTACACCGTGTTATTGCTCATGCGCGTTATCACATTCTAACAAGCGTACTTATTCTTGCAGCAGCTGCTTTATATCCCCCGCAGTAACAGTTATTACAAGATCAGTAAGTAGTTTAATTAAATAGGTTTATTACCCAACAATCGTGTCAAATCCATTAGTCTTCTATTTGAGTATCGTTTTAGCTATAAAAAACACGTTATCTTCTATAGCAGTTTTGAGGTTATGTAGTTCATTTTTATTTTTGATTTTTATCGTACTTCCCGTACTGTCTGCGCTTTTATATTTTGGATTATTGCTTTTGGGCTTTTGGGAAAAAACAGGTCTTAAGTTTAATTACTTTTTGATTTATTTACACTGATTATGCCAAATGCTACAACGCTAACTTTATATGGAGAATGGAAGTGTGTGCGTTGTTATTGCAACCACTCGTTTTTAAGACGTAGGTGTGAAAAAACGGCTTAAGAAAATAGTAGGCCAGTATTACAATTTGATTGTATTAATTTTCATTAAACAATTGCTTGAAATTGTTGGTAAATTTCATTTCATTTTATATTTAAGTGCTTGAATATTGAAATGAAACTAACAACTTTCTAACAATCGAAATGAAATTTCAACCTAAATCAATAAAGTGAGAAATTTGACGGTACAAAATTTAGATAAAAACGTAAAATATATAATTGTTCAATAAATCACGTCATGTTAACTAGCCTCAGACGTTGTGGGTAATTTATATTAAGCTGTTTTATTTATTTATCTAGCTGTTTGTTAATACGTTTTTATACCTTCGTTATTTTGACATTTTGAGAGGCGGAGAAACCCACATTGTTCTATAGTTCCGAAAACTCGGGTTAAAACCTACTATAAATGTTCACTGTATGCAGGTCTTTTCATTAACAGACGGTAAAATCACAGTCGAAAATTTCGAAATTTTAAAATTTCCGTGAGATTTTGAGTGTCCGTTATTTTTTAAAGAGTTAAATTTTCGCGTATCGATTTGTTTTGTTTTACGTTAATTTGTTAAATGTTTTTATTTTCAAATTAATAAATAAAAGAGCCGAATACCGTGAACACTTTTATTTCGTACAAAAGCGCTTTTAAACTTATTAATAAATATTTTAAATTACACCGAAAAGTTTACGCTTGCTGTAAGGGCACTTAATTATACTTTAGGCTAAGTGCTTTAAAAAAAAAACAAAATCCTTTCTAAATTTATACATTTTACCTCTTTGAATAATCTATAAGATAAGCTTCTAAGAGGACAATAAACACTCTAAGCTTCTTTGGATGCTTCAAAGGGAAGATTAGCGACTCTTTTCCAGAGATATTTGATATTTTGCGTAACTCGCGCGTCTTTCGATCAGCGGAATATCGCCGCACGCAGCTGTCTCGTCACTTAAACGTAACAGTACCACTTGAAAACACACTTTAGAATCTGCATAAATTACAGTTAATCTTCCTATTTCCAGTAGAAAATGTAAAATACTGTTTTAGGTTGTTTTTACGCAGGTTAAAATTGCGTAAACAGGTATTAAAAAAATGCGTGTTAAAATATTTATAGTTCCATTTTAAGTTCTTTTTATATTCTTCTTCTTTTCTGCTAGGATTATTGTCACTATGTTCAGTATAATGATCTGCCTTCCCTAGCTTCGTCAATTCTACTTTCGTTGACGCGTTTCGGAGAACCTCCATCTTCAAAAACTATATCTATACTCCAGTATGAGTATAGATATAGTTTTTGAAGATGGAGGTTCTCCGAAACGCGTTAACGAAAGTATAATTGACGAAGCTAGGGAAAGCAGATCATTATACTGAACATAGTTCCTTTTTAAGGTTTTGAATTAACTCTATTTTTTAAAGGTTAAACGTATTGGATGGGTAATGTATTTGTATTATCAAAATAGATTTTTATCAAAATATTATCAAAATAGATTATCAAATAGATTTTTGTTCGCTAAGTTTCAATCAAATCGAAAAGAAATTATGAACGCTGACGCACGCGCGCGCACACACACACACACACACACACACACACACACACACACACACACACACACACACACACACACACACACGCACACACACATACAAACACATACGCACGCACGCGCACACACAAACACACACTCGCACGCACACACACACACACACACACACACACACACACACACACACACACACACACATATATATATATATATACACACATACATACACACACACGCACAAACACAAACACACACATACCAACACACACACACACACACACACACACACACACACACACACACACACACACACACACACACACACACACACACACACACACACACACACACACACACACACACACACACACACACACACACACACACACACACACACACACACACACACACACACACACACACACACACACACACACACACACACACACAAACACACAAACACACACACACACACACACACACACACACACACACACACACACTGTAGCGCAGATATTAGCCTACTTTTTTAAAATTATCTGTTAACACAATGTCATTGTGGATTTGTTTTCTCGTAAGTGTAAGCCGGAAAGGCAGTCAGTGGTAACTCAAAAGGACTCACCAAAGAGCCGTTCGAAACCTGTACAACATTATGGGGTCTGATCTGATGGTTAAATGACACATGGTTTCTAGACCCTTTAATGGAAAGTGACATTTTGGGGAGGACGATAGTGTGTTGGGAATCTCTGCAAACGTATACGGATGGCTCCAAGACAGACAGGCACTGGTGCAGTGGTGTACTGCCTCAGACCAGTGGTTAAGAAAGTTGTTACCCTGGCGACCATTAATGGATGTGTTTATGAGAATCTGAAACGGGTCTTCAAGAAGTCTCGTATTCATACTTATACCGACAATAAGACAGCAATCAAAGCACGCCCACTTTCTATAATTCACTTCAAGGTGGTCCAAGAGAGCCGGGAGAACCTCAATGCTCTCTCCCTGGGAAACCGTGTTACTATTCGCTGGGTACATGAGGCAGACCGACTGACTGAAGTGGGATCTGCATCTGAGTTTATCGGACCCGAGCTGGTTTTAAGAATCTCTGTATCGTTGACCGGGTCTGTTATAAATAGGTGGATTAACAAGCAACACAAGGCAAGATGGGATAGCCTTCTTGGGGATTACCATAGCAAGCGCCTCTTCGGTAATTTTCCTCATGGAGGATTTAAGAGGGGCGGCAGACGTTTTGGGCAGAGCACAACTCAGGAAAGTCATAGAACTCATTTTTGGCCACCCTGGCCTGAGAGTTAACTTCAACAGAATAGCTGTATACTACGGAGAAACTGTGTATAGGTTATGCGCTAAAGGGGAGGACACATAATTCACGATTGTGAGTCTCTTGTTAGCAGGAGGCTAAGGGTTTTTGGTTTCCAGGATCCTAGGGACTTCCAGCAGGATGAGCTAGTCAGTGGATTTTTGGAACTTATTAAGGGCACTAATCTACTGAAGTAGTACTTAAAAGGTTTAGTTGCACAGGTCCGTTGATCGCAGTGCCTAGGGTTGCATCATTCCTTTAGTTTTTATTCTAATGTAATCTCTTCTTATCTAATCTATATAACATTATAACTGAGTTTGAAGGCCAGAGTTTCAATGGCCACGATTCAAGCCAGTGTCTAAAAGATCACCGTCAGAAACCCACCAGGATTTATCTACGCCATGCTTTAATTGACCTGGTCATCTCATACTATTATGACAGAGTGTTAGGAGGTCATTTAGAAGTATTAGAAACCAAGTTTAAGAATAAATAAGACAGTTATAAAAACTATAATCTCATATGGAAGCGAAATATAACTACTAAAAAAAACAGAAAAATGTCTTGAAACTTCAGAAATGGTCTGTTGGCGAAGAGTCGCAGGTTAGGTACAAACGGGAAAATATCGTGGATGGGAAGCACACTATTGTAGAGATCAAGAAAAAAGAACTGCGTTGGTTTGGTCATGTCCAAAGGAGAGACGAAAATAGACTTCCCAAACAGATTTTAAAATTGAAACCACAATGGTCGAAAAAAAGAGGAAAGCCGAGACTTAGTTGGAGAGAAGGAATTAATAAGGAAGTGAGAGAGAGAGAGAGAGAGAGAGAGAGAGAGAGAGAGAGAGAGAGAGAGAGAGGATTGGATCAAGATCTATGGAAAGACAGAAAAATTGGAAGCTAGGAATCGGAAGACGCCGTAGAACGTTGTAAGCCGAAAAGAAGAAGGACAATTTTTTCTTGCCCTAAACAAGGTTGTCACCTATAAGATGTGAGTTTGTTCGACTTGTGCCTTGAGTAAACCTAACAGTGGTACCTAACCTCAGTCGTCCCAAACCATCCGATGGAGAAGCTGCACATGGATTTCATGGGGAAAACTTCAAAGGACGAAGAAGGGCAACACCATGATTCTGGTTGCTATGAACCAGTTTTGTAAATTTACCAGATCATAGAGGCAAATTCAACATTAAGGTCTTAAGCCGATTATTTTTTTTTTTTTTTTTTTGTTTCCCTAAAATCATTGTCTCTGAAAATCCTCCGTGCTTCGTGTCGCAAGCGTTCAGTAATTTTTGTTTCTCCCAAGGCGTAAGACATGCCACCGTATCACCTTATCATCCTGAACCAAATAACGCGTAACGTCGGAATATAAACCTCAAGGCAGGTCTTACAGATTGACACTCAAATAAGAAACACGCGTGCGCGCGATCTAGAGACAGACTCGGCGCTCATTTCACTAGTCTGGATATTGCCATAACGTCCCTTGGAATAGCTCATTTTTCAAAGGATCAAAACCAACTGGAAAGTATTGAACATTGTTATTTGATCTGTCCAAAGAGCATTTAAGTAAATAGGTTTGCTCTTTGGACTGGCGTAGTGTAAGGTGACAGGCTCTCTGATCCTTGTCTCGCAAAGGATTTCCTTTAGCACAGAACCAGGCTTTAGTCCTGCAAACACAGTATAAGACCTCGCTTCGGGCCATCCCTGCCTTTCCTTTGTCTTTTAAACCTTGTAAATGCAATTAACTTGTAGACTCCAATTTTAGAGTAACACAAAAATATTTGCCCTAAGTTTGTTAAGTGATTTAGGACATCCAGATAAAGGAAACAGATCCTAATTCTCAACGCGTTTTATGGTTTTTAGAAAATAATTTTAACTTGAGTAATTGCTATTGTTATACGCCCTTTTTTACTTTCTTAAATAAAAATAATAAGTAATCTTGGCACGCAACTGTCTCGCTGAAGTAATACATACTAATTTCCGAAAGTACTTTTTCTTATCCTACTTTCTTTTTGAAATTCTGCATCATAAACAGCATTAAAATCTGCCCACAATGGCATTTTAAACTTTAAAAAATCTCACTGAAAACACAAAATGGAACCCTGATCTCCGTCAAATTACATTTCCTAATTTAACAGATTTTGAAAGTTCAAAATGCTAATTTATTCCTTTTTTAACGCTAATTACGATGATCATTTTTAAAGATTTGACATGACCGCCATTTTGAAACTGTTGAACGAATTTCACTATGTGATGATTTTATACTAAGATTGAAAGAAGTGATCTATAGTGGTCAGGCTCGGCGCTCATTTCAAGCTCTTAGGTCTGGGTCCACCAAAATGGCCGCTCAAGTAGCTCATTTTTCATTTGAAATTCGCTATTTATTATTGACGCCTGAACAAAAATCGGAATTGATAACACTAATATTTTTCTAAATATTTATCGTAATACAATCTCAAAATTTTATACTAATATTGAAAGAAGTGATCTATAGAGGTCAGAATCGGCGCTCATTTCAAACATTTAGGTCTGGATTTACAAAAATGGCCGCTCAAATAGCTCATTTTTCAATTGAAATTCGCAAATTATTATTGACGATTGAACATAACAAAAAATCGGAATTGATATCACTAATTTTTCTCTAAATATTTATCGTAATACAATTCCTTTTTTTTGTTAAAAATAATTTTAATCTTCGAATTTTCTCGAAATCGACTTGACAAAAACGATTTTGACAAAATTTGTTCAAATTTAGTCCATAAGTGCGCAAAACATCTTACTTATTTAAAATGTAACAAAAAAGAAATTCATTCTTTGTGACTGAATGGTTGGAGCAAGAGGCGAATTCTCAAATAAATATGGTAATTTTTCTAAGATAATTTGTAAAAACGAACAATTTTTCTCATTGAGTAACAGAAAAAATAAGGTTGCTCCACCTCAGGCTGTGACAAAGAGGGTGGTGTCTGGGGAACGGGGGTTGTGATTATTATTCAAAACCCGACGCTTAGATTTAAAGAACGTGCAGTCCGCCGTAATAGAAAAACTTTACATCAGCTGTTTTACAAAACAAAACATATTTAGTGACAAAGAAGAGAAGCTCTATAGAGTTACCTTATGTTGTGATAAAGCTGGTTGTTTGAATACCAAATCACGCGCTTGTTTTTTTTTGCAAGGGTGATTATTTTCGCATCGAATTTAACCCTTTCACTCTGTGATTTTTCGCTTAGATGCTACTTTGTTTTAATAAGAAGGTATAAATGGTAAGGTGTAGAATGATTTTTCGCTTAGCCTATATGTTACTTTGTTTTAATAAGAAGGCATAAATGGTAAGGTGTAGAATGATTTTTCGCTTAGATGCTACTTTGTTTTAATAAGAAGGCATAAATGGTAAGGTGTAGAGTGATTTTTCGCTTAGATGCTACTTTGTTTTAATAAGAAGGCATAAATGGTAAGGTATAGATTGATTTTTTGCTTCGATGCTACTTTGTTTTAATAAGAAGGAAAAAATGGTAAGGTATAGAGTGATTTTTCGCTTGATGCTACTTTGATTTAATAAGAAAGCATAAATGGTAAGGTGTAGAGTGATTTTTCGCTTATATGCTACTTTGTTTTAATAAGAAGGCATAAATGGTATGGTGTAGAATGATTTTTCGCTTAGATACTACTTTGTTTTAATAAGAAGGCATAAATGGTAAGGTGTAGAATGATTTTTCGTTTAGATACTACTTTGTTTTAATAAGAAGGCATAAATGGTAAGGTGTAGAATGATTTTTCGCTCATATGCTACTTTGTTTTAATAAGAAGGCATAAATGGTAAGGTGTAGAGTGATTTTTCGCTTAGATGCTACTTCGTTTTAATAAGAAGGTATAAATGGTAAGGTGTAGAATAATTTTTCGCTTAGCCTATATGCTACTTTGTTTTAATAAGAAGGCATAAATGGTAAGGTGTAGATTGATTTTTCGCTTAGATGCTACTTCGTTTTAATAAGAAGGTATAAATGGTAAGGTGTAATGCACTAACTTTCTCACAAATCCAAGACCGAAATATTTATGTGCATGAAAATTCGGTCTTAAAAAAATAGATTTCTAAAAAGAGCTAGGCATATTTTCCTTTTGAAATTAGTTATTAGATTATATGCTAAAAATTTTACTTTCTACCCATTGTAAAAATTTATAAACAAAACGAGTTACTAATATAAACAAAGTTATTGATGGAGCAAAGTGAAGTCTATTGCAACTCGACCGTTTCGCGTTTGTTTTCTGTGCTTGTTCTTTACACAGTTTTGGCCAAATGCGTTGACCGAATATTTCGCAGTTTGGTAAGAAAGAATCTCGTCTAAAGCGGAACGACTTATTTGTAAGATTTTTTCTCATTCATTTCCATTTCAAGATGGCGGCCTATGTTTTATAAGAACGATTGTTCGCATCGTTTTATAAACGATGGAGTTTTGGTCAAACGCAGTGACAGTTTGTTTTGAAATTCGGTAAAAAAATTACTACGTATAAAGCCGAAAAACGATGTACTGTAAGTTTGTTCACATTCACTTCTGTTTCAAGATGGCGGCCTTTGATTCAATGATCACGAGTGTACGCAGTTCTGGTAAAATGCATTTACCGATTTTGAAATTTGGTACAAAAGTACCTTGATAAAATTCGAACCTCGTATGTTTAAGATTTTTCTCATTACTTATTGAGATCTTTTCGCAGTTACTTGTGTTTAATTAGCTATACTGTTTGTCGCGGACATTGGAAAACATCGTTTATTCACAGCAATTCTAAGGACTCTAAAGACACTTTCTGGCCTGATTTTTTTTTTTTTAACGTCCGACTATTGTGCACACTTGGGCTAATGCAGACGATGGGATGATTTATGAAAATGCCAAGCCCTGGCCGGGAATCGAACCCGGGTCCTCGGAGTGAAAGCCCAGTACGCTATCAACTAGGCCACCGAGGCGGCTTTTTATAATAGAAGTGGGATATGCAGCATGTGAATGTGGGACACACGTTAATGTTGCTAAGTGGCTCTACCATTTAACCGTATAACCACTAAACCCCCTTTTAATCCTGACATGAACTATGCTCCGGAATCACTGATGTACTACTTCGAAGTACCTATTTTTGCCACTAGAGTCTTAATTCTGCAATAGTCTGGTTCATTGAAGCTTCAAACTTCAAGTGAATACTCCCTTACGCCCAGTACTGCAAAGTTTGTAGTTCAGTGAAATCAAATTGAGAATAACAGAAGGAAACATTGTATAATTCTTAGAATTCATGAAACAGCTGACGGTTGAACATCTGGTTATCACAGAGATGCCAGTCAGTGAGTAACAGAATTATGTATTAATAACTCAAGCAACTCGACCATACATAAGCTGCTTAGTTCAAATATACTGAAAGGCGAGTTTGGAATAAATAATAAATAAAGTATTGGTAGAATTAGAAGTTTATAATGTTAAAATGAATAAAATATTATTTATAAATTTTGGCAATAATAATAGAAGCTATATTCATGGCCACTGCCACTATGCTCATGGACAGAACAGCCAAAATAATAACCAAGGACAAGAAGCAACGGTTCCAAGGCAAAGTCAAATAGAAGCGAACGATCCAAATCTCTGACGAAGAAAGAAAAGCAAGATCACAACGTATGAAGCAATACTGGGCTACGAGGAAGGCACAGAACATTAGAAAGTGATTGATTTAGTGTACCCTAAAGTTGGGTGAAACAAATAAAGAGAATAGAAGCTATAATTGTATGCGAGTGTTGTATTGCAGATGTTATGTAGCAAGTGTTTGTGTAATTTGTAGGTTATAAAAGGCAATTTCAAGTTGTGTATAGGGTTTGTATAGATTTTATAAAGTTAAAAAATAGATAAAAGTTCAAAAAAGAAACCGAACGAAAGTTGATGAAGAACAATTGTTCAAGAAAAAGACTTAATGCACTAGCGGCAAAAGATATCGTACCAGTGTTTCTGAAATATGTACAGATTATCAAGAAAGGCTATAACTGAGAGATGAATGTAACGAAAATTCAGAAGAATATAGCGATTAAACGGAATTTCAACATGATATTCACTGCTAAAGCACTATATTTTTGCTGGTTCATTATTACCTTTGTTAAAACATTCCTGGTAACTTCTGACTGTACGATTTTGGTTGTAATGCGCTTTGGATTTACCGTTTCGACCTCTGCTTCAAGCTTTCGTTCTTCTTTCTTCCCGTAAGCATGGCTTCCGCTTTGTATATCTTGTTCAGTTAATACTAAAAGCCTAGTCAAGAACTGCGTCAAGTGATATTCGACAATCACCACGTGTTTATCCATGACTCGATTTAAGTCCAGCTTCCTTTTGACTTCTCTACTCAACTTTTTTGTCAAAGTATGAGGGTATCCCTCCAATTCTTCACTTTTCCTTAAGCAGATTATTCAGTTCACTTCACATGCAATACAGCATAATAATGTATTTATTATTATTTTCTACTCAATTTTATAGTCAAAGTATGAGGATTTCCTTCTGATATTTTTCACCTTACCTTAAACAGATTATTCAGTTCACTTTACTTGCAATACAACATAAAAGATATTTATGTATTATTCTCCTGTACTCAACTTTCTTGTCAAAGTATGAGGATAACCCTCTGATAATTCTTCACCTTTCCTTAACCACATTATTCAGTTCATTTCACATGCAACGCAGCATAAAAGAAATGTATTTATTATTCTTCTGTACTCAATATTTTTTGTCAAAGTATGAGGATAACCCTCTCATAATTCTTCACCTTTCCTTAACCACATTATTCAGTTCATTTCACATGCAACACAGTATAAACGAGTTGTATTTATTATTCATCTGTACTCAACATTCTTTTCAAAGTATGAGGATATCCCTCTGATAATTCTTCACCTTTCCTTAACCACATTATTCAGTTCATTTCACATGCAACGCAACATAAACGAGATGTATTTATTACTCTTCTATACTCAATATTTTTTGTCAAAGTATGAGGATATCCCTCTGATAATTCTTCACCTTTCCTTAACCACATTATTTAGTTCATTTCACATACAATACAGCATAAAAGAAATGTATTTATTACTCTTCTGTACTCAATATTTTTTGTCAAAGTATGAGGATATCCCTCTGATAATTCTTCACCTTTCCTTAACCACATTATGTAATTCATTTCACATGCAACGCAGTATAAAAGAGATGTATTTATTATTATTCTGTACTCAACATTCTTGTCAAAGTATGAGGATATCCCTCTGATAATTCTTCACCTTTCCTTAACCACATTATTCAGTTCATTTCACATGCAACGTAGCATAAAAGAAATGTATTTATTATTCTTCTGTTCTCAATATTTTTTGTCAAAGTATGAGGATATCTCTCTGATAATTCTTCACCTTTCCTTAACCACATTATTCAGTTCATTTCACATGCAACGAAGCATAAAAGAAATGTATTTATTATTCTTCTGTACTCAATATTTTTTGTCAAAGTATGAGCATATATCTCTGATAATTCTTCACCTTTCCTTAACCACATTATTCAGTTCATTTCACATACAATATAGCATAAACGAGTTGTATTTATTATTCTCCTGTACTCAACTTTCTTGTCAAAGTATGAGGATATATCTCTGATAATTTTTCACTTTTCCTTAACCAAATTATTCAGTTAATTTCACACTCAATACAACATAAAAGAGGTGTATTTATTCATGTTCTGTATTCAACTTTTTTGTCAAACTATGAGGATATCTCTCTGCTAATTCTTCACCTTAACACAGTATAAAAGATAACGCAGTATAAAAGAGTTGTATTTATTATTCAAGCAAATTTTGCTTTTTGTTCAATTATCGTTGCTTTATATGACTTAAATACTTGCTTATTTATATACATACTTTTATATTTGTATTTTTTTACATATTTAAATATATACACTACATGTAACTGCTAGTTTATCTTCTTGAGCACCACCAGCGCCTGGAGTGTTACAGTTCAGTGTAATCAGTGGTATGTTTAGTATTCGAAATCCCAACATGTGTAAACTTGGAACGTAACCTAACCGAGGTGTATTTGTTGTTTTAGTTAGAGTTGGTATTGGATAAACCATTGTTGATTTACGTGGTACACATATTTGAATACTTAAACCACATCAATATGCGAACATTCAATACATATGTTTGATAAATAACAAAGTGACTAGTAGAACACTCGCGTGCGGTGTTACAGTTAAGAGTGCAGCACTCCCACGTAATCAGCGGCGTTAATTAGAGGTAGATTTAGTATTCAAAACCCGGACATGGTGTAACGCGGAACGCAGACTGACTAAGGTGTACTTATTATTAAGCGAGTTTTGCTATTGGATTAACCATCGTTGCTTTACGTGACTTACATATTGAAATACTTACACAACACCGATGTACGTAAATTACAGTTTATTTGTTGTTAAATAACTGCAGTCAAGTCTACTGGACAATCACTAAAGCAGAAGCGCTAATTAGATGTAGGTTTTAACACGTGATTTAAAAAAGATTTGAGTTTTAGCATACATCTAAAAATGTACTATAACCAGCTGGCACAGTATGACGTCACAATCAGTCTATTTAGGCTATCTAAAATATTTAATTAATTTTTAGCTTAGATGTAATTTTTAATAATACTTTTATAAATTTACTCATTGTTTTTCTTAAAAAATATTCTCTTATAAATTAAGAGAAAATCTGTCTATTCTAATACTGAGAGAACGTTTTTTATGTTTCGTGTTTTAGGGCTTGTTGTGATGTTAGATTTTACGCAGTTGTTTTATATTAATTCGTAACGTTCAGCTGATTTTATTGAACAGATGATAGGCTATAATACGTTTTAGGTTATATTGTTAAAAACCTTCTATGTTATAATAAAAGATCAGTTGTTTTATATTAATTCGTAACGTTCAGCTGATTTTATTGAACAGATGATAGGCTATAATACGTTTTAGGTTATGTTGTTAAAAACCTTCTATGTTATAATAAAAGATCAGTTGTTTTATATTAATTCGTAACGTTCAGCTAATTTTATTGAACAGATGATAGGCTACAATACGTTTTAGGTTAAATTGTTAAAAATCAGCTGTTACAATAAAATATCAGTTGTTTTATATTAATTCGTAACATTCAACTGATTGTATTGAACAGGTGATAGGCTATAATACGTTTTAGGTTATGTTGTTAAGAACCTTCTATGTTATAATAAAAGATCAGTTGTTTTATATTAATTCGTAACGTTCAACTGATTTTATTTTATGTTGTTAAGAACCTTCTATGTTATAATAAAAGATCAGTTGTTTTATATTAATTCGTAACGTTCAGCTGATTTTATTGAACAGATGATAGGCTGTAATACGTTTTAGGTTATGTTGTTAAGAACCTTCTATGTTATAATAAAAGATCAGTTGTTTTATATTAATTCGTAACGTTCAGCTGATTTTATTGAACAGGCGATAGGCTATAATGCGTTTTAGGTTATGTTGTTAAAATCTAGCTGTCGTTTTTTCGAACAAATTATCGGAATTATAATAAAAATGAAGAGAAAATACAATGCATAATTTTTATTTTCGTTTCAGTAACAGAAATTAGTTTTTCCTTCGCTGACTGGCTAGTAGGGTAATTTTATTACCGTGTTAAAAAAACAGAAAACTAATGATATTACGTAACAATTATAGCTCCTAAAAAAGTCCAGTAGTGAAGTGAAATCCTTGTATGACATAACAGTAATATAAATAATCTTCTGAAGCGAATGAGAAGAAACAGGCATCACGAACAGCTGTTTTATTGTATTTCTTTTTTATAAATAATCTAGTAGATTCCACTGTATGGTATCATCCACCGATAAAGACTCCAAACAGTGGCAGGAAGAGGGACTATTTATATACTCCAAGAAGTCTATTTCACTGCGTGAAGTAATCAATTATTATCTCGCATCAGTGACTCCGTTTTTTTCTACCCTTATTTGATTTTTTCACCTAATTGAAGTAAAAATTATGAGAGAGATAAATGATTATGGTCGAGCGCCAGTAGAAGAGAGGTAGTAATTACGCTTACTCCTCTCAAAATGTCTTGACTGCCGCAGTAAAATGGTATACTACTCTTGAAAAGTCTTGAAAGCTGCTTTAAAATGATAAGGTACACTTGAACTGCTTGACCACAGCGCCTAAGTGGTATATTACATTCAAAATATTACAATTGAAATGCTTTGAAAACCGCACTCAATAAATTATTTCCGAAATATCTTGACAGCAGCTATAAAATAGTATACTACTCTCGAAATACCTCGATCGCTGCGCTAAAGTGGTTTACTACTTTCTAAATGTCTCGATCTCTGCGATAAAGTTGTATACTATTTTCTAAATGTCTTGATCTTTGCGATAAAGTGGTTTACTATTTTCTAAATGTCTCGATCTCTGCGATAAAGTGGTATACTACTTTCTAAATGTCTCGATCTCTGCGATAAAGTTGTATACTATTTTCTAAATGTCTTGATCTTTGCGATAAAGTGGTTTACTATTTTCTAAATGTCTCGATCTCTGCGATAAAGTTGTATACTATTTTCTAAATGTCTCGATCTCTGTGATAAAGTAGTATACTACTTTCTAAATGTCTCGATCTCTGCGATAAAGTTGTATACTATTTTCTAAATGTCTTGATCTTTGCGATAAAGTGGTTTACTATTTTCTAAATGTCTCGATCTCTGCGATAAAGTTGTATACTATTTTCTAAATGTCTCGATCTCTGTGATAAAGTAGTATACTACTTTCTAAATGTCTCGATCTCTGCGATAAAGTTGTATACTATTTTCTAAATGTCTTGATCTTTGCGATAAAGTGGTTTACTATTTTCTAAATGTCTCGATCTCTGCGATAAAGTTGTATACTATTTTCTAAATGTCTCGATCTCTGTGATAAAGTGGTATACTACTTTCTAAATGTCTCGATCTCTGCGATAAAGTTGTATACTATTTTCTAAATGTCTTGATCTTTGCGATAAAGTGGTTTACTATTTTCTAAATGTCTCGATCTCTGCGATAAAGTTGTATACTATTTTCTAAATGTCTCGATCTCTGTGATAAAGTAGTATACTACTTTCTAAATGTCTCGATCTCTGCGATAAAGTTGTATACTATTTTCTAAATGTCTTCATCTTTGCGATAAAGTGGTTTACTATTTTCTAAATGTCTCGATCTCTGCGATAAAGTTGTATACTATTTTCTAAATGTCTCGATCTCTGTGATAAAGTGGTATACTACTTTCTAAATGTCTCGATCTCTGCGATAAAGTTGTATACTATTTTCTAAATGTCTCGATCTCTGCGATAAAGTTGTATACTATTTTCTAAATGTCTCGATCTCTGCGATAAAGTTGTATACTATTTTCTAAATGTCTCGATCTCTGTGATAAAGTGGTATACTACTTTCTAAATGTCTCGATCTCTGCGATAAAGTTGTATACTATTTTCTAAATGTCTTGATCTTTGCGATAAAGTGGTATACTATTTTCTAAATGTCTCGATCTCTGCGATAAAGTGGTACACTACTTTCTAAATGTCTCGATTTCTGCGATAAAGTGGTATACTACTTTCTAAATTTCTCGATCGCTGCGCTAAAGTGGTATATTACTTTCTAAATGTCTCGATCTCTGCGATAAAGTGGTACACTACTTTCTAAATGTCTCGATTTCTGCGATAAAGTGTTATACTACTTTCTAAATGTCTCGATCTCTGTGTTAAAGTGGTATACTACTTTCTAAATGTCTCTGAACGCTGCGCTAAAGTGGTATACTACTCTTGAAAATTCTTGAAAGCTGCCTTAAAATGATAAGGTACACTTGAACTGCTTGACCACAGCGCCTAAGTGGTATATTACTTTCAAAATATTACAATTGAAATGCTTTGAAAACCGCACTCAATTAATAAATTATTTCCGAAATATCTTGACAGCAGCTATAAAATAGTATATACTCTCGAAATGCCTCGATCGCTGCGCTAAAGTGGTATACTACTTTCTAAATGTCTCGATCTCTGCGATAAAGTGGTATACTACTTTCTAAATGTCTCGGATTGCTGCGCTAAAGTGGTGTACTACTCTCTAAATGTCTCGAACTCTGCGCTAAAATGGTCTACCACTTTCTAAATGTCTCGATCTCTGCGATAAAGTGGTATACTACTTTCTAAATGTCTCTGATCGCTGCGCTAAAGTGGTATACTACTTTCTAAATGTCTCTGATCTCTGCGCTAAAGTGGTATACTACTTTCTAAATGTCTCTGATCGCTGCGCTAAAGTGGTATACTACTTTCTAAATGTCCCTGATCTCTGCGATAAAGTGGTATACTACTTTCTAAATGTCTCTGATCGCTGCGCTAAAGTGGTATACTACTTTCTAAATGTCTCGATCTCTGCGATAAAGTGGTATACTACTTTCTAAATGTCTCGATCGCTGCGATAAAGTGGTATACTACTTTCTAAATGTCTCTGATCGCTGCGCTAAAGTGGTATACTACTTTCTAAATGTCTCGATCTCTGCGATAAAGTGGTGTACTCTAAATGTCTCGAACTTTGCGCTAAAATGGTATACTACTTTTGAAGTGTATTGACCACCGCAGTAAATTGGTAAATTTCTCTCGAAATGTTTCGATCGCTGCTCTCAATTGGTATACTACTCTCAAAATGTCTTGATCACTGCACTAAAGTGGTATACTACTCTCGAAATGTCTCGACTACCGTAGTAAAGTAGTATACTACTCTTGAAATGTTTCGATCGCTGCTCACAAGTGGTACACTATTCTCAAAATGTCTTGACCGCTATACTAAAGTGGTATACTACTCTCAAAATGTCTTGACCGCTATACTAAAGTGGTACACTACTCTCAAAATGTCTTGACCGCTATACTAAAGTGGTATACTACTCTCGAAATGTCTTAACCGCCGCGCTAAAGTACAATTCTATTTCCGAAATATCTTGACCACTGCACTCAAGTGGTACACTTATCTCGAAATGTCTTGGATGCCTCGCACAAGTGGGCGGTCTCCTCGGCAGATCTTAGTGCACATCCAACAGTGACGTCCAAGTATGTTAACTTGTATGTATTTTAAGGTTGAATAATGTTATTTTGCAATTCTTAGCTTTGATATCGGGATTCTTATAATGATTTACGACACCCAACGTGTTCTAGATGTAGGTCTAAACTAAATTACTACAACGGCAATACAACTGCGTGAGCTACGATCTGGAGATAACAGGTTCTGTTTTTACGAATATTGACTCGAGCACTCTGTCCTTATTTAATATTCCTTTGAACAACCCTTGGCACGCATTCAAAGGGCTTATCAGATAAGCAATCTGAACTCTGTGAATAGACATTATTAGTTGATAGCCTGAGGCTTAGGCCTACTTCAGTTCTAACTGCTGTGATGTGATGTTGGCGTTAGCGCGTTGCTACCAACATGTAAACTTTATGTATAGGTGCTTGAAACAGGCGTACCAACAGATGAATGTTTTTCTTTAGAAAGTACGTTTCTAATTTTAATGAGAAGTGCAAGTTTTTAAAGCGATGAAATTGAGTAGAAATATTGAACACGTTTTGGTGACTCAATATACTAACTGAAGGTGTAGGCTGTTGACCTTGAAAATCGATATTGAAATTTGGTGGATGTGTCCAGTATGTAGTTTTGGTTTCTGTTTCCACCAGTGTTGCTGGAGAATTTACCGGTTTCAGTAAAATTATGAATATGAGCCATGTTTAGTCATATCATATATATATATATATATATATATATATATATATATATATATATATATATATATATATATATATATATATCTATATATATATATATATATATATATATATATATATATATATATATATTGTATTTTAAGGCGAAAAGCACATTGAGGGTTTTTTTTTTTTTTTTTTTTTAAGTCTGACTATTGTGCACACTTGGGCTAATGCAGACGATGGGATGATTTATAGCGTATGAAAATGCCAAGTCCTGGCTGGGAATCGAACCCGGGTCCTCGGGGTGAAAGCCTAGTACGCTATCAACTAGGCCACCGAGGCGGCTAAATATATACATTGAGGGTATTATCGCCTCCCTAAGTGTAAGTGTGAGTTAAAGTGTTAAAGTCATAAGTGTGTTCTATGTGTAAGTGTGTCTTAGACTCAGGAACCACGAGGGAGGACTAAATCCTCTCAATAGGTGCAGCTAGTCTGCACCCTGCAAATATATATATATATATATATATATATATATATATATATATATATATGATATATATATATATATAAATTTTTGAGGAAACACGTAAATAAGGAATTGTCTGGGTAATGATTTTGCATTATTTATTACTGAATTTAAATTCGGAATGAGTTATAGAAGCGACCTTGAATGAGCGCGGGATTCCAAACTCGAATTTTAGGTATGAAAATCGAGCCCTTTTGATATTTGTCCTCGGGGTGAAAGCCTAGTACGCCAGCAAAATCTATGTTGAACAGTTTGAAAATGGCTGCTCAAATCTAAACCCATAATTTTTTTCCTTAAACTTTTTTTTTGAAAATCTAATCTCACCATCGCCATCAGCATTAAAATCTGCATATATTAGCGTTTTATCTTTATAAATGAACCCTGACCGCCGCAAAATTTATTTTTTAATTTCAGTCGGTTTCGAACATTCAAAATGCTAATTTATGCTCTATTTAGAAAATAGCTATTTTCAAAAATATTAATGACTAAAGAGTTAGGAATTTTTAAATAATTAAATGCTCGCCATTTTGAAACTTTTGAACGTGCTTGACTGGTTAAAGAACTGTGTTTCGTAATCGATTTTCGTGCCAAATCACGTCGGACTGAATTTATGGTAAAATAAATAAGTAGGCTATATGATGACGCAAATGCCGCAGTGAGGAAATCGAATTTTAAATTTTCTGAACGCGTCGTGTTTTGAAAAAAAATATTTCGATAGCGATCATGATTCATTTTCGTATTTTCAATTTAAAAGTTTAAAATGCTGATTTATTCAAATTTTATCGCTGATTATGATGGTGAATTCAGAATTTCGAAAAACGGTAGTTATAAAAAATAATTTTTGAAAATTTGTTCGCATCCGTCAGCGAGACAGCTGCGTGACGCGATTATTTTAAATCAGTTCACTACAGACCGTCTTTATATTGATACTTAAGTAAATTCAACTAAATTGAAGGCAGTGAATTTAAAATTTTTATAACCTTTGCAGTCTGCGTTCAGCGTCGAAACAGATTCAACTCGCACCACCCAAAGTCTAGCTAATTGGCTTCGCTACACATTAAGTCCCTGCAGAAGAGGTTATTAATGTTGAATTTAAGCCGATTGGAAAACAGCAAATCAGACTAGCTTCGATTTAATCTTTTCCATATAACTGTTGCGAAACACCGCAACAATTTTCTCACTAAAAATATATATTTAATAAAATATTGAAATTAAATAATAGTTGTTCAAAAGGAAACGTTTTTACAAAAACGAACATTTGAAAATATATATATCAACTTGTACCTTATATCCAACTGTACAAAGACGAACATTGCAAGATATATTTAATTGTAAACACTTTAAACAATTATTTACGAACATTTGAATATATATCAACTTGTACCATATATCCAACTATTGGGCTGGGCTTGTAGTAAGACGTCCTTCGGTAATTATTATTAATATTTTTAATCAACGTTTTATATAAAATTTGCAAGAAATACTTAATTGTAAACACTTTAAATAATTGTGTGCTACTTGGATCGGGTATGTACTGTAATGGCGTTAATTATAATTCAAACATTTATATCCAAACGTATTTATATACCTAATATCAAACTAATTAACTAAACAAACTAACTAAATCAAACTAATAAACAATTAATATAAAAAAAATTAAAACAATTCTACTTAGGTCGTGCGCTTCCATCATCAGCGAGACAGCTGCGTGCTGCGATTCCTAAAACCAACATAGGATCGTAAGTGTTATTTAAATCAAATGCTATCGTATAGTCTGTACAAATACGCGATATTAATATTTGACAAAAAACTGTATTAACATCGAGTGTCATCCATAAGTTTAAAAAAATGTATTTGAACTTGAGTGGATGAATAATGTAGGTATTATCTAAGGAAACCCTATCGTATAGTCTGTACAAATATGCGATATTCGTATTTGACAAAAAACTGTATTAACATCAAGTGTCATCCACTACAAGTGTAAAAATATGTATTTGAACTTGAGTGGATGAATAATAGTCTAAGGAAACCCTATCGTATAGTCTGTAGAAATATGCGATATTCTTATTTGACAAAAAACTGTATTAACATCAAGTGTCATCCACTACAAGTGTAAAAATATGTATTTGAACTTGAGTGGATGAATAATTAGGTATTACCTAAGGAAATCCTATCGTATAGTCTGTACAAATATGCGATATTCGTATTTGACAAAAAACTGTATTAACATCAAGTGTCATCCACTACAAGTGTAAAAATATGTATTTGAACTTGAAAGGATGAATAATAGTAGGCATTACCTAAGGAAACCCTATCGTATAGTCTGTACAAATATGCGATATTCGTATTTGACAAAAAACTGTATTAACATCAAGTGTCATCCACTACAAGTGTAAAAATATGTATTTGAACTTGAGTGGATGAATAATGTAGGTATTACCTAAGGAAACCCTATCGTATAGTCTGTACAAATATGCGATATTAATATTTGACAAAAAACTGTATTAACAGTCATCCACTACAAATTTTAAAATGTATTTGAACTTAAGTGGATGAATAGAAAATATTTTATCAACGATTGAAAATTTGAATATATATATATATATATGAACAATATATATAAATAAATATATATAGGAGAGTGTGAAATAAAAGTGGGAACTGAAAAAGTTCAAATGTGTAGTTGCCTATTTTTTTATTTCTATAAACGAAAATCATAATATGACTTATGAAAATAGCATATGGAAACAATCAACTGACAGACAGACATAAATTCACTTCAAGAATATCAACTCCACAGCAAGATTGTCATTTTTACAACATTCATTCTATCGCCAGCTTCTATTTCCCCTCATACAAAAAATTGTCGCCTAAAGAAGTTTTCATTTCAAAAACCAAACTGAGCCCTGGTCTCCGTCATTGCTGGCTAACAATCTTAATTAAGCTATTATCAGAATTAATATTTGTACATAATTTTAACCATTTCGACCAAAATTACAAACGCGAATTAAACATTCGCGTGTAAAATAACGTGTTTTAGAGATTATGATCGGTGCTCATAATATGGTCAATACAAGGTCACTCCAATTAGTGACGTTCGAATAAAAATTTACTATAAGGGCTTGCATTGAAATATCAATAATACCTGTAGGCGTGTTTTATCAAGTAACGGAGAGCATAAACGTAGATCATGTAACTTGTGTTTTCAAAATTGTTTACTTTCTTTGATTAGCCGTAAATGTTATTAAAAGTTTTAAGGCCGTAATTTTGTTAAAACCTGTACATTTAAATACGTATGAAACATTTCACATTTCATGAACAAGTTCAGAAGCTGTGTTACATAGTTACATTAATTAAAAATCTATTTCAAGCATTTATAACCTAAAAAATTGTAAATTATTCGTTGTATTTCTTTCGTGAACTCGAGAATAACCGAAGATAGCCGAATCGATCGCCTTTATTACAGGGACGATTTAGACGCTTGTGTTGTGCTAATTTATAATATACAGTAGGCCTACTCTGAATTGCCGTTCTTTCATTGTTGAATTGCTGGCTTATTTTTAGTTTAACGTTTTACACGGTCGGGAATTTCAGGTTATCTAAAATGTGTTGTGATATAACTTTATTATACGAGTTAAGTGTTAGTGAAATATTGTGAGTTTAGTGTTAATTACAACTTAAACATTTACATTGGATCCAATATACAAGTGAAGCTAAATAAAGTAAGTTATGCAGGATATTTGGTTTTCTGGTAGTTGTATTGGATTAGATAGCCTAAGTAATGGCTATCTAAATGTACAGGTTAAGTTTATGTTAAGCATAAAGTGGATTATAGTTTTAGTGAACAGATCTTCAAAAAAAACAATATTAGGCTATATATCGAATTGAGTACAGGCCTACAACTTGAGAAAACGAAATGTATGCAGTGTAGCCTGTTCTGCATTTTTCGATATTTTATTTACTAAAACGCTTTATTACATGCCCGAAAGCAATAATCCAAAATATAAAAGCGCGGAAACCACGAGAAGTACGATAAAAATCGAAAATAAAAGTGAACAACATAACCTCAAAATAGCTACCGCGAGAAAGTCGCTAACGTGTTGTAGATCGGTAAAACGATAAAAATACGTCTAAAACGGGTTTTGCGTGATGAAAAACTTTATTATTTTTTTTAAACAAAAAACCCCATAACCACTTATGCGTGAATATAAGTGACTGTTGGAAGGCTTAAAATTGCCTTTCTGACAACGACTTTGTCCATCTCACGGTCAACCACTCGGTTAATTTCGTTGATTATGAGACAGGTGCACACACGAATACGATCGAAAGATGAATACCTAATCTGTATCAGTTAGGTTCACCACGCAATTACCGTGTCAGTTAGGTATTGAGTATTCTTTTTCTTTTTTGAAAAAATGGTTTTCTTCAAGCATCACCGTGTTAGGCCTAACAACCGTGTCAGTTAGCTTATGCAGTATTCTTTTTTTAAAAAAATAAGTTTTTCTTCATGCATCACCGTGTTATGCCTAACAACCATGTCAGTTAGGTAATGGGGTTTTCTTGTTTAAAAAAACAATAAAGTTTTTTTTCACGTAAAACCCGTTTTAGACGTATTTTTATCGTTTCACCGATCAACAACACGTTAGCGACTTTCGCGCAGTAGCAATTTTGAGGTTATGTTAATCATTTTAATTTTAGATTTTTATCGTACTTATCGTGGTTTGCGTGTTTTTATCACGCAAAACCCGTTTTAGATGTATTTTTATCGTTTTACCGATCTACAACGCGTTAGCGACTTTCGCGCGGTAGCAATTTTGAGGTTATGTTGGTCACTTTTATTTTCGATTTTTATCATACTTTTATTGTGGTTTCCGCGCTTTTATATTTTGGATTATTGCTTTTGGGCATGTACTGAAGCGTTTCAGTAAAAAATATCGAAAAAGGCAGAACAGGCTACACTGCATTTTTACCTTAGAAAATATAACTTTAACTTGTCCTAGCAAATTCTTTACTTTTAGGAAAATGTATTTACTTAGGCCTACATAATAAACATATAAGTGTAAATAACCTAGTAAGCCTACTACTTCATCGCTTATGTTTTTATGCTTTCTCGAAAGATTTTTTTAATACTTTTAATTGCCATATCTTTTATTGTTCTTCCCAGCTCAAACCAATAAGCAATATGTTGATTATCGCATCGGGATTTTGTTTTTTCACCCATCTTCAGAATCGCACGATCAGTACATCCTATCTAGCGCATAAACGGTAATTCAGAACATTTTGAAACTTGGCCGTTGTGTTGAATATTTGAGCTCGAACCTAAGCCAAAGATATTGTTCTAAATATTGTGCAAACTAGAAGTTGAGGTTTTCTAAAATGTGTTACAGTATTAATTTATTATACAGACTAAATTTTAGTGATGAATTGTTTAGTTTTTTTAAATATTCTATCTGCAGCACAAATGAACCTAAATAAAATAAATGATGTCTAGTAGGCCTAGTTTTATTGATTTTTTAGTCTAAGTAATAATTAAATATCTAAATATAAAATTTACGTTTTTGTAAATCTTAAAATTGTCATCGATTTTAGTTTTCATTATTAGCCTAAATCTAAAAAAAGACTCAATAGCCTATTAACTTATAGCATAGTTTAAGTGTAGGCCTACAACATTAGAGAATTCATTTTTAACTGCTCCAGCTTGGATATACTTTTGTTGATAGGCCACCCGTTGAACTTACTGGGTTCAAGGAGGTTAAAGGTAATGAAGTAGACCGACTGTCTGGACGGTCTGCATCTAAGTTTATCGGACGTCGTTGGCCAGGTCTGCTATTAATAGGTGGATTAAAAAACAACACCAGGCAAGACAACACCTTCATGGGAATTCCCATAGTAGGCACCTTTTAAGCAAAGTTCCTTATGGAGGGCTAAAAACTTCTTGGATAGAGCACAGTTTTTATGAAAACCTTCGAGCTCATTACAGGGTACTGTGGTCTAAGAGTACACATGAACAGGATAGATATGTACCACTGAGAAACCGTGTAAGTTGTGCAAGAAAGGGAAGGAAATTTCAGGACTCAGCATTTATGATTGTGAGGCTCTTGCTGATAGGGTTTCTGGTTTCCAGGATCTTCAGCAGAATGAGCGCTAGTAAGTGGATTTTCGGGACTTACTAAGGGCACCAATCTGCCGAATTAGTACTCAAACGGTTTAGTTGTACAATAGATTAGTTGATCGCAGTGCATGAGGTTGTATTATCTATAATGTAATTTCAATCTAATCTAATCAATCCATGGTACACATTTGATTCTTTTAAATTTTGAAATGTTATGCATAGGCTACTGTTATGAATAGGACTGTGGCTAAATACGTGTTTTTTTATCACTATAACCAAGGTCGAAGTATTTTTTAAAACGTTTAGGGACGTAGGCCTATATAGAATGACTCTATCTGTTTGTCTCCATACTTCATAAACGACAAAATTTTATCGAAAAATTGGGTTTTGAAAAAATATCGGTTTTAAGAATATAAATCAATAGCTGCCGGACCGGGTATTTTCGATAAACAGCAAACCACGTAATGGGCGATTTTGAAAAAAAATATTTTTTGAAATGCTTCAGGGCTCACTGATCGATGTTCCCAAGACAACAGCGAGTCTGCTGCGTTTCTAAACTATGCATCTCAAGGTCGTTGGTTCGGGGGAACTGCCATTATTTTAATGGAAGTTACCCTTATCTTTAATGCTGCTTAGTCCTCATTAGTCTAACTAGCATAAAGTATAGACGATAGGCAAAAAACATGTTGATTGCATCAAATATATTTTGAAATATATCCAAATGTAAATTTATATTTAAGTGATTTATAACTAAATATTTCAAACCGCCTTGGTGGTCTAGTTGATAGCGTACTGGGCTTTCACCCCGAGGACCCTGGTTTGATTCCTTGCCAGGGTTTGGCATTTTCATACGCTATAAATCATCTATCGTCTGCAATAAGACCAAGTGTGTACAATAGTTGGACTTCAAACACAAAAAAAAAAAAAAATATATATATATATATCTGTTTGTCCTACCTTTTATTATTCCAATGTTCTAAACCTATTATACGTTTTTTCTTCACTTGCTTCCTCTGTCTGCATGTTTCATAGATCAAATCTTATAATCGATTTTAAACCCACTTTCCATCATCCAATCGACTTGAAATTTTGCACACTTGCTTGCTTCTGATGACAATGTAATATTCAATAATTAGGAGCATAAAATTTTGCTTCATTGTGCTCTAATTAATTAACTAAAATTTCATATGGAAAATAGTTTTAGCGTTTCTTAATAGATGGCGTTAGTTTCTTATTTCCTTCCTTTGTATGTTTCATAGATGAAATCTTGTAATCGATTTTTAACCCACTTTCCATCATCCAATCGACTTGAAATGTTGCACACTTTGCTTGCTTCCGATGACAATGCAATATTCAATAATTAGGCATATAAAATTGTGCTTCATTGTGCTCTAATTAATTAACTAAAATTGTATATGGAATAATAGTTTTAGCGTTTCTCAATAGAAAGCGTTAGTTTCTTCTTTCCTTCCTTTGTCTGTATGTTTCCTGGTTCAAATCTTGTAATCGATTTTTAAGCCACTTTCCATCTTCCAACCGACTTGAAATTTTGCACACTTGGTTGCTTCCGATGACAATGCAATATTCAGTAATTAGGCACATCAAAATTTGCTTCATTGTGCTCTAATTAATTAACTAAAATTTTATACGGAAAAATATTTTTAGCGTTTCACAATAGATGGCGTTAGTTTCTTGTAACACTTTTCATATTGAAAGTTGTCGGCAAATTTCTGACTGTAGGTAGTTAAGGTTATTTAAAAGTTACTCCAAAAAAACTATGGGCTAGAATATTGATCAATATTTTACCAAAATATGTTTAGTTAATTTTAAAAATTAATCAGATTTTTAGATTTCCCCTACGATTTCACTTCGGTAGCTTCCAATTTACCAGCAGTTCAAAGAACAGAAGGCCTCGCAGTGTATTTTTAATTGATTTTTTGGACACCGCTCTACGACAGCGGTATTTGCGCCAATGTTACCGGTAACCGTACTTAGGAAAACTGTTACTGGAACAAGTTTTTAGAAATTTTATGCTCTTTCTCAGTGAAGCCGTCGAAATTATGATTGGTCAAGCTGTTCAGCCGGTATTACAGGAAATAACCGGCAAGTATTCTCATCATCGTTAAATCAATGACCGCCATCTTGAAAAAGTCGAAAATAAAAATCGTACACACAGACCTACATCGCTCGGGCTTTATGCAAGTTACCTTCGTACCAGATTTCAAGACAATCGCTAGATTTTTTGTTTCTTTTGGTGTTTAACGTCCGACTATTGTGCACACTTGGGCTAATGCAGACGATGGGACGATTTATAGCGTATGAAAATGCCAAGCCCTGGCCGGGAATCGAACCCGGGTCCTCGGGGTGAAAGCCCAGTACGCTATCAACTAGGCCACCGAGGCGGCTAACAATCGCTCAATCTGTGGACCAAAACAAATAAGCGCGCACGCACGCGCCCACACAAACACACCTTAGACCGAACGGTCGAGTTTTAACAGAGTCGCTTCTTTCGGTCAATACATATTTGTATTTGATTTAAATTAGGCACAAACATTTATTTTGCTAGCTTAACTATTGCTTGGAATATTTCTATATTCGGCAAAATCCTTTTATCACTTTCAAAATGGTAGCCATAGACCGTTTTTTTACGTTTAAATTTTTCGGAAATAGCGTTTTCAATTTGCGAATTCCAATGAAAAACCGAGAATAAATTTGTTATTACAATGCTGTTCAGATTTTACTGCTTATTGCGTTACCGAAATAGGATATTTTTTTGATGTAGGCGAAAAATTAAAATTTGTCTGATGTTTTTTTACTCTCTTATAGTTTGTAAAGTACGAGAACTTTTACGTAACACAATTTGCGTTCGTGCGTGTTTATTAAATGCTATTTCATTTCTTTGGTGATTCCTTTACGTAATATCAGCGAGACAGTTGCGTGTCCCGATTATGATTTTATAAAAACGTATTCTTAATCGACACAAATTCGTCGCAGAAATTCGCGTTTCACAAAACACATGTTTTACAGAGGCGCTTTTAAAGGCGTTAAATATCACTTGGGACAGGCGTGTTGTAATCGAAGTTTGGTGTTGACAGTCCTAACTCAGCAGTCACCTTAGCAACTCCCGAGTTTTACATTTTACAATCCAAAGTTAACAACTGGGCTGAGGTTGATGTGAAATCAGTTTATAAATTACATTTTTTTCAATATTCCAACGGGGTATTTAAAATATCGTAGATAATTTCACAAATCGAAACGAAATAATCGCGACTAGCAGCTGTCTCGCTGGTGTGATGGAAGCGAATTTTCAAAGAAACATATTTTTATTTCAAGATCTGTGTTCACTATCAAAATCAGCGTTCAATTAACATTTCAACTGAACAAATTACGTTTAAAGTTTAAAGTACTAATTTATGCAGATTTTAAAATTGTCCCGTAAAGTCAGATTTTCAAAACAGCGGTGTAAAACGTTATAGGTTTTGTAATGACGAATCAAGCGGTGTTGGTAGAATATTACCTTTCAGTTTTATTACACTTGTGAGTTATTTTGGTGGATAAAATTCTTTAAAAATCGGATTTTTGCTAAAGCTTTATACGGTTTTTATTAGGCTACTGAATAATGGAAACAAAAAAACAGAGTCGGTTATCAGCAGATTTTGTTATGTAAAATATTGAAGGAACCTGATATGTTTAAGTGAGAAAAGTGTATGCGCTTTAATGAAGTGATTTAAACCATAGTTTAATTAAGTTGAGATAAGCTAAGTAAACAAAACTTGATAATCTCTAATGTACAGATATGCACTAAATAAACAAGACAACATCTTACCCCACTATCAGCAGCAGTACCCCACCATCAGAACCAGAGTATATAAGCAGCTGCACAGCGCTGCAGAAGTCAGAATTTGAATTTTTGAAGAAAGTGACTATGTGAGTGTCACATTAGTCGCTTTTATGGAGGTTCATAGACTAGACACAGAGGCCTTTTTCTGTATCTTAGTGGGGGAGCGGGATCTGTCACAATGGCGGACAGATGCGCGTGCGTGGAGCTTTCTGCTCGCGAAACCAGTTTTTCGGTGAGTGTGAGGATATATTCCTCGAGTGTGAGGACTTTAAGGCCGTGGCACATGATCTCGTTTCTGACGAACCACGGGGATTCAGTCAGTAAATCCAAGCCCAACCCACATCTTCATCCCTCACCTAGACAGGACGCAATAAAGCCACTACATAAATCATACATTGTAAATGTTATAAACAGAAACAAGATTGCTATCTGGGGAGATTGATTCTCTCCTGCCACTCGCCAAGTAAGTGCAGAAGTCAGGCGATTTGACTGACTTCTGCAGCGCTGTGCAGTCGGCTCTCTTTTCTCAAAATTTCCGACCAATCTCGCTGCTTCCTGGTCTCTCGAAAGTTTTTGAAAGACTGGTGAACAGGCAACTTACTGAACACCTTGCTGACACAGTACGACACGAACAGTTTGGCTTCCGCCGAGAGCACTCGACCACCCAACAACTAGTCCGAGTTATCAACAGCCTATCAGATGGCTTCAACAAACGCCTCCACACAATAGCTGTATTCCTGGATATCATCAAAGCGTTTGACAGGGTATGGCACGAAGGCCTCCTGTACAAACTAGCTCACAGCCCTATTCCTCCATGCTATGTTCACTTAATTCGATCGTACCTCGACAACTGATGGTTCCAGATGTCCGTCGACGGTACACTCTCTACGCCCAGACCTATGATTATGATTTTATAAAAACTTATTCTTAATCGACACAGATTCGTCGCAGAAATTCGCGTTTCACAAAACACATGTTTTACAGAGGCGCTTTTAAAGGCGTTAAATATCAATTGGGACAGGCGTGTTGTAATCGAAGTTTGGTGTTGACAGTCCTAACTCAGCAGTCACCTTAGCAACTCCTGAGTTTTACATTTTACAATCCAAAGTTAACAACTGGGCTGAGGTTGATGTGAAATCAGTTTATAAATTACATTTTTTTCAATATTCCATCGGTGTATTTAAAATATCGTAGATAATTTCACAAATCGAAACGAAATAATCGCGACAAACAGCTGTCTCACTGGTGTGATGGAAGCGAATTTTCAAAGAAACATATTTTTATTTCAAGATCTGTGTTCACTATCAAAATCAGCGTTCAATTAACATTTCGACTGAACAAATTACGTTTGAAATTTAAAGTACTAATTTATGCAGATTTTGAAATTGTCTCGTAAAGTCAGATTTTCAAAACAGCGCTGTAAAACGTTATAGGTTTTGTAATGACGAATCAAGCGGTGTAGGTAAAATATTACCTTTCAGTTTTATTACACTTGTGAGTTATTTTGGTGGATAAAATTCTTTAAAAATCGGATTTTTGCTAAAGCTTTATACGGTTTAATTAGGCTACTGAATAATGGAAAACAAAAAAAACAGAATCAGTTATCAGCAGATTTTGTTATGTAAAATATTGAAGGAACCTGATATGTTTAAAGTGAGAAAAGTGTATGCGCTTTAATGAAGTGATTTAAACCATAGTTTAATTAAGTTGAGATAAGCTAAGTAAACAAAACTTGATAATCTGTAATGTACAGATATGCACTAAATAAACAAGATAACATCTTGCCCCACTATCAGCAGCAATACCCCACCAGAACCAGGGTATATAAGCAGCTGCACAGCGCTCCAGAAGGCACATCTTCATTTCTCACATAGACAAGACGCAATAAAGCCACTTGCATTACACATATTGTAAATGTTGTTCAACAGAAACAAGATTGTTGCAGGGGAGAATTTTCCCGCCACTGACCAACTACCCGAAGGCATTTGGGCTCCTCCAGCCCAAACCCTCCCTACCTTCCTATCCTGGTGCAGAACCGGCGTGTTGAGCCGACTGTACATCCGTGGACTATACCGGCGTGCTAAGCCGATAGTCATACCTTCCTCGGAGTTATACCGGCGTGTTGAGCATATATCCTCTCCTGTCTCTATGCTATAACGACACACAGGCCGTCGATTTCCAGTTCCGAAGAACAGCAAGTTGAGCCGACTGTAATTCCCGTCGACATATACCCTTGTTAGGTCTATGCCAGTTCGGTATCAAGAGTTAAGCAACGACGTGTGGTGTCAGCTACTCTTCCGTTGGATAAGTCCAGCGCAGATCGCCAGACAGTCAGCCGTCTCCGGGTTCAGTGGCAAAAGTGTTCAGCGGACGACCCGAGGCTAGAACCGTGTATTTAACCTATCCGACAGTGTAATATGGCAAACCTCCAGGAAAACACATTGAAAAGTCAACTGAATTAGCAACAACAGGAATCAAATGTGACAGGACTGTTAAGGATTGGGAAATAAGACAACCAATAACAGTTACAGACAATAGAAGAAAAAAAGGAATACGGAGATTTATGTTCCTATTAAATTAAGTAAATAAAGAAAAGTTAAACCGAAAACTGCAGCTCTGTGTAATAGAACCCACTCCAAAGAGTGTATCTGGGTCAAAGGTGCGCTTAAAGAGATTTAAATCATCTTCGACTCTGTAAGCAGGTGAAGTGCGTTACACGGCAAACTTTATCTTTATATCAGGTATAAAAATCGTTCAATTAGCTTACAATAGTCTTCAGTCATATGTACAGACGGGTAAACATAGACGTAAACACAACTATTTTTGGAACTTTTCAGATATTTTAGTTTCTCTAAGATCTCAGTATGGATTATCTCACAATAAGCAAATACTTCGTATATTGAAAATATAAAAACCTTTGTTAGATTTGTTTAAATAATTTAAATTAAGCGTATAATATGTAAAGAAATCTGCACTATTTGGCCAAATTTGGTTATTGAAATATTGAAAATGTAAAAACCTTTCTTAGATTTGTTTAAATAATTAAAATTAAACGTATAATATGTAAAGAAATCTGCAATGTTATTTGGCCAAATTTGTTTATTGAAATATTGATAATGTAAAAACCTTTGTTAGATTTGTTTACATAATTAAAATTAAACGTATAATATGTAAATAAATCTGCAATGTTATTTGGCCCAATTTGTTTATTGAAATATTGAAAATGTAAAAACCTTTGTTAGATTTGTTTACATAATTAAAATTAAACGTATAATATGTAAAGAAATCTGCAATGTTATTTAGCCAAATTTGTTTATTGAAATATTGAAAATGTTAAAACCTTTGTTTACATAGGCCTAATTAAAATTAAACGTATAATGTGTAAATAAATATGCAATGTTATTTGGCCAAATTTGTTTTTCACTAAGTGGAATGAATACGTAAGCGGTCAAGCGTAATGTTTTTCTGTTCTAAAAAACACTGCAGTCTTGATAAACCACTCGTAACTTTTAAGCAGGATCATTAACAAATTCATTTAAAATGAACAGCGGCTAATTAATGATCGAGTTTGTAAAGGGTGACTCCGGGAGTCACGGGGTCGTTATCTCCGCGAGTCATTAACTGAGGTCGTCGTCTGGCGTTTGGAACAAAGAAGTGAGCGCATTATTTCCCGGTTACACTTTGTTACACAATTAAACTTTTACTTTTAATGGCGGACCGCTTTTTTCGGTACTAGTCGTAGCGGTAGAATTTAAGTCAATGCGTTTTCAATAAGTGCAGGTCATTTGTTTTATAGTGGCGCTTGACCTTGAACGGTCTAACAGGTTTTCTGCTTACTGCTAGTGATAGGGAAGGAGACAGCCAGTTGTGTTCAGACTACCGTGCCGTTAACATACGAGTGCTGTGTACGTAGGTATTCAAGCGCCTCGTATACGTCACGAAGGACGTGCCACCTCATTAATAAGGATCAGCTGTTATGTGTATGCGGTTTAATTAAATGGAAAGCCTCTGATTGGTGGTTGCAGTACTTAGACATGCTCCAGTCCGTTTGCACCGGTTTAGTATCCAAATCACTAGTTTTGGATTACCCGTTATCTGTACGGCAGAGAGAATCCTACAAAATACGTTCGTTGTACGTTTAACCTTACCTCCAGTAAAACTTAATGACGTGATAGAAACAAAATTTCGATAGTAATTTTGTACTATTTTTTTTTTTTTGAACCCCTGTTATCTTTATCACAGTTATGATTAAAATTTGCATGTACCGTTAAAATTCAAATTCGCATAGAAAAAACGAAAATGAATGGCTTCAAACGTTTTCCTACGTTTCCGATTCCTAGCGACCATTTTCTCTGTTGTTTCACAGATCTTGATCCAATTGTTTCACTTCTTTTCAATTCCCTCTCACCAACTAAGTCTCGGCCTTCATCGTTTTTGCGACCATGCGTTTTCCGTTTTGAAATCTGTTTGGAACGTCGATTTTCAACCATTCTGTGGACATGATCATCCAACCATTATTTCACTGATTCTTGTATTTTTATTTTTTACATTTGGACCGACCTGCAGCTCTTCGCCAATAGTTCATTTCTACAGCTTCAAGAATGTGTTTCTATTTTGTTTCAGTGGCCTTCCGTTTTGTTTAGGTTTACCTCAAGTCCTCAAATACCATATTCCTCGATTAATTTACTACTCATGGATTCTAGATCCTCATAATCATAAGCTATAAATATTTGGTCATTTGCAAAGCATAGGATGTATAAAGCGTCTAATGGTGTACCGGTTCTTTCCCACTTGCGTTTTATTTATGAATTCCTAGCGTTATATTTATGCAGTTATTTTACGCTGATTATAGTGAAAAAATGACGTTTCTTAAAAAAAAGTTTATTTAAAAAACTATTTACATTGAGCGTAATTTTGAATCAGCTGAACGGATTTTACTGGGTTACGGACTCGTCCCAGCTGTTGCCGCATAAAATCAGACCAAAATTGCGATCGTAAAAATACAAAAACACATGATTATTTATCCTAGAGGATCGGCGCTCGTTTCACATTTCCGGTTCCAGATCTTACTACGATGGCTCTGTGGAATTTTCAAATGGAAATTCACCAGTGAAACATGATTTCTTAAAAAAATCCGACTGGTGAAATTATGCTTTAATTTTTAAAAAATATTAAATATTGAAAATGTTTTTACTAAAGCGTATTTTTAAGTTGAAATAATTCAAAAATATTTTGTAAAATATGTAAAATTATAAATTTTAAGTTTACTTAATTAAATAATTATCCAAGTTTTAAAAAGAGTTTCGGAAATATTTAATAATGTTTCTAGCTTGACGTGGTACACGGTATGGCAGTGTAAAACATTCTTTCTCTGTACAAATTGTAATAAATTTTAGTAATAGAAAAAACGAACAATTAATTAAAAAAATATTGAATTGCCCTCTGAATTAAGCACGTGTGTAATCGTCAGGAGAAAGTGCTTCATAAATTGATTTTAAAACACAGACTTTGTGGGGGGGAGGAAAGCTTTTGAAAAAAATATTCGCATGTCGGTTGTTTATTTAAAAAAATAAGAAGTTAAAATGTTAAACGAAAATACACAAACGTATATTTACATTTAACCTTACCACTGTTAAATAAAAATTTTAACGAACTCCAACCGTACTCGAGCGGTCAGGTTCTGTACGCAATACATAGAGCTGTATCCGAGTAGCTAACAAAACCGGGGAAATTTTTTTTCAGTTTTTTTTTTACTTCAGATTCTATAATGATTGATATCTGGTCGCGATGATTGATGACAAAATATAATGCCTGATGGTTACACATTTGGGGGGGATTTATTTTCATCTGTCATCCATTTTGTTTGGAATTGGAAAAGAAATGTTTACTTTGTTCTTTTTTTATATACGAAGTAATACTAAATGGAACCTGTTACCGTATATAATAATGTACTTTACATTTACGTGTAATATGCACGGGTAATTGATTCTGGATAATTCTGACACAGATTCTGACCAGCAGGTTACTTTTTGAAGGGTCGTTAATTACTTTACAAATAAGTGTGTGTGGGGGGGGGTTGTGAGCGCGCCTGTGTGTTGTGTTTTAGTTAGAGCTCGGATCTCAACTGCGTACAAGGTCGTGGATTAGAAACTTACAGTTTAAAGAATGAATGGATTTGTAAGATTATTATTACACTGCTACTTTTGAACATCTATTGTGCCACCTATGAAGATATTTCAGACATGTTGCTTTAACTGTTACTAGTGAATCATCCACATATCTTACATTTTTACACATTCAAACTTCTTTAATATTTTTGCTATTTTATTCCCTCTAAATCTTGGATAAACTTTAAAATGCTAATTAAGACGGTAAAAGTCTAATTTTCTATGCATTGTAAAATGTAACACAAAGTTGTCTTTGTTTTTTGTAAAAACAAAACACGATTGTTTGAAATCAGCTTGGATAACGTCAACGATACAGCTTCGTGCTGAGATTATTGTGTGGATTACAGTCGATATACAGAATGCATTGTTGGTAACTAACTGACTTTGGTAAAAATACTAACCTTTTCACTTACTTTTTTTTTTTTTTTTTACACTCACACTTACATTTTGGGAGGCGATAATAGGGATAATACGGAGGCCTCAATGTGCTTTTCTCCATAAAATATAAAAAATATTAATGAATACAATATAATATTTTTAATACAATATAATATTGTATAATTTTTACGTGTTTAAAGTCCGACTATTGTGCACCTTTTGCAGTCGTTGGGATGATTTATAGCGTATGAAAATGCCAAGACCTGGCCGGGAATCGAACTCGGGTCCTCGGGGTGAAAGCCCAGTACGCTATCAACTAGGCCACCGAGGCGGTACTTTCTTTCTTTCTTTCTTTCTTTATTTTTGTTTTTTTGTTTTTTTGGTGTTTAAAGTCCGACTATTGTGCACGCTTGGGCTTTTGCAGTCGATGGGATGATTTATAGCGTATGAAAATGCCAAGACCTGGCCGGGAATCGAACTCGGGTCCTCGGGGTGAAAGCCCAGTACGCTATCAACTAGGCCACCGAGGCGGTACTTTCTTTCTTTCTTTTATTTTGTTTTTGTTTTTTTGGTGTTTAAAGTCCGACTATTGTGCACGCTTGGGCTTTTGCAGTCGTTGGGATGATTTATAGCGTATGAAAATGCCAAGACCTGGCCGGGAATCGAACTCGGGTCCTCGGGGTGAAAGCCCAGTACGCTATCAACTATTTCACCGAGGCGGTACTTTCTTTATATATATATATATATATATATATATATATATATATTTGGTGTTTAACGTCCGACTATTGTGCACGCTTGGGCTATTGCAGACGATGGGATGATTTATAGCGTATGAAAATGCCAAGACCTGGCCGGGAATCGAACTCGGGTCCTCGGGGTGAAAGCCCGGTGCATTATCAACTATTTCACTAAGGCGGCACTTTCTTTCTATATATATATATATATATATATATATATATATATATTTGGTGTTTAACGTCCGACTATTGTGCACGCTTGGGCTATTGCAGACGTTGGGATGATTTATAGCGTATGAAAATGCCAAGACCTGGCCGGAAATCGAACTCGTGTCCTCGGGGTGAAAGCCCAGTACACTATCAACTAGGCCACCGAGGCGGCACTTTCTTTATATCCATACCCGCTATACACCTGTACAAAATTCAATAGAGTCACTTTTATTACCAATTGTAATAAAATTTTGGTTACGTATTTACAGTTTCCTTATAGTCTTACTGCGTACAGACAGAGTATGTACTTACTAGGTTTGAACACATGTTTTTCGTTTGGGTAGTAGCAGTAAAAGTACCTCGCGTACTGCCAGTTTGACGGTTATAGTCATTTTAAATTCCTTCAAATGAATGGATTATTTAAACGTAAATAAATGTTGGGTGGTAGTTTAAAAAAATCAGTATTTTCAAAAGTGGATCATTTTATATTTTTGGCGCCCAACGTAGAGGGATAGCTGTAGATTGAATTTAAATTGTATACTTTATTTATTGTGAACAACGAATTCGTTTATATTAATGACTGAAAACGTGAGACCATAAGAAGTTGTATTTTTATTATTTTATTTATTTTTTTTTTATTTATTTTAAGGCGTAAAGCTCATTGAGACTATTTTTTTTTTAACGTCCGACTATTGTGCACACTTGGGCTAATGCAGACGATGGGATGATTTATAGCGTATGAAAATGCCAAGCTCTGGCCGGGAATCGAACCCGGGTCCTCGGGGTGAAAGCCCAGTACGCTAACTAGGCCACCGAGGCGACTCATTGAGACTATTATCGCCTCCCTAAATGTAAGTGTGAGTGTAAAGTGTTAAAGTCGTAAGTGTGGTATTGTAAGTGTAAGAATGTGTTTCACTCGGGTACCACGAAAGACGTTTCAATCCTCTCAATTGGTGCAGCTAGTCTGCACCTCCTTGCGGGGTCGTATTTATTATTAAAGTAGTTTTAAAATAATTTATTAATATTTTATTAAATTTAAATGTTATTGTTATTTTTTCTGCCTATCCTCTGACTGACTTAAAACCAGTAGTTTTACTAAAACAAGTATATTGTCGTTTCAATACGATTTACTCTCATTGTTTTTTGCACTACCGCGATACACTTGTGAAAATCATTAATTTTATAAAAAGTTTTCCCCAATTCATTTCGGAATACACTTTGATAATGTTGTTCAAAATAAATCACAGTGACATGTATTTAATAAAGTGCATTAAAAGGATGACTCTGTACAAACGTCTGGCCTTTGTTCTGTCTGCCAACTAATCTTGATTAATGATCAAACTGATTCTACCTTACCCCTCCCCTGCCCCGCCTCTATTCTCCGTGTCTTTGTGTTAAACACGATCATCAATAGTGCCGTAACTTTAAACGTAATGCGAAATTTTTAATGCTGTCAGAAAACTAAGTGTTTTATTTTTTTCCAACCTCTATATTTTAAATTTTAGTGAACTTAAGTTTTTTTGAGATGCCATTATGGTGGACATTGACCGTGAAACGAGTTTGCAATTTCCAGTATGCATTTTTTTCACACGTGACTTTAGTGCAAATTTAGTCTAGTTTGTTACCAAGTAATTTCCGTAACGAGTAAAACATACCATAAGTTTTAATTTTGCAAGCATTTTAGTGTCCGATTTCACGATCGTAATCTGCTTTTAAAATGTGCAAAATTTAATAGTGGTCATGAATGGTAAGCATAAACTGAAATTCCCCACACTAGCTGAACCTATTGAGAGGAATTAAACGTCCCTTGCGGTACCCGAGTCTAACACACACTTACACTTACAATACTACACTTACGACTTTAACACTTTACACTCACACTTACATTTAGGGAGGCGATAATACCCTCAATGTGCTTTTCGCCTTAAAATAACAAAAAAAGAACACACTGAAATTAAAATATATTTTTTGTAATTTCTAAGGTCTAGTAAAAACCCGTTTATTCGCTTCAAAATTACGTATATTTGAAACTATTACGAAACGCTACACTTTGTTAAAATTCTGAGTGCACTATCGTGATGTAGATTTTAACGTTAATTACAAAATAAAATCAGATTTTGAAAAAAAAACATTAAGAAGAAAAACTAAGAATTTTACGGCGGTAGTTTTTTAAATGTTCAGTCGAAAAATAATATAGTCGCGTATCGAAAGGATCGATTATGTGAAATAATTCAATGTTGTTAATTTTTTTTGGTGGAAGTTCACTTCTATCATGTCGAAAGAGATACGTACGATATTAATTGAAATTGAGTTTAACACTTTTGTATTCGGTGTTATTTATTTTCGCCACCTTTTGCAAGGACATCTTACTTATAGAAAGTCCTTCGAGCCACTATGCAGAGGAAATAGCCGCTGGCAAACCGGAGTGGTACCTTTAGATGGCACCTTTAGATGAAATCAAACAGATTTCAAGAAAAAGTTTTTGTGTCAGAGTTCAAACGGATTCAAAGCCACAAAATTACTGAGGGTGTTGATTTTTTTTTATGGCGAAAAGCACATTGAGGCTATTATCGCCTCTCTAAATGTAAGTGTGAGTGTAAAGTGTTAAAGCCGTACGTGTAGTGTTGTAAGTGTAAGTGTGTGTTAGACTCGGGTACCACGAGGGACGTCTAAACACTCTCAATAGGTGCAGCTAGACTGCACTCCTGCGGCGATTGAGGGTGTTGAAAAGTTTTAAACAACTCTGAAATAATCTGATAACTTACCTGTTTGTATTCACAGAAAAAAAGCATATTACCTTCACAAAAAGCATATTACCTTCACAAAAAGCATATTACCTTCACAAAAAGCATATTACCTTCACAAAAAGCATATTACCTACACAAAAACATATTACCTTCACAAAAACCATATTACCTTCACAATTGTTTGATGGACTGGTTTGTAAGTCTTTGAGCTGTCTGCAAAAGTGAAGAAGGTCTGAATCACCACGGCCTTATCGATTATAGTTTCCCTCGTACAACAGGAGTGGCTGCATGCTGTATACAGTGCGCACATCGGACACGACTATACTTCTACGCATATTGCTTATACTTGCCAACTTTGGATCTTCCGCATGAGAATATAAATATTTGTTTGCCGAAGCTCTTTTGAACCAAGCATCTGATGGTTGTTGCACAACAGTAAGTGTAGAAGATGTTTAACCCATGCGAATATTTTAAAATCTTACACGAAAGCGCTTGTGTCGCAGTTGGTAGTAAAGCGGACAGTTCGCTAATAACGGGATATGCTCACAACGTAAGGACTAGTTGCTACCGTTAGATTTTCTGTTTGTATCTTGATCAGTATCACTGGTATAACAATAAAGGTTTTAAACTTCAAAAACAAAATATTAAAATCTAACAATAAATTAAATATAATGGTAGAAGGAACATACAGATTGCTGCCAAGTTCAGCCACATATCAGGATAATGAACATCTGTTAGAATATTAGAAAGAGGAGACTGGCTTTTTATAGACACCTAATAAGACTACCGAAAGAAAGACTGACGAAGAAACTCCTAAATTACCAAATCAAGATGAAAGTGAAGAATGAGTGGCTTAAGGAAGTGGAACAGGACCTAAAAAAATTAGCGATAAAAGAGGAACGTCTGAAAGAAGGAAGGGAAAACCAATCCTTAGTTATAAAAACACTATATTAAAATTTAAAGAAGGAACAAAAAGAGTTGCCTTTTACTCGGAAGTTAGACTACAGAGGTATATAAGACTGAAAAAGTATTGGGAGAATCTCAAAAACCTAAAATAACCAAAGTTGAAAGCCCAAAAGTACCAAAATTGACTAAATGTGCTTCATTGAGGGCTAAAATTAAAAAAAAAATATAACGAAGTCAGTTATGACGATTGCAAGGCTTCCGTTTCGTTTATTATATTGACCAATCACAGCATTGGATGAATCAGATGTTTTATGAAAGCTGGAATCTGCTAGTGACAAGCGTTGAGGTAGACTCTTTGTATTGAGACTTTAAAGCACTCTGTAGCCATTTAACAGTAGTGATGTCAAATTTATATGAAAGAAATGTCCTTTTTTTGAAATCATTATTCCATCGCTATATTGTTTATTCTTAGTATATGTACGTGCTTGTGTATTATGCATACGATACTTGTTATCGTTACGATACAGGTTATCGGCGATACAGGTTACGTTTCAGCTTAACGGTTTTTCGCCGCAAAAAAAACGATACTTGTATCATCCGTGTAGATTTTTGTGTGTTTTGCGAGCATTATGTGATGACAGTAGTTCTACATGCTGTATGTGATATACCAGTTATATGTGTGATCTATGGTAACGACCTTTGAATTAATAAATGAGTTACTATTTCTGGTTACTACTGCACTCCGACCTTAGCAGATCTGTTATGCTCTCCCATATTCCTGAGGTGCTCGGTTACAGCGCCTTCTAGTACTAATCGCTTCGTGAAGTTTAGGATTTGAAGCCACTTCTAACTGATGGCTTCACAATTCTCTAACCAAGTAGTTGCAGATGCTTGCTCTGTTAATCCCGTTAATACTCTTAACCTTTTTCATACGCTATAAATCATCCCATCATCTGCATTAGACCAAGTCTGCACAATAGTCAGACGTTAAACACAAAAAAAATCAATGATTCCGATTCGTTCGGTTTTAATAAACGTTTGTCCCACTAGCATATTCACAGGCCTATACTCTCGTTCTTCGTACAAAGTACGATAGTATTCCCACACACTGGTAGGTCAGTAAACCGCAGTGTTGTTAGTTAACGGTTCAAACCTTTGTTACATGTTCGTTCACGTAATTGGTAGAAGTTTATAAGTGATATAATTAAGACAGGTTAAGCTGACCTTTGCATCTTATCTGAGAAGTGAGTCACATATTCTAGGAGTTATATCGGTTTCTTCATTACAGACCCCTGACTTTGATTCGCAGTTACAAGCAAACGAAAAAGAATGTAATAAATATAATTACACGGTTACCGTAATTGTTATCTTGAACCATTGAGGTAAACAATTTTTTAAAATAATTATGTACATTTTTTTTAGAATAGTATGTTTTTAAAAAACAATTCTTAGGAGTGTTTTTGCTGTTACTGAACTTTTAAGATTTTACCAGGCCAAGAGTTTTAGGTAACAAAATTTCTTTAACACGGAGGCTGTGCCAAAATTTGGCCATGTTTTGTTGTGCGATGAGATCTTGCTCATTTTGTTTATGTTCGTATTCGTGGGAACATGAGTTGCTAGTGAAATTATGTTCGCCCATACAGAGCCCAACTGCTAAGGTACACTGCGATGTCACGAGGAATTCCAAGGCTCCGTTTGATACACATTAGGCCAGTCTTTCACTTCGTCAGTACGGGTAGCTTTACACTTGGCCAAACTGTGTAGAGTAATGAATGTGTATGTCGTGAATATATCTAGAGTCAGGGGTTCTCAACCTTTTTCATGCCTCGACCCCCATTTTTTTTTTTTTTTTTAATTCCGTAGACCACCATATGTTTACAATGTGTTGCACAAATATCACCGCAAATAAAGTATTTATTGGGAAGCAATTCATTAATGCATTTTTTAAAAATAATTTATATTTTGTACTACTAGGTATGCGTTGACGATTTAATTGTGTTTATAGAAGCAGAAATTTAAACTAGGGATCCCCCCGGGACAAATGGGGCGAAGCAATGATTTATTATGATTACGAATAATAAAAAGTATAAGAATAATTTTTTTACACAAATGGCCGCACAAAATTTATAATGGAATATAAATTTTTCATTTATTACATACGAGGCTTGAGGCCATGGAAGCACATTATTAATGTCAGATTCTATTCTATCACCTATCTATTCTATAGCTGAGTATTGTGAGGTATAATACTTTCATACACTTGATCAAACTCTGTATCTGACGATTCAACATTTTCGGGTACTTCCACTGCAGTCAAATGTTCATAAATACTTCCATCGACAGGTAATTGAGAAATTTGCTCCATATCTATTTCAATATCAGAATAATAAGGATTGTTTGCTTTTAAAAAAGTTAGTGCATCAATTATTTTCTGTCGCCTAGCGCGAAAATCCCTATGTTGATCCACACCATCTCTTCTTACAATAAGCACATCCAAATTCGATGCAGTTCGGGGCAATAATCGTACTACTTCATCGATATTTTGACCAATATTAATTATATTGCCTTTATATGCAAACTGTCCCGGCATTCCGCGCGTTTTGACCCTGTATACGCGCATCACAGTCTGCACTCTCGCAATAAGTAACTGCTCAATAAAAGTTAAATTTTCGAGTCACTTGGAATAACTCCAGGATTCATATTATTGGCCGATGCTTCAATTTTTTTTACACTGTGAGCACACATCAAATACTTTGTTTTTAATCAAAACTAGAACAATTATTGCACTCAAATAAATGTAGGTTTTTCAAAGCATTCTCGAAATCAATTTGCAAATGTCTGAACTGCGTGTTATTTTGAAAATTAACACTCCCAGGTTGATTATCATCATTGTTTATATTTGCGAATCGATTTCGATAGTTTCGCTGATCTATCGTCAAGCGACCGATTGAAGTTCTACCTCTGCCTCTTGGACGTGGCATGTTCACGACCCGCAACCGGAAAACTACTGACTTATCACTTCGCCAAACCCAAACCTGAGCCCGAACCCCTCCTACCTGGCTCATTGTTTCAAGTAATTTTGATGAGTTTGCTCGCGTACGTAAGTAGTGATGTATACCGCAGCGGCGATGGACGTTATCTTCGTCTAGCAAACAGTTACTGTCTCCGTCTTACACACACAAAACAAATGGGAGGCTTTTTCATCAATAACTCTAGAAGAATATATATTTTTTTTTTTTTTGACAATATTCGAAGTTTTTCAAAATTTTTAGACAATATTCTATATACCCTGAGACCTAGAAGAATATATATTTCAAATTTCATTGAGATCGGCTTAAAACTGTGGGAGGAGTAGCATGTAATGGAATGCATTAAGTCGGGGATAGAGGGGGCTTCGCCCCAATAAAATATAAATCATATAGATACGTAAAATTTTAATGAGATGGTTGCGGTTGATGTCCTACGATTATCTCAACGGGGAAATATTTGTTAATATTAATCGTAAATCACCACTTTCTGATATCTTGTCTTTCGCAATAAATTATTTACACAACTAAATCCTGCCTCAACCAAGTAAGAACAAACAAATGCTAACAATAGTGGTTCTCTGATACTTGTTAATCTGACGTAATTTGTGCGAATGTCTTTGCAACTCCAAAATTCGGCATGTCCACTTGTTTAAAAGTTGATTTTGAGTCTAAATTCTCTTTAATTTCAATCATTTCTTCTTGTAGTAGGAATCAATATCGGCCATGTCGTTTTCGAATGGTTTTACAATCCAAGATGGAGCGTTTAAATTTTCTAAATCCTTCTAATTCAATCGACCTCCCAAGGGGTGCACATGGACCCCGTGAGAATTCCCCACGGGTCGCTAAACCCATCAGCTGATTCTGCCAGCTCGTTCTGTTTTTTATAATTGTTTATTAATGATGGAATGTTTTGTTTTATAAATAAATTTTCCATCATTTGTGTGTATAAAAATAAGAAACGACTTACTGACAGTATGAATCAACTCACGTTCTGAAGTGCCTAATTTAAAAGCTAAAATGCAACTAAATGTTATTATACGAACGTAATTTCGATAGGTGCTGTTTCAAACAATGTATTATTTATTTACAAAGTAAACAATATTGAAGTGAAACGCTGTAGGTGGATGGAGGTGGGGGAGGGGTGGAGGCGTCGTTACCGAAAGTGGAGAAATGTTTTACATCTCGGCACAAAGGAACCGCTCCATTCCGGACATGTCAAACGCAAGACATCTAATTCAGACGCTGGAGCTCATTTTCTGCTTTTAAAAACGTCGTCTATTTGGCGAAAACCTATTGTTTGATTTTCAATTGTACGGATTATTTTAATATTTCATCACCGTTCGGATTAGACAGGGCGACCAATTGAAGTTCATGAATTAAGAAATACTGGAGCGACGAAAGAGAGAGAGAGAGAGAGAGAGAGCAACGTAAATTCAATCGACACGTAGGTGTCTTGCTGACGTGATGGAAGTGAATTTCCAAAAAGTATGAATAGCAAATTAGTTTCATTTTTAACTATTCAAATTATGATTTCACAATTATAATCCTACAATATTAAACGGGCTAAATTTCTCGTTTAGACGTTAGACTTTTTCTCAAAAACGACTATAACGATTTTGGTGAAATTTTGTAAACTAAAGTCTTTTGTTGTCAGGAATCGATTGAGCCATGTCTCATATCTGTGAAAATTTGATAAGTTCACACGTTTGATAAACGAACTAAATTTGTACGTATTACTAAATACAATAATATTCTCACAATATATATATATATATATATATATATATATATATATATATATATATATATATATTATATATATTATCTGCGCATAGACCCTGTTGGATCACGCAAAGCACTCCGACTCATGTCATGTTCCTTCTAATCCTCCACACCTCCCTCATCCTGTCCCCATGGATCCTCTTCCGCTCCTCCGTCCATTTTACCCCTGTCTGTTAATCTCGGACCAAGGATCTTCCTCAAGATTTTGCGTTCTTCCTTCAAAATACCCTCCATGGTAGCTTTTGTGTGGAGTGCTAGCGTCTCGCTTGCATATAATACCTCCGGTTTTATGACTGTGTTGTAGTGTCTGATTTTTGTGTGCGTCGACATACATCTCTTATTGTAGATATCACGCGTATA
>CM040185.1:17608629-17618629 GCA_022606455.1 Callitettix versicolor | reverse complement strand
CATCCCGCTGGGAGGTTAATAACTAGCTGCACCTATTGAGAGGATTTAGACGTCTCTCGCGGTACCCGAGTCTAACACACACACACACGATTTTAACTCACACTTACATTCAGGGAGGTTATAATAACCTCAATGTGCTTTTCGCAATAAAATACGAAAAAAAATCAATTTATTATATTAACAGTTGGATAATCGTACAAAATTGATGTTTCATTTTTGTGTATGATGTAGATGATTGTTATTTTTCTTTAAAATCAGTTATCTATAATTTCAATTTAGCAATATTATCAGTAATACAATTTAAGTTCTCATGTCTGTTAACTAATTCCCTTACTGCCATATTTGGACATTAATTATGTTTTAGGACTGGTTGTGATGTTGAATTTTAAGGGACGCGTGATGGGAGGAACGTGTTTATATAGATATATAACAGTATATTTTGCGTGTCGAAAGTATTAAATTAATTATAATTAAAAGTTACTGTTTGTCCGCTTGCGATCGAATCGGGAATCTTGCGCGCGATAACCACTACCCTACGGAAACTACGGAGACGTTTGACCGATGTAAGTATACGAAATGATTCGTTAATATAACTTTGGTGGTTTTATATTAATTCGTAAAAATCAGCTGATTTCATTGTACAGCTGATAGGCTGAAATACGTTTCAGGTTATGTTTGTTAGGAACTAACTATGCTAATTTGTCGTGTTTTCGGACAAATTATCGCAAACAATTTAAAATTAAATGAAAAACAACAAATTAAAATAAGAAGGGAAAATAAAACATGCTATATAATTTTTATTTATGGTTCAATAACAGAACTTTTTAATACTCCTTGATAATGTTCCCCAAAATAAATCACAGTGACATGTATTTAACAGAGTGCATTAGAAGGATGACTCTGTACAAACGTCTGGCCTTTGTTCTGTCTGCCAAATAATCTAGATTAATGACAAAACTGATCCTGTCTTACTTACCCCTCCCCCACCTCATCTCTCTTCTCCGTGTCTTTGTGTTAAACACGATCATCAATAATGTCATAACTTTAAACGTTACGTCGTATTTTTAATGCTTTTCTAACGTATAAACGTGTTTCGTCTTTATATGGTATTGCTCTTTTATTTTCAAAGAATTTCACCGGGTGAAATGAGCTTTATGAGCGGCCAATGAAATGAGCACCTAGCGTTGTATTACTGTTATTTAATTACTAAATAAAACTGATTTTGGTAATGACGAAAAACATATTTTTTCTAATAAAAATTGTTGTATCTCATTTTTACCTCTTTAGGGGTTGAATACTGGTAAATCATTTTTCAGTGCACCCCTACATGTGGTGATAATCCTGAAAATTTCTAATCTTTAGCTATTATAGTCTCGGCTATACGCTGATTATTAAAGTTGGACTGGGTAAGTAGTTTAATGGTGTTAAACTCAATTTTTTGCAAAATCCGTTCTTAGGGCACCTCTAATTGTTGTTAAAGATACCCTGAAATTTTCAAGTCTCTAGCTATAATAGAGGCTGTACGTTGATTATTAAATTTAAATTTGACTGGGTAAGTAGTTTAATGGCGTTAAAATCAAATTGTTGCAAAATTCTCTCTTATTGCACCTCAACATTGTTGTAAGAAAATACCCCAAAAATTTCAAGTCTTTAGCTATAATAATCTCGGCTGTATGGTGATTAATAAAATTGGAATGGGTAAGTAGTTAAATGGCATCAAAATTATTTTTTTTAAATCCTTTCTTATTGCACCTCAACATTGTTGTCAGAAGGTACCCTAAAAAGTTCAAGTCTATAGCTATAGTATTATTGGCTGTACATTTTTGGCATGGGTAAGTAGTTTAATGGCCTTAAAATAAATGTTATGAAAAATCCTTTCTAATTGCAGCTTGACATTCTTGTAAGAAGGTGCCCTTAATAATTTTAAGTCACTAGTTAGCCTATATTAGTGTCGGCTGTAGGTTGTTTATTAAATTTAGACTGGGTAAGTAGTTTAATGGCGTCAAAATCAAATTTTTGCAAAATCCTTTCTTAGTGCAGCTTGACATTGTTGTAAGAAGGTATCCTGAAAATTTCAACTCTCTAGCTATAACAGTATTGGCTGTACGTTGATTATTAAATTTGGACTGGGTAAGTAGTTTAAAGGTGTTAAAATCAAATTTTTACAAAATCCTTTATTAGTGCACCTTGACATTGTTGTAAGAATGTACCTTGAAAATTTCAAGTCTCTAGCTATAATAGTATTGGCTGTACGTTGATTATTAAATTTGGACTGGGTAAGTAGTTTAATGGCGTTAAAATCATTTTTTTGAAAAATATTTTCTACGTGTCTACGTGCAGCTTGACAATGTTGTAAGAAGGTACCGTGAAAATTTCAAGTCTCTAGCTATAATAGTATTGGCTGTACGTTGTTTATTAAATTTGGACTGGGTAAGTAGTTTAATGGCGTTAAAATCAAATTTTTGCAAAAGCCTTTCTTAGTGCACGTCTGTATGGTAACATAAATGTACCCTGAAAATTTCAAGTCGCTAGCTAAAATAGTTTTGGCTCTGCGTTGATTATGAATCAGTCAGTCAGTCAGTCAGGACTTCTTATTTTATATTAAGATGTTTAGGTACTCTAATGGCCCCGAAAATAAGAAGCACCAAAATTGTTACTCTTATCCTAAAAATGTTATATTGGTATATAATGAATATATTGTATGGATATTGTTTGTCGTATTTTCATGGCCCAATTTGTGTACTGTTACAATCATTGTTCTAAGCTCAATAAACAAATAAAACCTTTTCAGTAATATGAATTCAGTTTTAAGTAAGTCAATTCATATTTTGTAATCGATAGCCAGCTGATTAAACATAAATAGTTAAGTATCAGCTGATTTGAAACGGTTATTAAAAATTTCGTCTTGTTTAGTGATTTAAAACTCTGAGAAAATTCCATTAAAACATTGCCGGCAATATTTACCAAAGCCATAAATTACTGTAGAATTTTAGTTTATTTTGGTATTTAGTTAGGCAACTATATCTAACTTTATGTAATATAAAAAAACTAACAGAAAAGTAGTTATGGTTTCCTTAGCGGACCCTCTACGTAAGGCTTCCTCAGTTATTCCTGTACTTAAGGCTTAATTAGCGGTCTCTGTACCCATGTTTTTCTTTGCATTCGCTTTACCTAAAATTTCATTAGCGGTCATTTTACTTAAGGCTTCTTAGCGATACGTGCACTTGAGGCTTCATTAGGCCTTCCTGTACTTAAGGCTTAATTAGCGATACGTGCACTTAAGGCTTCCTCAGCCATTTCTGTACTTAAGGCTTAATTATCGATACGTGCACTTAAGGCTTCCTCAACCATTTCTGTACTTAAGGCTTAATTATCGATACGTGCACTTAAGGCTTCCTCAACCATTTCTGTACTTAAGGCTTAATTAGCGATACGTGCACTTAAGGCTTCCTCAGCCATTTCTGTACTTAAGGCTTAATTATCGATACGTGCACTTAAGGCTTCCTCAACCATTTCTGTACTTAAGGCTTAATTATCGATACGTGCACTTAAGGCTTCCTCAACCATTTCTGTACTTAAGGCTTAATTATCGATACGTGCACTTAAGGCTTCCTCAACCATTTCTGTACTTAAGGCTTAATTAGCGATACGTGCACTTAAGGCTTCCTCGGCCATTTCTGTACTTAAGGCTTAATTATCGATACGTGCACTTAAGGCTTCCTCAACCATTTCTGTACTTAAGGCTTAATTATCGATACGTGCACTTAAGGCTTCCTCAACCATTTCTGTACTTAAGGCTTAATTATCGATACGTGCACTTAAGGCTTCCTCAACCATTTCTGTACTTAAGGACCTAATTAGCGGTCTCTCTACCCATGCTTTTCCTTGTATTCGCTTTACCTAAAATTTCATTAGCGGTCACTTTATTAAAGGCTTTCTTAGCGATACGTGCACTTAAGGCTTCTCAGCCATTCCTGTACTTAAGGCTTAATTAGCGGTCTCTGTACACATGCTTTTCTTTGCATTCGTTTTACCTAAAATTTCATTAGCGGTCACTTTATTAAAGGCTTTCTTAGCGATACGTGCACTTAAGGCTTCATTAGGCCTTCCTGTCCTTAAGGCTTAATTAGCGGTCTCTGTACCCATGTTTTTCTTTGTATTCGCTTTACCTAAAATTTCATTAGCGGTCACTTTATTAAAGGCTTTCTTAGCGATACGTGCACTTAAGGCTTCCTCAGCCATTCCTGTACTTAAGGCTTAATTAGCGGTCTCTGTACACATGTTTTTCTTTGCATTCGTTTTACTTAAAATTTCATTAACGGTCACTTTATTAAAGGCTTTCTTAGCGATACGTGCACTTAAGACTTCATTATCCCTTCCTGTACTTAAGGCTTACTCATCTTAAGGAAAATACCCCGCAGGGGGTACAGACGGTGGTCTAAAATCTAAACATTTTCAAAAATTAACAGGAGGGACGACCGTTTAAGAGAAAGTTTGAAAGGAGCCAATCAGAATCTAGCGAAAACGTATGATTTTGAAGAGCCAATCAGAAGCGAGCACGTCAGGTTTAATGTACACGTGTAGAATAGAGGAGGGGTACGAGGTGGAGATAGAAAATTATAAATAGGACGGGCCATAATATTGGTGACCAGTATAGATATAGTTTTTGAAGTTAGAAATTCTCCGAAACGCGTCAACGAAAGTAGAATTGGCGAAGTTAGGGAAGTCAGATCATTATACTGAACACAATGTTAACTGCATTGTTTACATAAAACGTATTTGTAACTGATAATTGCGTGGTGATGATTACAGTTACCATAGCAACATATTTTAATACAGGATGTAGAATCTCAGGTCTTCTAAAATACCAAGTAAACAAAAGAAGAAATAGCACCAAACAAAACAAACTTTATTGTATAAAGGCTAAAGTAATTATGACAGTACATCAAATGAACTTGTAATTTCCCCTCTTATATTTAACTTAACTGTTTGGTTTTGTTTTTGTTTAGGCCTTAGCTGCTTTGCTTTAAATTTTGATGGCCTGTGTTTAATTTCAGGGTGTGGTGTTTAACTAAAGCTTAAATTAGAATTACTATTGCTTAAAAAGTTAATCCCCCGCAGGGGATGCAGACTAGCTGCACCTATTGAGGGGATTTAGAGTCTATCTCGTGGGACCCGAGTCTAACACACACTTACATTTGCAACTTTAACACATTACACTCACACTTACATTTAGGTAGGAGATAATAGCCTTAATGTGTTTTTCGCCTTAAAATAACAACCAAAAAACTAAAAAGTTAGTGGATATTTTCAGAAAGTCAGACTAATTCATTGTTTTAATTATGTCTTGCCTGGCAACTTGGGAACTTATAAATCAAAATTTTTAGGATAGTTTGTAATAAAGCATATTTTATTAATTTTTAATTGTGCAAGAGTAATTTAGGAGCAATAGAAACTGACAAAATACTTAAAACCTATCTTTATAACTTTCCACTTTTTTGTGGAACTTTCCGAGTTTCTGGGAGAGTAACCAGGAATGTTTCCATTTCATAAGTTCTTTCACTGGAAATATTTCCACCTCAGATCACTATTCTCAGGTACGTGTCTTGTTAAAAGTGTTTTTCTGTCTGGTTTATCAAGCTTGAACATTATACATTCTGACGTCAACCATTAAGTGATAAATGATATTTTACCAAATGTGTTGCGTGGTGATTGAAATAATTGTTTTAAAATAAAATAGCTTTCCCCACTTCGAGTAACCACTTTTACCGGAATACCAATCTGTAATGTATAAATAAGATTCATTTTACAAATATCAGACTAGACATAGCCTGTCTCCGCACACTGTGTCAGTTAAACGACTAATGCACACATTCGGTATAACTATAGGTAAGAAATTCATTGTCTACTACGAGCTCTGTTCAGAAAGTAACGAGGATTTTAAATTTCGCTGGCTTGGAGAGTCCGATTGTCAAACATTTTTTTTTATTATGTTGGTATACATGCCCTTGAAATATGATAAGACTTTCAGCTGTTTTCATTGTTGACTTTGTCTGTGACAGCCGCTATAGTTTATACGTGTTTTTATGAGCTCGGCGATTTTCGTTTGTCAAAAGAAATGGATCAAAGAATTTGTATCAAATTTTGCGTAAAAAATAGAATAAATTGTAACAAAGTGTGTGAAATGTTAACAAAGGCATATGGTGAGTCTGCTATAAGTAAAGCAAGACTTTACGAGTGGTATAAGCGTTTCCAAGAAGGCCGTGAAGACGTTGAAGATGACGAACGCCCTGGACGCTCCAGCACATCAACAACCCATGAAAACGTGGAAAAAATTAAAGAAATGGTTATGAACAATCGCCGAATCACAATTAGAGAGGTCGCTGATGATGTTGGCATATTGATTGGATCAGGTCATGAGATTGTTTCCAGTGTTTTGTGTATGAAACGCGTGGCAGCAAAATTCGTTCTAAAATTGTTGAATTTTTAACAAAAACAGCTGCGAATGGAAGTTGCTCAGGAGTCACTAAATGAAGTCAACGACGATGCAGAATTACTGAAACGTATTATAACAGGTGACGAAACATGGGTTTACGGATATGACATCGAAACTAAGGCTCAATCATCCCAGTGGAGGGATTCTGGCTCGCCAAGACCGAAAAAGGCTCGACAAGTGCGGTCGAACGTGAAGGTTATGCTCACTGTGAGTACTACCTACAAGTTCAACGCTGTTTGCGTGAAGCAATCCGAAAAAAACGCCCGGATCTGTGGAAAAACAATTCATGGCTTTTGCACCACGATAATGCACCAGCTCACACTTCATTGCTTGTTCGTGAATTTTTAGCCAAAAACAGTACTGAAACGATGCCCCATCCTCCATATTCGCCAGGCATGGCTCCGTGTGACTTTTTCATATTTCCAAAAAATAAATAGAACCTTAAAGGGCCGTCTTTTTAAAGCGGTAGATGACATTAAAATCACATCGCTGAAAGAACTAAAGGCTATCTCAAATATCGAGTTTGAGAAGTGTTTTGAGGATTGGAAGAAGCGCTGGGACAAGTGCATAATCTCCAATGGGGACTATTTTGAAGGCGACAACATCAATATAGATGAATATTTTGTTCAAAAAATTAAAATTCTCGTTATTTTCCATAACACACCTCGTATGTCAGAAAATTAAAATTTTCGTTACTTTCTGAACACACCTCGTATGTCAGAAATATGTTTGTATACTACCAAACTGTTACTTGTATTCGATGGTAAAAATAAAAGTGTTTTAGTTTCAGGAATAAACACCACCCTAACGTAATTTACCCTGTAGTTTCGCACAGTGGGAATAACAAAAGTTTGCTCGTTTGATTACACCGACTGATGTCTGATTTAGATGAAACTTTAACTGTATGCTGTGCAGTGCAGACTTACAGGTGCTGGTTCAAATTGTTTCCGAAACCAGCACGCAATAACGCGGCGAGATGTGCGGACTATGGAAACTTATGGCCACTTGTCCGGATAAAGAGCGAGGCCAAACCGTCCGTTCAGTGGTAGTGTGATTGGCGGGAGTCGATGTTTTTCATGTAAAAACGGAACTGGTTATCCTTTAGAACAAACACGATTCCTATTGGCTGGATTTTATTGCCGGTGTATAGCCCATAACGTCAAAAGATTTTAATAATAGGAAACATGTAGTAACTTTATGTAACAATATCAACATCGTTACTGTTGTTGCCATGGGAATACGTATATTCATATATGCAAAGGCTGCGCTTTTAATATTATACTGTTCGCACATCTGGCAACAAATGTTTTTTGTGTGGATAATATGTTGCTAGGTTAAGGCCGCGTGGCCACCGGAAGTTCAGTCAGTTTAAAAGAACGCGTTTGTTTAGCTTACTGTAACGGATTGCAGGAAACTACTATGTTTAAAAACCGTAACCTAGTTAACAAGAAATAATAAGTTTGTAGCGTGGTGGGGGAAGCTAATTCTGCTTCAAAACCGAACCTAGGCAAAGTCGAAGTTACGTGGAACAGAGCCCAGCGACGCCGCTTCACTGCAATATTCAGTTCTAATAAGTACGTCTGATTTGAAATTATGTGACAGTTTCAAATAACTGTTGTTCAAATAACGGTATTAAAATGTGATTTGTCCTTTATTAACGTGAAAAACTTATATTCGTTACACGAAACTGTTTTGTTAAAGTGATGAAATTGAATTTGTGAAATTGTCTGGATTATTTATTGGAAAATTATTGATTTTGAAAACGTTTGTGCAAGTGTTGAGCGCTATTTATTTTTCACTTTGTTTAAAGATGATTTAATTATCATAGCAAGGCCGAGCGGCCACCAAATGGGGAACAGAGCTGAGCGGAGTGAAGACGAACGGCAACCTGAAACGGAGTTCAGTCAGGCTAAAGAACGCGTTTGTATGTTTAAAATGTAAATATTTAGGCTTACTACAACGGATTGTTTAAAAACCGTAACCTAGGTAACGAGAAATAATAGGTTTGGAGGCGTGGTCAGCGTGGAGGGAAGCAAGTCGGCTTCAAAACCGAACCTAGACCGAGTCGAAGCTACACTGAGCACTGCTCCTTTACGCTTTCCGTGGTTGCAATTATGTTAAAAACAATAGGTTAAGTTTTGAATTCGTAGTCAGCTACGTTCAGCACAAATCCCCTCCTTATTTGGTGACCACGTGGTATAACTCATCAAATATGGAGGGGTAATGTCTCACCAGATTTGGAGGGATACACGAACTATTACACGAACTATTCTCTTGACGAACTTTTTATAGCCTGTTTTTCATTTTAGTGTAAAGTACAGTAGATCCATTCGAAAATAAATAGACTAGCTGCACCTATTGAGAGGATTTAGAAGTCCCTCGCGGTACCGGAGCCTAACTCACTTATACATACAACACTACACTTACGACTTTAACACTTTACACTCACACTTACATTTAGGGAGGCGATAATAGCCTTATTAATCTGAAATTATTTTTACAGTCTTCTTCTTTTCTGCTAGGATTATTATCACTATGTTCAGTATACTGATCTGCCTTCCCTAGCTTCGTCAATTCTACTTTCGTTGACCAGTTTCGGAGAACCTCCATCTTCGAAAACTATATATATATATATATATATATATAACATAATATAATCTCGTAATTATGTTGTATGGGGGGTGCAGACTAGCTGGTGCAGCTATAGGTGCTATTGAGAGGATTTAGACGTCACTCGCGGTACCCGAGTCTAACACACACTTACACTTACAACATTGCGCTTACGACTTTAACACTTTACACTCACACTTACATTTAGGGAGTCGATAATAGCCTTAAAATAACAACAAAAAATCGAAAATATAAAATGAATTTATAGAACTAGAAGAGTATTGTTGTTCATTTTCCGTCAATTATTTCAACAGCCTGATTAATGATTTCCTGTTTCCTGATTGTTTATACCATAACTCTGCCAACGGCATGCTATGCATTAAGCATCCTCTGGAATATTACCAACTGCACAATGTACTCTAATGTAATGCATTACCTCTCTGTTGGGTTTATCTAATTAATGGGATTTATGTTGTCATTGGCGGCCATTATACACTTCATCGGTAATAAACTAATTATTGTTCGAGCCTAATTAGAAGTAATTGTTGCTAGAAATATTTTCCGCATTGTTCTGTCAAAATTTTAGATATACCCGTAACGTTTTCGAGCTTACCGAAGTGGTGTGTGCAGATTTTAACCGACATAATCAGCATTAAAACCTGCATATTGTAAAATTGTCAACTTTAAATTACATTGAAAATACGAAAATGAACCCTGAACGCCGTATAATTAAATTTCTTAATTTCAACGGATTTTGGAAATTCACAACGTTAAATAGAAACAGTATTTAACGCTGAATAACGCGGTGAAATCGGATTTTCCAAAACATTAAACGTAAAAAAAGATACGAATTTTTAAAGATTTGAAATTGCTGTTTTTTAAATCATTTTGCTG
>CM040185.1:17596129-17603629 GCA_022606455.1 Callitettix versicolor | reverse complement strand
AGATACGCAACGGACAATTTTTTAATGTTCGGTGATGCGGAGACGGGAGGAGATAATGTCACCGAAACAGCTGATTTAGTACCACAGCTTTTCTTTTGAAGTTACACTTATGCATTTGGGTAATTTTTGTTGTAATTTTTACTATGAAAAAATAATATAGTCTAATGAAATAAACGCGGCACGCAGCTGTCTCGCAGACGTGATAGAAGCGAAGTCCGTCAACTAATGTTCTTAATCTCAAAGTTTTTTCAAATTCTGATTTCATCATTATAATCAGCAATAATTATTTTATATTCTTCTTCTTTTCTGCTAGGATTATTGTCACTATGTTCAGTATAAAAATGCAGATTTTGAAGTCAGACTTTCAAGAAAATACAGTTTCACAAAAAAGTAATGAATTATTTTAGATTTAAATTGCCGCCAATTTGGAACTGTTAAATAGATTTTGCGGTGTAACGATATCCAGGCACCAAAACCGATTTTTAGTGATAAGCTTATAACTAATCAGAAATAAATTGCAACATGCTTACATATATTATAATTTTTAATCATCTCAAACTCTCAGAACGTCTTCTTAATATATTTATGAAGGTATGGTTTTGTTTTCATATCTTAGTTCATGGTTTCGGTTTGCCATGATGGCCGCTCCATTTGCACATTTTCGGTGAAAATTCGTTAACAATAGTTTCCAATAATACTTTCCTTTGGTATTCGTTAACAATAATGTCAAATAATATTTTCCTTTTGTATTTGTTAACAATAGTGTCTAATAATACTTTCCTTCTGTATTTGTTAATAATAGTGTCTAATAATACTTTTCTTTTGTATTCATTAACAATAGTGTCTAATAATACTGTCCTTTTACATTCGTTAACAGTAGTGTCTAATAATCTTTCCTTTGGTATTCGTTAAAAGTAGTGTCTAATAATACTTTCATTTGGTATTCGTTAACAATAGTGTCTAATAATACTTTCCTTCGGTATTCGTTAACAATAGTGACTAATAATACTGTCCTTTTGCATTCGTTAACAGTAGTGTCTAATAATACTTTCCTTTGTATTCGTTAACAATAGTGTCTAATAATCTTTCCTTTGATATTCGTTAACAGTAGTGTCTAATAATACTTTCCTTTTGTATTCGTTAACAATAGTGTCTAATAATACTTTTTCTTTGGTATTCGTTAACAATAGTGTATGATAATGCTTTCCTTTAATATTCGTTATAAATAATGTCTAATAATACTTTCCTTTGGTATTCGTTAACTATTGTTAACAAATAATTGTGTATAATAATTATAACTATTGTCTATTATCTCTAATAATTGTTAACACTATTGTGTCTAATAATACTTTCCTTTTTTTATTTGTTAACGATAGTATCTAATAATACTTACCTTTGTTATTCGTTAACAATAGTATCTAATAATACTTTCCTTTGGTATTCATTAACAATAGTATCTAATAATACTTTCCTTTTGTATTTGTCAACAATAGTGTAATAATACGTTCCTTTTGTATTTGTTAACAATAGTGTCTAATAATACTTTCCTTTTGTATTCGTTAAAAATAGTTTCTAATAATACTTTCCTTTTGTTTCAGGTGAGTCATACGGAAAATAATAGTATATTCTGTTGCATGGTCAAGTAAGTTTTATAATTTAAAATGTTTTTTTACAATTTGTAATACTGGAAGTACGTTTTTGACTGATTAACATTTCTCTCTCTCTCTCTCTCTCTCTCTCTCACACACACACACACACACACACACACACACACACACACACACACACACACACACACACACACACACACTCACACACACACTCACACTCCCTCAACTCACGCACACTCACACTCACACTCACACTCACACTCACACTCACTCACTCACTCACTCACTCACTACATATATAAATCTGCTGAACCAGTTTTGCTGAGATATCAATTTCTTCTTATTAACGTCAGGAGTGTTTAGAGAGTGATTTCACGCGATATCTCTTTCCGTAAAAAGTTATTTTCTACAGAATGCAGAATGCAGTACTTTTACACTAATTTGTTTTTAAATCCAGGTAGTTTTAATTAAATCCGATAGGTAATGCTGTTGATTGACAACGGGATTTATTTACATTCTGACTTTTATAAACTGAAGGCGTGGGACATACGAGAAATTTCCCCAAATACAGCTGACACTGAAGACGGTAAAAATTATTGTATTTTTATTACTGAAAAAAAATTGCCGTTGTTTTTATTTCCTGAAAAATACCGTAGAGAAGCATGGGCACACAGGAAGTACCGTACAAAATATAATTTAAGAAGTATTCTTGGAAGTTTTGTTTGAACTACAGTATTGTAAAATATTTACAGTTTTTATAAAGCGTAAGATTGTAGATTCGCGTGTTCTTTTGAAAGGTCCTGTACTAAGATCTGGTTGTACATAGTAAACTGATGTTTTAGGTTTATAAAACATCCGCGATCTTGGGAAATAAATTCTGTTCACCAAAGCAATTAGTTTGTTTTCTCGTTTTAATTTAAGTTCACTTGCGTTCAATATTCCAAAGATATTTGTTGAACAATCTTTGAGAAATTTTGCTGATATCGTTTCTGCGATTTTGCTATTTTTTTAAAGTGAAATTCTTTGTTTTGAGAAAAGTTGTTTAATATGTTTCCACTATTGTTTATATTCTGCCAGCATTTATTGTTTACCCAATACACGACTTGCAGAGTGTTAAAACGTTTTGTGTTATTTTAGGACAATTACTTGAGTCAAAACCCTGCTACGAGTCGAGGGTTGTAGGATGGGGATGATGTAATAGTTTTGGCTGTTGGCCATTACCTTGTAACGCCATTATGAATACATTTATGTAGCTCGCTCCGCTATCGTTTATAACGGGCTGGACAATGACGTCGAAGGACTTAATTGTTTATTCGAAATATGGAACATGTAAAAGTATATTCCAAATTGAAAATACATTTTAGTGAAAACAGGAAATATTGTGTTATGGATTTAACATGAACAGTTTTGAAAGGGTTTTTTTAAGCGATAACGCTGTCGTTTACAAAATTGCATTTTATTAAATACAGTAGGAATTGGTTGAAATGTCAATGGGGCCAAGAAAAAATGAAGTTATATTTGAGTGTAATCAATAAAAAAGTGTAGTCAGAAATACAGTATTTAAATATTTACGTGTTATGTAAATTTGTTGAATATAGTAAGCATTAGATTTCCAAAATTAGAAGAAATTAAAGGGGAACTATCAGGCATCGCAATCCTCTGGGCATAATTGTAGTGGGATACAGTTCATATTTGAGAAGAACTATACGTTTCAGGAGACTGACAAATCTTAACAGTTGAATCATGCCTTTATCGGCAGTAGTAATAATTTTCAAGTCTCTACGCTTCCGGCTGGATTTTTGTTATTATCTGTGTGCCAGCGACTTCCTTCCTCTCAGATGCTTTTACGTAACACATGCTTTTACGTACGACACTGTTAGTGTCGGAAAAACAGTTTTTCTCTACGTTAAAGATAGGCTATTGGTTAGTTGATTTATGATTTTTTTTTGGCGTTTAACGTCCAACTATTGTGCACACTTGGGTTAATGCAGACGATGGGATAATTTATAGCGTATGAAAATGCCAAGAACTGGCCGGGAATCGAACCCAGGTCCTCGGGATGAAAGCCCAGTACGCTATCAACTAGGCCACCGAGGCGGCTCTACGAAAAAAAATGACGCTATATTATATTATATATATATATATATATATATATATACTTTATATATATATATATATATATATATTTTTTTTTTTTTTTTTTTTTTTTTTTTTTAACGTTTTTTTGGTGTCCGACTATTGTGCACACGGTTTTAAATATATATATATATATATATATATATATATATATATATATGTGTGTGTGTGTGTGTGTGTGTGTGTTTATATTATATATATATATATATATGTTAGGTATTAAAAATATTAACGGCACGCAACTGTCTCGCTCATTTGTTAAAGCGAATTCCAGAAAAGTAATATAATTTAATAGTCTACTTTATTTTGATGAAAAATTTAATTTGTGCCGAATTTTTGTTTTAAAATAAAGTATGAAAAGAATATAATTACGCTATTATTTTATATTATACATTTTTGAAAATATGATATCACCGCATTAAAATTTGCGAAAATTAAATTAAATTTTGACAAATTAAAATACTTACTAAGATGGCAAAGAAGTGTAAAATAATGAAATTATCAGCTTTTTTCCTGGGGGGGGGGTTGATTAGCCGACGTTTTGAGCAAGTTTAACAGATTAAAACATACGTTTTTGGTACTTGGAGACAAATTTTATAGTCGTATTAGAATTTGAGAACATATGAATTTAAACGTTTTTTCGACCAAACATCTTTCGTATATTATTACGCTAAGCATTACTTGTTTTCTACCCGCCTTGTTGAAACTATTTACGTGGGGTATCTACAGGTTCGTCAAAACACCAGTGAATTCTCATGCCGTATACTTTTCCGATTTTAAAACTTTGCAATAAAACAAAACCGACTTAAAACCGATAAAAGTTCTATAGACAAAATTCCGGAATCAGTATAAAATTGTTCCCGTCAGAGTGCAGCACAGTGTAGGCATAGGTGACAAATAATTGTGTCCGTACAAAAACAGCTGATTGCTTAAAAAACATTGTTGACAGTAATATTTAAATTATTGATGTATCTAAATAATTATTGTCCGGATCAGTTTTCAAAGTAGAATGGGTAAATAATCTAGGGTGGTTCTAATGTGTAAATGTAAAAAATAAAACAATATGATTTTAGTAAACAGTAAATACCGTAAACTAATTGAGGTATGTAATATAAAAAGCGTTATGCTATAAGTATTCATTTGTAAATATTTGAATAAAATACAATGTTAGAACTTAGTCATTAATTTTATAGGTTATACTTTTGAATACGAAAGTAAAAAAAGTAAGATTAAATTACCTAAATATAATGAATGATATTGCTTTCTATTTACAATCTTCTTTTTTTACTTTATTCGTTTCATTTTCTCATTAACTGCGAAAGGACGTACTATCCTAATAGTATTTCATATATACGAGGTGTGTTCAGAAAGTGACGATAATTTCAATTTTTTTAACAAAATATTTATTTATTCTTCTATATTGATGTTTTCGCCTTCAAAATAGTCATCATTGGAGATTATGCACTTGTGCCAGCACTTCTTGCAATCCTCGAAACTTCTCAAACTCGATCTTTGAGATAGCCTTTAGTTCTTTCAGCGATGCGCTTTTAAAGTCATCTACGGCTGAAAAACGACAGCCCTTTAAGGTTCTCTTTATTTTTGGAAATAGGAAAAAGCCACACGGAGCCATGTCTGGCGAATATGGAGGCTGGGGCATCGTTACAGTACTGTTTTTGGCCAAAAATTCACGAACAAGCGATGAAGTGTGAGCTGGTGCATTATCGTGGTGCAAAAGCCATGAATTGTTTTTCCACAGATCCGGGCGTTTTTTTCGAATTTCTTCACGCAAACGGCGTTAAACTTGTAGGTAGTATTCCTTATTGACCTTTTCACCCGGTAGCAGGAACTCATTATGCACTATTCCATTAATATCGAAGAACACAGTGAGCATAACGTTCACGTTCGACCGCACCTGTCGAGCCTTTTTTGGTCTTGGCGAGCCAAAATGCCTTCACTGGAATGATTAAGCCTTAGATTCGACGTCATATCCGTAAACCCATGTTTCGTCACCTGTTATAATACGTTTCAGTAATTCTGTATCGTCGTTGACTTCATTTAGTGACTCCTGAGCAACTTCCATTCGCCGCTGTTTTTGTTCGAAATTCTACAATTTTGGAACGAATTTTGCTGCCACGCGTTTCATACACAAAACACTGGAACCAATGTCATGACATGATCCAATCGATATGCCAACATCATCAGCAATCTCTTTAATTGTGATTCCGCGATTGTTCATAACCATTTCTTTCACTTTTTCCACGTTTTCATCGGTTGTTGATGTGCCGGGGCGTTCGTCATCTTCAACGTCTTCACGGCCTTCTTGGAAACGCATATACCACTCGTAAACTCTTGCTTTACTCATAGCAGACTCACCATAGGCCTTTGTTAACATTTCACACACTTTGTTACACTTTATTTCATTTTTTACGCAAAATTTGACACAAATTCTTTGATCCATTTCTTTTAACAAACGAAAATCGCCGAGCTCATAAAAGCACGTCTAACCTTAGTGGCTGTCAAAGACAATCAACAATGAAAACAGCTGAAAGTTTTATCATACTTCAAGGGCATGTATACCAACATAATAAAAAAAATGTTTGACAATCGGACTCTCCAAGCCCGCGAAATTTAAAAATTCTCCTTACTTTCTGAACACACGCCGTATTTTAAAATTATCATCCTCCATGGTAAAACGAATTTCCATTAAAAAAACTGTTAATTTATTTTCCTGGATTATGTACAAAAATGGAAGCGGCCATACATCCAAATAAAGTGGACTTTTTGTACTCAGAAGGTAGACCATTCCACCAGTTTAGTGGCGTAAAACAACACACTAGTTTTGTTTTATTTAAAATTATTACAATATTAAATATTCGACGTTAATTGAATATCATTCTAATCCGCGGCAACTTAAGCTTAAGTATTCCAAACAAGCAATAACATTCTCAAAATCTACCGTAATCGCTTTGCCCATTGGCTCGTGTATATACGTATTATCTCAACTCGTTAGAGCGGCCAAACTGAGAGCTTTGGATTATTTGCAGATCCTTCCTTAATACAGTTTACTGGGCAGAGGAAATAACTCCCCCCCCCACCGCTATGTTAGCTACGGCAAAAATCCACTAACTCTGTTCAAGAGTGTTACAAAATTCAAACGATACAGTGATTTATTTTTTTAATGAAAATAATCACAGGGCGAAAGTATGCGAAAACGAATTTTCAAAAAGTAAAAATATCAAATAGCACAATAATATTTTTTAGCGTTTTCCAACTGATAAATGAGCTATTGGAACGACCATAATGGTAAGAACCTGATTATAGCCCTTAAAATGAGTTCTAGATCTCTGGATCACTTTTTAAAGAGCTGTAAAACAATATATATATATATATATATATATATATATATATATATATATATATATATATATGAAAAGGAGAAATTTGACATGGAGGAACTGTTTATATGCCAAACGGGATGGATTCCGGCAGAGGCAGCTGAAGTGAACAGCTGATAAGCTTAGCAATCCCACCGTACCTCTAGCTCATACTACTCTCGTTCATCTACACACACACACACACACACGCGCGCGCGCGCGCACGCACGCACGCGCACACACATGCGCGCGCACGCACACACACACACACACACACACACACACACACACACACACACACACACACACACACACACACACACACACACACATACATACACAAACATACACACACATACACACACACCACATAAACACAC
>CM040185.1:17531129-17593629 GCA_022606455.1 Callitettix versicolor | reverse complement strand
TGGTAAAACGTAGTGTATATAAATACCATTAAAAGCCAGTCATATTCATAACATATTATAATTTTGTATAAAAATTATTCATTAATTAAACGGCACCATTTGGGGCGCCAGTTTATAACAAAATGAATTGTTATAAAATGTAAATTTGCATAAGGAGCTTACTTTATTCTACGATTGGCTTTTGACGATAATTGAAAAATTTTATTATTGTAACGTAGCCACCGGACCACATATTCAAATAATTAGGATTATGACCTATTATTCCCGTCTGTGGTCTATCCACTCACCTCGTAAAGGTACCGCGGTTTCGAAACTCTATCGTTTCATCTTCAGGCCGTTATACAAAATGTTAAATCCCACTGTCGAGGTCGTCACAAAGTCAAACAAAACATTAAAACATACATCACAAACACTTAGCACAATTATATTTAAAATATTCACCATGAAATTCGGCTTGGCCAAGCTACACACGCGACTCGTACGTCTTTACATTCTGGACTGCGGAGTCTCCATCATTAGTAGCGCGCCCGTCATTGTTATCAGTTACGGTGCGTCTGTTGGTTTATGTTATTTATTCAAATCACTTATCCTTAGAACCATGTAATATATTAAATTTGATTTAAATGAATGTTTTTCATTGAAAACCAATGAAAAACCGGCCGTAATCCTAATTATATGAAAAATTTTACTCACTTAACTGACACACAACAAAAACAAAACTTTATATACATTACACTTTCGGATTGTTTTCTTCTACTAGGTCAATAATTAACACAACAGACTAGATTGGCTTCTGATAATAATTGAAAAAATTTAATCACTTAACTGAACACACAACAAAAACACAACTTTATATCATAACGCTTCCGGATTGTTTTCTTCTACTAGTTCAATAATTAACACAACAGACAAGATTGGCTTCTGACGATAATTGAAAAAAATATTCACTTAACTGAACACACAACAAAAACACAACTATATATATAACTAAAAATCCCTGGTTCTAAAAATCCCAGTGGAAACACTGGACCTTCAAGATTACAAGCAACTATGATTCGTGCAAGTAATGATAAAAATAGAAGTCCTAAAGGAATGTGCAGAGAGGGTCGGTCTACAGATCTCGTTTAAAAAAACCGAATTCTTCTGTACAAAATTAAATATTCAAGAACTAAACACAAAATACGGTAAGATAAACAGAGTCAAGCACTTCAAATATCTGGGAGAAATTCTTGAACCCACAGGTGGCGAGAAGGCTGCGCAAAAGTTTCGGCTACTGAGAATGAAGAGGGCCCTTGGTATAACGCGTGATATCTACAATAAGAGATGTATGTCGACGCACACAAAAATCAGACACTACAATACTGTCATAAAACCGGAGGTATTATATGCAAGCGAGACGCTAGCACTCCACACAAAAGCTACCATGGAGGGTATTTTGAAGGAAGAACGCAAAATCTTGATGAAGATCCTTGGCCCGAGATTAACAGAAGATGGATACAGGTTGCACTCCCGGAAGACCACAGAGAAGATATCGAACCTGGCAGCAGATATCAGAAGAAGGAGGCTTCTGTTCTATGGACACATCAGTAGACTCCCAACAACGAGACTTGTCAACAGAATCCTTAAGTATATACAAGGTGTCAAATCAACAACGTCGTGGATCGCACAAGTCAGAATAGACCTACATGACGTAGGAATAGACTCAACAGATGCTGAAGACAGGCGCGCATACAGGAGAAAGATGCTCGGTTGGAAGGTACCAGAGAATGAAATCCCAAAGAGAGCAGGGGTAAAATGGACGGAGGAGCGGAAGAGGATCCATGGGGACAGGATGAGGGAGGTGTGGAGGATTAGAAGGAACAAGACATGAGTCGGAGTGTTTTGCGTGATCCAACAGGGTCTATGCGCAAATAATAATAATAATAATAATAATAATAATAATAATAATAATAATAATAATAATAATAATAATATAATAATATATATATATATATATATATATATATATATATATATATCACTTTCGGATTGATTGATATCTGTACAATTTATTACTACTAAATTTAACATTTATGCCATTACCTATTGTGTGCCTTTTTAACTTCTTAATTATCATCTTGTTCAGAATTTATGTTATTTTTTGTTATACTCGTAATTTTTTAAATTTATAAATATTTCTTTACTGTTTTACATGGTTTTTACAATTTTGTTTAACTAAATATACTTGGTTATTTACAAATAATTTCAAATAAAAACTCGATACTTTGTACGTTATTTGCGTTCCACACTGTACTTGCAGTGATTATTAAATTTTGTAAGACCTTCCAGTATGAGTAGACAGTTACTACTAAATTAAGTGCAATAAATTGCTAAAGGAAATGGTGTCACTACCACGAGGGTTTACCACCATCCCCACTTAACAGAAGAAGATCAAAAAAGAAGACAGACATCTACTATCCAACACCACCACTACCCCCACGAATCCAACACCTTCTCGTGCACCCAGGGATGACCCTTGGGGTCTCCTGGGGGGCTTGAGCACGAACCCGTGGTACCAGTATGGCAAAATACCTTAAGGCCTGGACTGGTCACTGGCCCGCTGATCAGCCCACATGGCTTCACAGCTACGGTTTTGGCTTACCTTCCTGTCTGCAGGAAGCCCTACAGACACTCCAGCTCGCCTAGTATGAGTAGACAGCGCAAAACGACTACATAGCGAAGAGACCTCGATTCCCTGGAATCACTCGTTTTTATAAATTTTTCAGTAACACAAACTACTATGTCGTAATCGATTGCAGAAGGCGTGGTTGTTCAAATCCACCAGTCAGAACGCAGTTTTCTCTTTTTTTCACCAACGGTTGCAAAAAAACTGTTTGGTCCCTAACTTTTTATTTAACTTCACGGTTTTGATTGTCATTAATTATGCCGACAAGGACAATCTATCTGACTTTATGCACGCGCCTTTTACATTTATTGGTCCTTATTTAATGCTGTGCACATGTGTCCTAAACACACCCTAAGATTTTAAAGACTTCCTTAGTATAATAGTTTTACATTGATTTCTAAACCTATATTCCATACTAAAGTATCGTTTATACAGTCTATGATATATTGAAAATACGTACAATATTATAACCGAATTTTCCTTAATGCTATCCTCTCGCATGTACATACGATTGTTAGAAACCCTCCTAAAAGCCATTTTTGGAAATTCCGCTCAGCCTCTTCTTTGCATTTTCCATCACCTCTTGCGAATCAGCAAAACGACGTCAATTTGATGTCATTCCAGTCGAGGAAACATGTAAAAAATCCTGTGGTTGAAGGTGGAATAAGGTGTTCCAGAGTAACAACATTGTACTTGCGCGGTATTGTTTCCCCATCAGCGATCGTGTGTCGGGGAGTTGTCGTGCGACGAAAACAAATCGTTGCCTGCCCATTTTCAGGTCGTTTTCGTCTAACTGCGTGACGCGATTTGCGTCCCCAGTGCAACTGTATACTATATACAGCGGAAAGTATTTACTGTATATGTTATCAAGCATTCCAATCACTTATGTATGGAATAGTTGCTTACTAACTGTAGGTCAGCCGCTTAGAAAACGGCCTGCTAAGAACACCAGTGGGACTGAAAGAAAAGCGTGCGAGTGAGAGATTGAGTCCCCACACTCTCTTTCTCCATAATATCCTCCTTTTGTCCTTCACTATCACTGAGTTAGTACTACAGGTTTTTAGACTCAAATTGGCAGACGTCAATGGATTGTTGGAGGGAGCTGTAAGGGAGAAATTCTCGCGCATGTTTCCTACGTTGCTGGAATATAGCGTGATATGCGTGGAAATAAAGTAAGGGTTTCATCTTTGCGTCTTTCCTGTACGCTATTCATGTAAAATATTAAACAAAACAAAGTCATATGTTTAGGTTGTAGACATTAACTGGTGATACGCTTGTATACAAATTTACCGCCTCTTTTTTTCAAAGAGGAAGAAGAAACGTTTGTGCTCGTGTTACTGCGATATTCGTGGCTATCGGATGAACCGCAAATTCGCAAATTTTGAAATTGATAAACGGTTTTGACTGGGTAACGAACAAGCCCAAGCTATTAGCAAAATCTATTTTGTTTCGAGTTGTGCGTGCGCGCGCGTGTGTGTAACAAAACTTTAAAGCTATTTAGAGGTCAGGCATTCTAAAATGAGGCCAAGCTAAATTGAACTGTATTCATTCATTTTAGTGTTTATGTTGTGGGTGTTACCATGACGCCCACGCGAATGCAAATTCGCAAAGAAATAATTTCGCCTGCACAGAATACAAAACTCAGACATCCAATATTATGCTCTACTAGACGGCAATTGATCATAGTTAGAGAAAGGGGTTAGAGTGAGTATCATTTACATGCAAATTACGCGACGCTAATTTGAAATTGAACTAAATACCGAGTTTAATACGATATAAGCTGCAGTCGACAATGTACAACAAAACAGTGTTTGTAGTCATGAAATGATGAATGTAGAAAGACGGTATTCAGGACAAGGTGTAGGAGAATAGGGGCTGGCAGGATGGGGAAGGAGGGGGTAAGCGACGTATTGTTGGGAAACATGCTCAAGTGGGCGGAATCAAGAGGAATTTATCGCGTAGGTAAAATAAATAGGACGCGATGTGTGTGTTTGCGCGTTAAGTAAGAGGAATATTACTTGTTAGGCTGGCGTTGAACGTGAATTCAGTTCGTACTGGATAAATTGACAGTACCGGAAAATGAGACAGATATTGTAAAAACCAGATCTGCGACCTTGAATTACTTCAGAGTTTTTGACAGGTCGTTAATTTTTCCTATGGGCTTCCAATGACTATTAAAATCCCACAAGTAGATATCAAAATAAAAGTCTACCCGTATAGAGCCTCACACACATAGGTTAGGCGAGAATAAAACTGGAGGTTACCTGATATCTTCGCGCTGGTTAGTCATGCTCCCTCTTATCTACGCAATTTTCGGTGTGACTAGTGATGTGAATTCGGATAGGAAAGGACTATTAAAAAGTGAAAGGGATGACTGGGTTTGATTCCTGTCGAGTGGTTGGAAATAGAACTAATAATAGGTTAGGCGAGAATAAAACTGGAGATTACCTGATATCTTCGCGCTGGTTAGTCATGCTCCCTCTTATCTACGCAATTTTCGGTGTGACTAGTGATGTGAATTCGGATAGGAAAGGGCTGTGAAGGATTGAAAGGGATGACTAGGTTTGATTCCTGTCGAGTGGTTGGAAATGGAACTAATGATAGGTTAGGCGAGAATAAAACTGGAGGTTACCTGATATCTTCGCGCTGGTTAGTCATGCTCCCTCTTATCTATGCAATTTTCGGTGTGACTAGTGATGTGAATTCGGATAAAAAGGACTGTTAAAAAGTGAAAGGGATGACTGGGTTTGATTCCTGTCGAGTGGTTGGAAATGGAACTAATAATAGGTTAGGCGAGAATAAAACTGGAGGTTACCTGATATCTTCGCGCTGGTTAGTCATGCTCCCTCTTATCTACGCAATTTTCGGTGTAACTAGTGATGTGAATTCGGATAGGAAAGGACTGTTAAAAAGTGAAAGGGATGACTGGGTTTGATTCCTGTCGAGTGGTTGGAAATGGAACTAATAATAGGTTAGGTGAGAATAAAACTGGAGGTTACCTGATATCTTCACGCTGGTTAGTCATGCTCCCTCTTAGCTACGCAATTTTCGGTGTGACTAGTGATGTGAATTCGGATAGGAAAGGGCTGTGAAGGATTGAAAGGGATGACTGGGTTTGATTCCTGTCGAGTGGTTGGAAATGGAACTAATAATAGGTTAGGCTAGAATAAAACTGGAGGTTACTCCTATGCAATTTTCGGTGTAGCTAGTGATGTGAATTCGGATAGGAAAGAACTGTTAAAAAGTGAAAGGGATGACTGGGTTTGATTCCTGTCGAGTGGTTGGAAATGGAACTAATAATAGGTTAGGCGAGAATAAAACTGGAGGTTACCTGATATCTTCGCGCTGGTTAGTCATGCTCCCTCTTATCTATGCAATTTTCGGTGTGACTAGTGATGTGAATTCGGATAAAAAGGACTGTTAAAAAGTGAAAGGGATGACTGGGTTTGATTCCTGTCGAGTGGTTGGAAATGGAACTAATAATAGGTTAGGCGAGAATAAAACTGGAGGTTACCTGATATATTCGCGCTGGTTAGTCATGCTCCCTCTTATCTATGCAATTTTCGGTGTAACTAGTGATGTGAATTCGGATAGGAAAGGACTGTTAAAAAGTGAAAGGGATGACTGGGTTTGATTCCTGTCGAGTGGTTGGAGATGGAACTAAATTAGTAGCTTACAAAAGTGCAGGATTCAAAACAAAAAACTGTATACTACTAATAATTTATACTGTAAAGTAGGAAGTGGACAACTGTTACATTGGCCCAGAACATGTGTGGAGTATCTTATTCTGTAGCGTGCAGGCATACCTTACAATGGGTTTTTATGAGGAACATCAAAGGTCTTGGGAGAGAATGACATTGTACAAAGAGGATGCCTGCAGGTCCAAGGTCCATAGGCTGATCCGTGGAGAGTGTTGGGGTTTCTGACGGGTCGCTGGACATTCTGCGGTCATCTGGAGATGGGTTTTCATATGACAATTTTTTTGTGTAGCAAATGTTTTCAGCTAAGGATACAACTCGGAAAATAATTTTTGACAGGAAACGACTTAAATCCGTAGGCACTCTATGGAGTGAGGGACAGACGGTGGAACAGGGCACATCATCCGAAGCATCTCACGGTTTTCTATGACCTGAAGTTGGATTGGGAAGAATGACATTGTGAACGAAGGTGTACAATTAGCTGTATAACTGAGTGGAAAAACAAAGTGAAAGATTCACCAAACCTTGTAGCAGCCTACCGGGATTGCAGTGGAGTCCTGACAAGTACTGTATAGCCGTTACTTACTTCATGAGTGCCGCCCAAAACTTTTTTGTCTGTTTTTCGTGTAAAAAAAAATGTTGGGTATGACAGCAACAAGTAATAGTGACAAAGTAAAGAAACGCTACACAAACTTTCTCTGATTCATGTAAGTTATTGGAAGGTGATTTCTCGAAATCTGTTTAGGCATTTAGTATGAAGATTCGAAACTGAACTTTCGATTAGCGAGTAAATTGTAAAATTATAAAAAACCTCCACAAAAAATATATAAATATTAAAACAAATAGTGTCTCGATACACATACACGCCTGTATACACAAACACAAATTCTTTGAAAGTTGAAAAAATAGTTCAAAGGTTATAAGCAAATAAGGCCTAAAAGTTAAACTGAAAGCCCGACATCGAGATTATAGAACTTTTTGATGATTGCAGCCCAAATGATTGGATAGTTTTCATGTGAAAGAACTTTATATTAACGATATTTGTAAGCACTTATTTTCTTACAAATTTTAACATTTGAAAAGATATCACCGAATCGTAGTTAACATTTTGGCACATAAAACAAAAGATATGATTTTCGAATTTTGTCCTCTAAACTACCCGTGTATGTTCTATCAAAATGTCTTCACTAATGTTTGGTCTAGTTGTCGAACAATGCATTAATTACTCATAAAACTAAATGTAACGAAACGTGATGAACTTGTGTTGAAAAATTATGCAGATTTTTCATTTTTTTCAATAGCTCCTAAAGTGTCATTTGGGGAGGGCGTGGTTAATAGCCCTCCATACGTTTTGTTCTGCTATCTGTTCACTACGTTTAAACAAAATGCCAACCGATTTGAAAGAACCTAAAATTCACAATCGTGACTACAAAATTTCATCAAAATCGATTAAGTAGTTTAACATTAGCAAGCACGCAAGCACGCGCGCACACACACATGCACACACACGCACCCACGAACACGCACGCACGCACACGCACGCACACGCACGCACACACGCGCACGCATACACGCACGTACACACGACCACACACACACACACACGCTCGCGCGCGCGCACGCACCTACACACACGCACGCACACATACACTCGACTACATAGTGACTGAATCAGAATACCTGAGCTATTGTTATGAATGAAAACAGACTCTTTTAATACCCTGTTGCCACGGTAACGTGAGACGAAATCAATACCTGGCCATTAATATTTGTAGAGTCTGATAAGAAGTAGTGTTGAGGATGTGCCGTTTGCAACGGGAAAAACGCGTTTAACAGTTTGAAATATCAAAGCGGTTCGCGAATGGATTCGTGTAGGCGTAGGGGAAGGTGTTTTACGTCAAAATGAATTTGCTAAGAAAATGTTATTATCGCCGCGCACAGCTGCCTGACTGGCGCGATGGAAACGAATTTCCAATAACTCGACACCTACCACCTACGTTGAGGTTTGCTGTGAAATCGAAAAATATCAAAAGTAATTTGCGCTGACTTTAAAGGTAAATATTCGAACAAATATTAAATATCGTGAAACATTTTACACGGCGCAGTGAAATATTTAAGTAATTAGGATTACGACCTATGCTTTCCGTCAGTGGTCTATATACACACCTCGTAAAGGCTACTACGGTTTCGAAACTTTATTGTTCCATCTTCAGGTCGTAATACGAATCCCTTTGTTGAGGTCGTCACAAAGTTGAAAACACAAGATACAAACACTAAACGATTAAAATACACACGATAAAATTTGGTTTCGCTAAACGATACAGTCCGGAATGTAGCGACAATGTGTCGCACGTATCGTTTGGCCAAACCAAATTTTATCGTGTGTATTTTAATCGTGTAATTGTGTTCAGTGTTGGTGACAAATATTTTTAATGTTTTGTTTAACTTTGTGACGACCTCGACAGAGGGATTTAACATTTTGAATTACGGCCTGAAGATGGAACAGTAGAGTTTCGAAACCGCGGTAGCCTTTACGAGGTGAGTAGATAGACCACTGACGGGAAGGTCATAATCCTAATTACTTAAATATGTGTTACAGTGGCTGTGTGGAAATAATGAAATATTTAGTGGTGTGTTCAGTTTAGCATACTGTCCTGGAAACCCAACATAAATGCAATCAAAAATGAGCTTTAAAATAAGATAATAAATTATATTATTTAACAAAAATGTGTGACAGTCTATTTTTGCTTATTGTTATGGTTTTTTCGGGTATCATTTGTGTCGGAAAAATACACGATATTTCTAGAGTATTAGAGATATCCCCAGTTGTTCTTTTCTTAAAACAATGTCATGCGCGATAGGGTCTCATTAAAACTATGTCCGTTTAATGTATTGCTTCATGTATTGAGACGTGTTCGTGTCGTCAATTGTTTTGAAATACATTCAGTACAGTACAAAGTTCTATGTTTCTAGTTGTTATTTATTAATTAGTATAATTATATTTATTACTGAAATTAAAGAAATATCATTCTACTAAGAAACATAAAATATTAAATCATGAAATTATAGGTATTATATTTTTTACAGTACAGAAAAAAACGAAGTTTGGCTATTAAATAACGAAACTGACGCTGCGGCGAAACAAGTGCGCATGCGCCAACCGCCATTGACCGACTGCTGTTTAGTGTGAAGCTTTCTCTTCAGAATGCAGTTAGTCTCGTTTGTGTAATCAACACAGTTTAGTCATAACCTTTATTTCCGTTAGTGTTGTTATTTTGCTTTGCCGGAAAAAATGGTTAGCGTAATAATAGAGCAACGAATTGTTGTTAAATTTCACTTAAAACTTGGAAAAACCGCTACTGAAACTTATAATTTACTGAAAGAAGTGTATGGCAGTGAATGTTTATCGCTGGCACGTGTTTTTGAATGATTTAAGCGTTTTCAAGATGGCCGACCAGACGTTGAAGATGATTCGCAGCCAAGTCGCCTTTCAACATCAAAAACGGATGACAATGTCGAAAACGTTGCTAATTTGATTCGGTCTGACCGTCGATTAAATTCGTGCAATTGGTGAAACTGTAGGCATTGATAAAGAATGTGTACGGCAAATTTTACGTGACAATTTGAACATGCGCAAAATGTGTGCACAATGGTGCCAAAAATTCACACGTTTGAACAACAAGCAGCTCGCAAAAATGTTTGTACTGACACTTTGGATGTCATTGAATATGACCAAAATTTATTGGAAAGGATAATAACATGTGATGAATCGTAGTTTTTTACGTATGATCCGGAAAGAAAGTGCCAATCCATGCACTGGAAGACTCCCAACTTCACCAAGAGCCAAAAAACCAAGAATCAGCAAGTCAAAATTTAAAGCAATGATAATTTTTTTTTTCGATATTCATGGGGATTGTCTACCTTCACTGGGTTCCTGAAGGTTAAACAATTAATCAATATTACTACCTTGAGGTACTTGGTAAACTACGTGAAAGAGTAAGGAAAAACGACCCGAAATATGGAAGGACAAATCATGTGTTTTCCACCAAGACAATGCGCCAGCTCATTCCGCGTTATCTGTCAAGAGGTTTCTGGCCAAGTACAGCATCCCAGTGTTAGAACATCCACCTTACTCACCATACCTTGCACCATGTGACTTCTATCTGTTCCCTAAGGTGAAATCTGCATTAAAAGGGACGAGATTTGAGTCCGTGGAATCTGTAAAAGTGAAAGCGGCAAGAGTCCTAAAGGAGTTGACAGAAGATGACTTCCAGCACTGTTTCCAACAATGGAAAATTCGTATGGAGCGTTGTAGGGATAGAGAAGGGGTGTATATTGAAGGTGATAATAAGTAATTATGTATAAAATGAAAATAAATTTTTTACTACGTCAGTCTCGTTATTTAATAGCCACACCTCGTATTAAACGATATAAATGCACAATAAAATTTTTTTAATAAGATATGCTTATAACATTTCAGATTATTTTTTAATTTGTACATTACCAAATAATAATAATGTATAAGCTTAAATTTAACTGAACGTTAAACTGCAAAAAAAGAAGAAATACTCTACGCAAAAATCATTTATATTCATTGGTGCAAAAGTATATTTCATATTCTATGGATAAAGATTTCTGGTCGAGTTAGCAAGAGACCAGGAGTGCTTATGTAAACTCCAACACGTGGATTATGATAATCGCATCAAAGAAAATATATAGAAAAGATTTGCTTCTAAATTAAAGTCTTTTACAGAAATATTGTAAAAGCAAATGTAACAACATCTTCTTCTTCCAATCGATTCTGTTCAACTGAAGAGAAAACCGTACCCGCTAAACAGTTCTTAAATTGAAACTGACAGGCTGAACTGACAGTGATAACGGATCAGAAAGTGTACAGCACCAGCCATCACTCCCACATTTATGTGGCAGTTGTATCATACGAACAAATAAAACATGTGATATTAATTCAACAGCTGATTAAAGTTTCGTTGTGTTCCTTTGTTCAACTTAACTTCAACAGTGCCATTGTTCTTATATCGTCAAGTGATTCGATCTGTTTTAACACGTTATCATGTTTTAGGGCTGGTTGTGATGTTGGATTTTGTGCGTCGCGGGATACGAGGAACATTTATATATATAACAATGTTATATATATAACAATATTATATATATAACATGGGATTGTTATTTATATATAACAGTATATTTTGCGCATTGAAAATATCATATTAAATTAATTATAATTTAAAATTTTTTGTGTTTCCGCCCTGGATCGAATCGTGGACTTTGCGCGTTTGAGGCGCCCGTGATAACCTTACCATTACACTACGGAAACTAAGAAGACGTTTGACCGATGTAAATATATGAAAAAAATAGTTCATTAAATTTTGATTATTCTTATTTAATTTTGAATAATATGTAATAGTGAAAGATCAATTGTTTTATAATAATTCGTAACAATCAGCTGATTTCATTGAACAGCTGATAGGCTGTAATAAGTTTCAGGTTGTTGTTTAAAAACTAGTTATGTTAATTTGGCTTTTATATTTATTCGTAACGATCAGCTGATTACATTGAACAGCTGATAGGCTGTAATAAGTTTCAGGTTATGTTGTTAAAAACTAGCTATGTTAATTTGTCCTTTATATTCATTCGTAACGATCAGCTGATTTCATTGAACAGCTGATAGGCTGTAATAAGTTTCAGGTTATGTTGTCAAAAACTAGCTATGTTAATTTGTCTTTTATATTCATTCCTAACGATCAGCTAATTTCATTGAATAGCTGATAGGCTGTAATAAGTTTCAGGTTATGTTGTCTAAAACTAGCTATGTTAATTTGTCTTTTATATTCATTCGTAACGATCAGCTGATTTCATTGAACAGCTGATAGGCTGTAATAAGTTTCAGGTTATGTTGTCAAAAACTAGCTATGTTAATTTGTCTTTTATATTCATTCGTAACGATCAGCTGATTTCATTGGATCGATAGGATATAATAAGTTGTCGTTAGTAGCTAGCTATGTAATTTATCGATTTATCAAAAGAAATCTTAAAATAACAAATAATACAATAAATATAAGATCTTTCAATTGAATAAATTCAATTTTTAAAAAAAAGAGAAACAACTTCTATTATTGAACCAAACATACAAAACTCGTGTTGTGTTTTCGAACAAATTATTCTTGTTAAAACAAAAAGGAGAAGAAAAAGTGATACATGATTTTTATTTTTGGTTGAATAACAGGATTTTTCCAGTTAGTGTGTTCAGTTGTTAAAAGGAATAAATGGGTAAAGGTTATTTGTTAAATTAATTAAAGTGTTGAAATTCTTTTTATATTCTTCTTCTTTTTTGCTAGAATTATTGTCACTATGTTCAGAATAATAATCTGTCTTCCCTAGCTTCGTCAATTCTTCTTTCGTTGACGCGTTTCGGAGAACCTCCATCTTCAAAAACTATTTCTATACTCAAATAGTACTCAAATAAGTATAAAATAGTTTTTGAAGATGGAGGTTCTCCGAAACGCGGCAACGAAAGACGAATTGACGAAGCTAGGGAAGGCAGGTTATTATACTGAACATAGTAGTTAAAGTGTTCACTATTTTTCTGGAGACCGTTAATGATTTTTAAACAGAACAAGTTTCTGCCAGTCAGTGTAACGATACCAGACTAGCGAATTGTGTACGTTCTTTTCCCTCGGATACAGCTGTAACGATTTAGACGTAATGTTCCTACACAACTTCAGTTCTCAGCGGGTGGCCTCTGTTTCACGAATCTGGTCAAAGAATTTCCTTATTGGAAAAGTTCCCGGCAGCGAAAACTCTTGCCGAGCTTGTTTAGCAAGTTTTTTTCTAAATTAGCCCAAACTGCGCGCGATGATCACACTTTTTCAAATTACGTGTTTGTTTTTCAATTAAAAGGTCATTACGCGTTCAATTAACAAGATGTGTTTATTAAACAACTGTTTTAATGAACTTTTATTTAAAAGTGATGACGTTATTTGTACGTAACGTACCCAGTTATGGAACACGAAATGAACGCCGAAGTATATATACAGGGTGTCTCGGGAAGAATGTGACGTGCTCTGATAGTGAAAACAAAGACAAGAAGTATGCGTTCGCAAATGTTTCGTTAACGAGTTACTGGTGGCGAAATATTTTGTCTGATTTCTGTTCTTCCGTGCACTAAGCCGTAGTGATTGTCTTACAGCGTATAATAACCTTAAATAGACCGAGGTACTTTCGGTAACATCCAGGATGGTTATAAAGTGTCCACTGGGTAAACCAGAGTTTTGGGAACTTTTATTTTTAAAACTAATATCAATAATAGAAAACGTGTTATCTACTAAAGAAATACATTTAATTTAGGCTCCCTGAAAATATGATTTATATTTGACAAACAACTTGTAGCTAGAAATTTATCAAGCCGCCTCGGTGGCTTAGTTGATAGCGTACTAGGCTTTCACCCCGAGGACCCGGGTTCGATTCCCGGCCAGGGCTTGGCATTTTCATACGCTATAAATCATCCCATCGTCTGTATTAGCCCAAGTGTGCACAACAGTCGGACGTTAAACACAAAAAAAGAAGTTTATCAATTTTAAATTTCTATACGTGCTGAACTAATCCGATAATTCTGGATGTGTTTACAATTGGAACAAATATTTTACTCACTGAGTTTCCCACAAACATATTGTCACATGAACAACAAACAGTTGTTTTATACAGTTTGTTTATCATTTCCTCCACAGGTGGAGCACAACACATATTGCATATGAATAAAAAGTTGCAGGTATACCAACTGTAACAGTGAAAAAACGGTAATGCTTGTAAATTTGGGAAACTATTATTGTAATTTTTGAAAAGTAATAGAAGCCTAATGCAGTTATTTTCAAAACTACTACTTATTGGGCTACACGGTGGACAAGGTCAAAATATGCCCACGTAAGGCAGTAAGAACTCCTGCCTCAAAAAAAAAAGAACGCTAGAAATTTGAAATGTTTAAAATAAATAAAAATATTTAAAATAAATGTTTTTTGGTACAAAATATTTTTTTAAAATTTGTTTGCAATATTTATTGACACTTCTTTGGTTCATCTTTGGTTAGGGTTAAGGGGCAGATTTTTGTGTTTTTTTTTATTTGAAAATTTGTAGAAAAAAAGTCTTATAATTGTACCTGTAATGTTTTTTTAATACAAAAAATAACATAAAATACAAAAACTAATGGCAAAAATACAATGTTTACGTTTAGAGTAAAATAACTTTGTTAAATTACTGATAAATGCATTCAATTTCTAAATAAAACTTTTAGATAATTGAATAAAATGGTTTAAATAAAGTATATAAAAAATACAAACGTAAGTATTTCAATATTTGTTAAAAAGTAATTCAAAATTTTGGAAGGTTTCAACTAGGTACTGACCGGAACAATGATATGAATAGTAAAAAACAAAAGAATTAATTTTGATTAAGTTGATTTCTTTTTTGATGTGTCTGGTTTTTTAAAAAATTCGATTAGTTATTATTGAAAAAAAATATTAAGTTCTGAGATCTATACTATCCAATTTTTCAATACTTAATTTCAATGAAGGAGCGGAAATTTGGGCTCCTCCATTGTTTATTACAAAGTTTGTTACAGTCTTTGTGATACACCCTGTATGTTGTTCAGACTTGTGCCCATACAGTTCTAGTCTGAAGTCGGAAATGTGGTAAAATAGTTTTTATCCTGTTCTGCTCATTTCTTTTATATCCTTTATTTACCATTTAGTTTTATTTTATTGTTTTTGTAGTTATAAAAATATTTATTTTGAAAAAAGTCATTTCTAAGCAATTTAATTTTTTTACCGATACATAATTAGTAAGTTAGGTACGGTAACTTGTAAGTTTATATACATTTCGCACAGTCATAAATTGTCTGCATTTATTTTACTATTTTATAATACACCTCTATTTTTATTTGAAAAGTTTTTAATAATTAGTATTTTTCATATGAAATTTACTAACGCAATAAACAGCACTGAGCAGTGAGCAGTTAGAGCACGGCAGTACTTTGTCTTATTAGTAAACTGTTCTCTAAACTGTGATTAAATCACTGCTACTTTTCACTGTTCTAAGCTAACAGGAAAACATTCTAAAACCCTCCACTAGGTCAGTCGATTGCAGTGCCTGAGGTTTTATAATCCCTTCCTCTAGTATATAATCTATTCTAATTGTTATATGATACAATATTTTCCATCATGTCTGCGGGGAAGATTGGTGCCGTGATTAATTGATTAATTTGTGGGCAAATTTTCTGTCAAGCATTTTTATTTAATGTGAAGAATATTCGCCCCAGCTCTAATTCTTCCAAGTTACACATAAAAAAATTGGATTATTAATGTCAGTTTGTTTTTAGAAGATTACAGTGGATAATGTGTCCTCTTTGCACACAATAGCTAATCTTTCTTTCAAGTGTGTAATGTGTCCTCTTTGCACTCACTGGCTAATCTTTCTTTCAAGTGGGTAATGTGTCCTCTTTGCACACACTAGCTAATCTTTCTTTCAAATGGGTAATGTGTCCTTTGCACACACTGGCTAATCTTTCTTTCAAGTGGAAAATGTGTTCTCTTTGCACACACTAGCTAATCTTTCTTTGAAGTGGATAGTGTGTCCTCTTTGCACACACTAGCTAATCTTTCTTTCAAGTGGATAATGTGTCCTCTTTGCACACACTAGCTAATCTTTCTTTGAAGTGGATAGTGTGTCCTCTTTGCACACACTAACTAATCTTTCTTTCAAGTGGATAATGTGTCCTCTTTGCACACACTGGCTAATCTTTCTTTGAAATGTATAATTTGTCCTCTTTGCACACACTAGCTAATCTTTCTTTCAATTGGATAATGTGTCCTCTTTGCACACACTGGCTAATCTTTCATTCAAGTGGATAATGTGTCCTCTTTGCACACACTAGCTAATCTTTCTTTCAAGTGGATAATGTGTCCTCTTTGCACACATTAGCTAATCTTTATTTCAAGTGGATAATGTGTCCTCTTTTCACACACTAGCTAATCTTTCTTTCAAGTGGATAATGTGTCCTCTTTGCATACACTCACTAATCTTTCTTTCAAGTGGATAATGTGTCCTCTTTGCACACACTGGCTAATCTTTATTTCAAGTGGATAATGTGTCCTCTTTTCACACACTCGCTAATCTTTCTTTCAAGTGAATAATGTGTCCTCCTTTCACACACTCGCTAATCTTTCTTTCAAGTGGGTAATGTGTCCTCTTTGCACACACTGGCTAATCTTTATTTCAAGTGGATAATGTGTCCTCTTTTCACACACTCGCTAATCTTTCTTTCAAGTGGATAATGTGTCCTCTTTGCACACACTAGCAAATCTTTCTTTCAAGTGGATAATGTGTCCTCTTTGCATACACTCGCTAATCTTTCTTTCAAGTGGGTAATGTGTCCTCTTTGCACACACTCGCTAATCTTTCTTTGAAATGTATAATTTGTCCTCTTTGCACACATTAGTTAATCTTTCTTTCAAATGGATAATGTGTCCTCTTTGCACACACTAGCTAATCTTTCTTTCAAGTGAGTAATGTGTCCTCTTTGCACACACTAGCTAATCTTTCTTTCAAGTGGATAATGTGTACTCTTTGCATACACTCGCTAACCTTTCTTTGAAATGTATAATGTGTCCTCTTTGCACACAGTAGCTAATCTTTTTTTCAAGTGAGTAATGTAACCTCTTTGCACACACTAGCTAATCTTTCTTTCAAGCGGGTAATGTGTCCTCTTTGCACACACTAGCTAATCTTTCTTTCAAGTGGATAATGTGTCCTCTTTGCACACACTCGCTAATCTTTCTTTGAAATGTATAATTTTCCTCTTTGCACACACTTATTAATAAACCTGTTTCCGCAAAGTTTATTGCACCGTTTATTCATTGCGTAGCCGGTATTGTTTAATTAAATCATTTGTTTTCAACCTATATAACCTCACCCCTCCCGGCTGCAACCTGTTCCTAAAAAATAATAAGTTAAATCCCGCGATATATTCTTTCAATTTAATTTCGCTAACAAAAATACCAAACGCTCGTCTCTCGGTAAAACAAAACTTTACCTCTGTCATTTAAATACACGGCGCACGTAATTTATCTCTATTACACCTGCTTGAACACGCACACCCTAATCTCACCCCTACGCATCCCCTCCCCCTCTCCGCTAATCCAAGCCGGGTTCATCTCAGTTCTGTTGCTGAACACTCATTACTTGTAGGACCTTGCTCGAGTCGTGTTGCCAAGTAATTGCTATAATATTGAAGAGCGGAGAGTTAGATTCTTGACGTCACAAATCGTTATAAGCACGGGGAAGGGAAGAACTGTAGCCTACGGGCTTACAGGGACATAGAGTGTAGAAGGGTTTTGGGGCAAGACTCTCTGAGAGTTACAGTCCATCATTGATACAATTAATTCTGAGTAGTTTTTAATGGGTAAAGATTGCTTTAGACAACAAATCAATCACCATAACTGGTAATAAATTGTGCATATACATTAAGTCGGAGGATTTTCAAGTTTTGATTATCAGCCGGGTGGAGTAAAAGAGATTTGAACTTAATAAAAAAAATGTTTTCAATAAAAAATACGCATATTATATTGTTAAAATAACGTTTGTGTAATACCTGATTAATAATATGTTTAAGAATATCAGAAACTACATGTATGGGGTACTTACAGGTTTGTTAAACACCAGGGAACTCTCATGCTTTATACTTTTCAATTTCAGTGCTTTACAATAAAATAAAACGGACTATAAAAACAATAAAAGATAGTAAACAAAATACCAGGATCAGTATTAAATGTATCTCTGAGAGTGCAAGTGTTATACAGTATAATACTTATAATAATTTATTAATTAGTATAATACTTATTGTCACTGAAAATAATGGGAATATCATTCTACTAGGGAACATAAAATATTAAATCAAGAAGTTATCGAGTTATATATTTTTTATAATACAGACAAATATTAAACGATATAAAGACATTTATAATTTTTTTAAATAAGATATGCTGTATAAAATTTCGGATTATTGAATGTATTTTATTAATTTGTACAGTACCAAATAATAATAATGTCTAAACGTAAATTTTATATGATTACGCTAAGCATTACGATTGATTTTGTACTTAAAATAAGGATCTGCTCTATTGAAACTACACATATTGAGTACCTACAGGTTCGTCACAACAACAGGAAACTCTCACGCCTTATATTTTTCCATTTGAATGCTTTAAAATAAAACTGACTTAAAACCGATACAAGATCTGTAAGCAACATTACAGAAGCAGTATAAAGTGTCCCCTTGAGAGTGCAGCACAATGCAAGAATAAGTGATAAGTAATTGTGCGTGTGTATCAAAACAGCTGATTGCTAAAAAAAACCTTGTTGAAAGTAATATTTAAATTATTACTGTATCCAAGACTGAAATAATTATTGACCGTATCAGTTAGTTTTTTTGTTAAAAATACTTGGGCTTCGCAGCTGATATATATATATATAATTCATATATTATTAGCACTGCTATCGATTTTGTGCCAAAAATAAAGACATGCTTAATTGAAACTACATGTGGGTCTCTAGAATACCAGGGAACTCTCATGACTCACATGTTTCCATTTTATGGCTTTATTATAAAATAAAACCGACTTAAAACCGATAAAAAGATCTGTAAAAAAATTCCAGGAGCAGTATAAAGTGTCCTTATGAGAGTGCAGGGCAATGCATGTATATAAAAAAATACATTGTTAAAAGTAATATTTAAATTATTACTGTATCAAAAACTTAAATAATTATTGACCGAATCAGCTTTGAAAGTAGAATCGGTAAGACAATCTTGGCCATTTCTAATACGTAAATATTATTAAATTAAACTCTGCTTTTAGTAAACAGTAAATACTATAACCTAATTTAGGTACGTAATGTAAAATCCGGTTATAGTAGATTTCGTTTGTAAATATTTCAATTAGGTACAATGTTAGAATTGACTTTTATTGGTTTTAAATACGGAAGTAGAACAAAGTAAGACCTATTGTATTAAATAATCTAAATATAATGAATGACATTATATTTAATTTTACGTGAGATTCCAAGACACTCCGACTTGTCTTTGTGTGGTGTTGCAGACTCCCCAGACTCCGAGCGTCTGCTGACGTACTTATGTACGGTGGATCGTCCACCTGGGGCAAATTTCACATCACACATTTCCATGAATAATGAAAGTTATATTTTGAGTGACCCAAAGGTCACAGTGATACAACCAAGATTGTAAATCCTGGAGGTAGCTCTTCCGCTCTCTCCGCCGTTGGGAAATTCATTTCCTCGTCCGCCATTGAGACCGTTGGCCGATTTTCACTTAGTAATCCTAGGCAGGGGCTCTATCACAGGGTGCTACCATCCGAAGCAAGATGGACCCTGGTTTTTTTACGAGGTTGTTACTCCTCCCCCTCCACATTTCCCCATCTTTCAAAGACAGGCCCGGGCTTGGGACCGGCTTGCGGCGGTGTTGCCTTGAAACCTTGAAAAACTGTCAGATACTATGAGAAAAAGGAGAATAAATTTTTACGGCCATCTTTTTAGAATGAACTCCAATAGATTGACGAAACAGGTGTTTGATTTTTTCCATAATCGTAAAACAAAACCGAACTGGTTTAAAGAAATTGAAAAAGACCTAAGAGAATTAAAAATTACAGAAAATTCACTGCTTGACCAAACTGCTAAGATAAGTACCAAGGACGAAAGAATAAGATTCCAAGATAAAACCAAAATAAGACCTAAACCTGTCATTTCGGAAGATGAGAGGAAAAGAAGATCGGAAAGAATGAAGAGCTACTGTGAACAAAGGAAAGTACAGCGCGCAAGAAATGATTGATTCAGCGTACCCCAAAGAGGGTGAAACGAAAAGAAGAAGAATGACATTATTTAAAACAACTAAGAACGCCTTTCTGTACAATGATGTACATTATGATTCTTTTATTTTTCCACTAACTGCTGAAGGTCGCACCGGCTCATTATTTTTGTAATTAATAAAGCAAGTATTTTGTATAGTAAAATATTTATCAAATAAACACACTGCACCAGGGTTGCTTTTAAATGACACTCGGTTTACATGTAGTTCAGGAATTCTGCCCGCTCGGTACGCGGGTGGAGGTGGTTGTAGGAGGGAAATGAAGTTTGTATTTTACAAAAACATTTCTCACGTCACAGGTTATCCTTCGCGTGCAAATGGAAGAATTTAATAAATATATGTTTGCAAATATTTTTTACGTTTTTTAATACCAAACTTTGTGCCCGTGGTTTTTATTTATGTTTTGTGCCCCTATGTGTTTATGTTCTTTTTATTCTGAAGGGAATGTTTGCCCTTTAATGTACTAGGTAAATTGTTAGACATACTGCTGATGTAGTTTTAAAAAAATGTAAATATAAAAGGGTTATTGTTTGCATTAATATTTTTACTTTGAATATTAGCTGAATACTCGTTCTTTGAACTGCATTTTTACTTTGTATTATTTAAACTAAACACGTGAAATGCATTACAAAATGAAATTTTATATAAAAATTCTCTTTGCGTAATTTATAACACGTTCTTTACTATCATACTTTTAGCAAAGTGTGTGTGTGTGTGTTTTTTTTGTGTTTTTAACGTCCGACTATTGTGCACACTTGGGCTAATGCAGACGGTGGGATGATTTATAGCGTATGAAAATGCCAAGCCCTCGCCGGGAATCGAACCGGCTTTCATCCTCGGGCTGAAAGCCTAGTACGCTATCCACTAGACCACCGAGGCGGCCTGTGTGTGTGTGTGTGTGTGTGTGTGTGTGTGTGTGTGTGTGTGTGTGTGTGTGTGTGTGTGTGTGTGTGTGTGTGTGTGTGTGTGTGTGTGTGTGTGTGTGTGTGTGTGTGTGTGTGTGTGTGTGTGTGTGTGTGTGTGTGTGTGTGTGTGTGTGTGTGTGTGTGTGTGTGTGTGTGTGTGTGTGTGTGTGTGTGTGTGTGTGTGTGTGTGTGTGTGTGTGTGTGTGTGTGTGTGTGTGTGTGTGTGTGTGTGTGTGTGTGTGTGTGTGTGTGTGTGTGTGTGTGTGTGTGTGTGTGTGTGTGTGTGTGTGTGTGTGTGTGTGTGTGTGTGTGTGTGTGTGTGTGTGTGTGTGTGTGTGTGTGTGTGTGTGTGTGTGTGTGTGTGTGTGTGTGTGTGTGTGTGTGCGTGTGTGTGTGTCTTAACACTCTTACGTTCGCTATTTTGGCACAAAAACCGAAAAATGTACTTCGCTCCAAAAACCGTTTAATGGTTTAAGAACAGTTTAACATTTAAAAAAATCGTAATTTTTTTTTCATTTAATGATTATCGTAAAACTTTTAATTCGCAGTTGTAATTATCGTTTAAATATTGCTTGAATTAGCATTTTGAATTTTAAAAATCTTTAAAATAAGGAAATTTAATGTGACAATGGAAAATGTCCGTTTTCGTAGTTCCTGTGTATTTTGAAAGTGTAAAATGCTAATATATGCAGATATTAATGCTGATTGTAATAGTAAAATTACAAAATACTCCGGCGGATAATAAAAATAAAATAAATTTGTATTTTTACTCAAATTTTAAAGCAGTTGGAATCAGTCTTTACGTGATGGAAGCGAATGTTCAAAAACATTTTTTCAAACCCTGTCTATTAAACTTTTGTTTCATTATCATAAACAACATTAATATTTGCATATTTAAAAATTTTAACGTCGCAATTTAATTTTTTTGAATTTGCATTGAAAATACGAAAATAAAACCGGGTTGCTGTCAAATTAAACTGTCCTATTTCAAGGGATTATGAAATTTTAAAACGCTAATTCGTGCAGTTTTTAACGCTAATTACGACAGTGAATTTCGAAATTATCAGGGACAAAAAAACACACACACACACACACACACACACACACAAATACATATAAACAATCTCTCACAAAGTGATATAGGCCTAGATGATGTCAGGATCGCGTTCAAATAAAAGTCCCGGGTCTGGGTCCAACCAAGATTGCCACTGAAAAAGCTTATTTTTCAATGAATATTCGCTAAAAATGTATTTATAACGATAACAGTAACCGTGGCGAATGGACAGCACAAAAACAAAAGGTCCAAATGTAATTTAGAAAACATTTAATACCTCACAAAGTGATATAGGCTTTACTGTGGGCAGGCATTGCCACAATTCTTTATGAATATTCGCAATAACGTTAACAGTAATTCCCTGAATGGACAGCACAAAAACAAAAGGTAATTTTTAGCGCGGAATCAAGCCCTCAGGCACACAATTCTTTATAAAGTCCCAGAACTGATGGCAACTTAGTGGGAGCACATTGAAACTTAGTTACGTCATTACATGAGAAATTATATTTTGTGTGCTTATCTCGTGGAACATAATTCGATCATTACTGTTTTCAAATCGTCGCAAGGAATTGATATTTCAATTGTAACAATTACTTTTTATGATTATTAGATAGAAAAGAAACAGATAAATTACTATAAATATAGATAACGGGTAAAAAACGTATTAGAAAAATATAGCAATATATATTCTATTAAAAAAAATATTATGAAACTTGTCAAATTTGCAGTAATTAAATCGAGGCACTACTTCAAGAAACTGCAGTGTTGGCCATATTTTTTTAAAACAAGTTTATCAGATTATATTACAATTTGATTATATTCATAACTCATTAAAACGTAATACTTGTCAAGAGTATATCGAAAAACTGATTGCCATTAGGTTATTATTTATTTTAAAAAATTAAAATAACTTGAAATATGTATTTTCATTATTGACTACAATTTGTTTGTAAAATATGATTCCCAGATTTTAGGCAGAATTTTAGGTTAGGGGGTATCAAAAAATATTCGTTTAGTTTAAGTAATTAAAGACTATTTATGATCAAAACTTTGTAGTAAATATTTAAGGAAAACATTTTTTTAAATATTTTCTAAGGTTGGAAACATAACTGTTAAACGGATTTTTCTAGTTAACTTGTCCAATAGGCTATATCAGCAAAATCGTTTTTTTGTCAGGTTTGAATCAAATTGGACCAAAATTGTCATCATTAGTCTCTCTCTCTCTCTCTCTCTCTCTCTCTCTCTCTCTCTCTCTCTCTCTCTCTCTCTCTCTCTCTCTCTCTCTCTCTCTCTCTCTCTCTCTCTCCCTCGCCTGCGCTCTCTCTCTCCTCTCTCTCTCTGTGTGTGTGTGTGTGTGTGTGTGTGTGTGTGTGTGTGTGTGTGTGTGTGTGTGTGTGTGTGTGTGTGTGAGAGAGAGAGAGAGAGAGAGAGAGAGAGAGACAGACACAAACAGATAGAGATAGAGAGAGAGAGAGAGAGAGAGAGAGAGAGATTTTTTTTTTTTTTTAATGTCCGACTGTTGTGCACACTTGGGCTAATGCAGACGATGGGATGATTTATAGCGTATGAAAATGCCAACCCCTGGGCGGGAATAGAACTTGGGTCCTCAGGGTGAAAGCCCAGTACGCTATCAACTAGGCCACCGAGGCGGTAGAGAGAGAGAGAGAGAGAGAGAGAGAGAGAGAGAGAGAGAGAGCAGGTGAGGGAGAAAAAGCAGAGATAGAGAGTGAAAGAGAGAGATAAAGAGAGAAAGAGAGAGAGAATGCAGACCGACAGGCAGAAAAGAGAAGAGAGAGAGAGAGAGAGAAACATGTAAACCTACAGACAGATGGGGAGACAGGCATAGAGGGAGAAAGAGAGAGAAACAAGCATACCGACAAAAAATATATTTTTAGGCAGAGAGAGAGAGAGAGAGAGAGAGAGAGAGGGGGGGGAAGAGAGAGAGGTAGAGAGAGAGACATGCAGACCTACAGAAAGGGATCAGACAGAGAGAGAAGAGAGAGAGAGAGAGTGAGTGAGAGAGAAAGAGAGGAGTTTTTTTTTTTTTGGAGTTTAACGTCCGACTATTGTGCACACTTGGGCTAATGCAGACGATGGGGATGATTTATAGCGTATGAAAATGCCAAGCCCTCGCCGGGAATCGAACCCGGGTCCTCGAGGTGAAAGTCTAGTACGCTATCCACTAGACCACCGAGGCGGCGAAAGAGAGGAGAGAGAGAGAGAGAGAGAGAGAGAGAGAGAGAGAGAGAGAGAGAGAGAGGGGAAGAGAGAGAGGTAGAGAGAGAGACATGCAGACCTACAGAAAGGGATCAGACAGAGAGAGAAGAGAGAGAGAGAGAGAGAGTGAGTGAGAGAGAAAGAGAGGAGTTTTTTTTTTTTTTTGGAGTTTAACGTCCGACTATTGTGCACACTTGGGCTAATGCAGACGATGGGGATGATTTATAGCGTATGAAAATGCCAAGCCCTCGCCGGGAATCGAACCCGGGTCCTCGAGGTGAAAGTCTAGTACGCTATCCACTAGACCACCGAGGCGGCGAAAGAGAGGAGTGGGAGAGAGAGAGAGAGAGAGAGAGAGAGGGAGAGAGAGAGGTAGAGAGAGAGACATGCAGACCTACAGAAAGGGATCAGACAGAGAGAGAAGGAGAGAGAGAGAGAGAGAGTGAGTGAGAGAGAAAGAGAGGAGTTTTTTTTTTTTTTTTGGAGTTTAACGTCCGACTATTGTGCACACTTGGGCTAATGCAGACGATGGGGATGATTTATAGCGTATGAAAATGCCAAGCCCTCGCCGGGAATCGAACCCGGGTCCTCGAGGTGAAAGTCTAGTACGCTATCCACTAGACCACCGAGGCGGCGAAAGAGAGGAGTGGGAGAGAGAGAGAGAGAGAGAGAGAGAGACAAAGATACACACTGTATATCCTCAAAGAGTAAGTCATGGATTAACGCTTACTATGGAAATTCGTTAATAAGTGAAATCAGGGTTGTGGATCCAAGATGGTGACAAAAAATGTTTAAATATCGATTATCGACTACCGCACAACTCAGGTGTATTTGTGAAGAAATATGGGAAAACGTACTAAAGAGTCATTTTATTCATAATAGCATTTGCTGGATTTTGTGCAATAATACCAGTTGTAATGAAAGCGTTGGCAAAGTTCCCTAGTTTCGCAGTTTTACCCACAACGTACTCGCTCCGGTTAACAGTTCCTCAAGTTATCGTTCGGTCTGCGGTGCCGCTGTCGGGCACGTTCGCCAGCATCGTCGCGTCGGATTTATGCAGAACTTTTAAATACTCCGGCAATATTTCCGTTGATAGAATAAAACACTGGTTTAAATTCGTAAAACACAGTTGATAATAAGTAGGCCTGCCGTAACAGTTTTTCTTTACTGAAATTTTTGCAATATAAATAATTAATTGTAGCGGCCGTCACGGTAAGATCAAACCAAGGACTTCGAAATGAGCATGCGTGCGTGTGCGCGTGTGTGTAAGAATTTAATCAGATTTAATCCAAAATTGTCACAAATTTATTTATACAATAGCTTGAATAGGTTACCAAGCGAAATCCCTTCATCCGTTTAGAAAGTGTGGATTTCTATTTGTGCTTTAAAATAGCCGCCATTTTGCTGAGGAAAGATATTTGTGCCGTGTTGACTATCAATGAAACGTTCGTTTAATTGATATTTTTTAATAGTGTTTAAAAATTCACTTCCGTCACGTAAGCGAGACAGCTGCGTGCGTCGCAGATATTCCAAGTACTCTCGAGCGGACACGAATTGCAAAGGAAATCAATAGAATAATTTCGGTGCTTTATACCTACAGTTCTGGAGAGTGCTTTATCCACGTGATTATAAAAACTTCCTTTATTGGATTTGAAATGCGTATTATTCATTCGGTAATAGCCTGCCAGTCAATTATAACTGACAATACTGATTGGATTGCTTGACAATACAGGTCCGCGTAAACTGATTAATGCATGAATTTTAATTAAAATACAATGAATATTCTACTTCACTCAGAAAGTAAAAAATAGTTCCGTAGATTGACTGCAGTGTAAACGCACAGGATGTATTCGTTATTCGTTATTAGTTAAACAGATTGTTTGATAGTTTGATAGCCTATTTGATTGTTTGATAGATCTTATTACGTTTATCCGTTAAACAAATAGGCCTACTTGATTGTTTCATAGATCTTATTACGTTAAACAATTAGGCCTATTTGATTGTTTCATATACCTTATTACGTTAAACAGTTATTTGATTGTTTCTTAGATCTTATTACGTTAAACAGTTACTTGATTGTTTCTTAGATCTTATTACGTTAAACAGTTATTTGATTGTTTCTTAGATCTTATTACGTTAAACAGTTACTTGATTGTTTCTTAGATCTTATTACGTTAAACAGTTATTTGATTGTTTCTTTGATCTTGTTACGTTAAACAGTTATTTGATTGTTTCTGAAATTTTGTTACGTTAAACAGTTATTTTATTGTTTCTGAAATTTTGTTACGTTAAACAGTTATTTTATTGTTTCTTTGATCTTGTTACGTTAAACAGTTATTTGATTGTTTCTTTGATCTTGTTACGTTAAACAGTTATTTTATTGTTTCTTTGGTCTTGTTACGTTAAACAGTTATTCGATTGTTTCTTAGATCTTATTACGTTAAACAGTTATTTGATTGTTTCTTTGATCTTGTTACGTTAAACAGTTATTTGATTGTTTCTGAAATTTTGTTACGTTAAACAGTTGTTTTATTGTTTCTGAAATTTTGTAACGTTAAACAGTTATTTTATTGTTTCTTTGATCTTGTTACGTTAAACAGTCATTTTATTGTTTCTTTGATCTTGTTACGTTAAACAGTTATTCGATTGTTTCTTTGATCTTGTTACGTTAAACAGTTATTTGATTGTTTCTTTGATCTTGTTACGTTAAAAGTTATTTGATTGTTTCTTAGATCTTATTACGTTAAACAGTTATCTGATTGTTTCATAGATCTTGTTACGTTGTACAGCTGTCGGATTGTGTCATAAATCTTGTTACTTATCCAGCCGTCGTTTTGTTATAACTTTGTTTACTTAACAGAAAAGTTTTCGTGCTATTAGTCATTCTGCGAGTTGTGTTTATCGTTCTTGTTTCCAATATTGTTTCTAGTGAAGCTCTTATTGGATAAGTTAGGCACTTAATCGTTTCTTCCGCACTTTGGCAACGTTGCAAAGCAGAATGTGACTTTACATTTTGCCCTCATTAATACTGAACTTTACTTAAGTACTTTTATAACTTGTGACAAGCCAGTTGGACGTTTTATGGATAACGGATATTGTGAAAAGGATTTAGTTAATACCGAGTTTTCGTAATTAATTTTACGTTGTCACTAAATCGAGTACGTATTAAAAGGTATTGTGATTGTATAAAATCGATCGTATGATTTAGGTACGTCCCCTGAAACCTAAATAATGGTTATCACTTTCTTTGTCTCATCTCTCTCCTCTCTCTCTCTCTCTCTCTCTCTCTCTCTCTCTCTCTTTATCTATATCTCTTTGTGGTTAAATGGAAAAGAGGACGTCTGAATAACTTCGCCCATTAATAATAGTCAGTTAATAAATTCTCTCTCTCTCTCTCTCTCTCTCTCTCCTCTCTCTCTCTCTTTATGTGTGTGTGTGTGTGTGTGTGTGTGTGTGTGTGTGTGTGTGTGTGTGTGTGTGTGTGTGTGTGTGTGTGTGTGTGTGTGTGTGTGTTTAAAATGTAGAGATTTATTAATTGACTACTATTAATGGACAAAGTTAGAATTATCAGGTCCTTTCTTCCATTTAACCCTAAAAAGAGAGATGGTATATATATATATATATATATATATATATATATATATATATATATATATATATATATATATATATATATATATATATATATAAAGATAGAGAGAGAGAGAGACAGACAGACAGACAGACAGACAGATAGACAGATAGACAGATAGACCAAATTTATTTTAAAATTTGGTGCATTTTATTCAGTTATGAATCTTCCTTTTTAAATGAATCTGTTTAGTTTTTTCTCACTTACTTCATTCGTTTTTAAGAGGTTTCGAAAATATATATCTTTAGTATTTATTTTATATATTATATTAATATTTTAGTATTTTTCAACACAAAATACAATTAAAATCTATTTGTTTGTTTTTTAAACATTTATTGTGTGCAATGTCAGTAAACACATAAGCTCAAATGATTTAGTAGCATAACAGAACAGCTGTAGTACAAAATCAGCTATTAAGGTGAATTATCACACTTCTTGCAACCTCATAGCATAACTTAACTATATTTCCGTTACATACTAGATCTTGTGTTTGTATGTTTTATGAAGTAAGCATAAAGTTTTTCGCAAAGTTATTAGGTAAAACTAAGAACACTTATTAATCCGCAAGCGCTACCGTCTGTATGTCGGTATTTACGTTTTACACTTAAACGATGCAACCTATCTTATTAAAATTTCGAGAAAATGGTGGCAACTGCTCACTGCTCAGTGCCATGAGCAGTGTTGTCAGTAGCAGTGATAGCATTCACAGCCTCATATTTAGGCAACACTACACACTGAATGCAGAGCAAAGAGCAATCACAACTGCTTACTGCTCAGTGCCATGAGCAGTGTTGTCAGTAGCAGTGATAGCATTCACAGCCTCATATTTAGGCAACACTAAACACTGAATGCAGAGCAAAGAGCAATCACAACTGCTTACTGCTCAGTGCCATGAGCAGTGTTGTCAGTAGCAGTGATAGCATTCACAGCCTCATATTTAGGCAACACTAAACACTGAATGCAGAGCAAAGAGCAATCACAACTGCTCACTGCTCAGTGCCACGAGCAGTGTTGTCAGTAGCAGTGATAGCATTCACACATTAGGCAACACTAAACACTGAATGCAGAGCAAAGAGCAATCACAACTGCTCACTGCTCAGTGCCACGAGCAGTGTTGTCAGTAGCAGTGATAGCATTCACACATTAGGCAACACTAAACACTGAATGCAGAGCAAAGAGCAATCACAACTGCTCACTGCTCAGTGCCACGAGCAGTGTTGTCAGTAGCAGTGATAGCATTCACACATTAGGCAACACTAAACACTGAATGCAGAGAAAAGAGCAATCACAACTGCTCACTGCTCAGTGCCACGAGCAGTGTTGTCAGTAGCAGTGATAGCATTCACACATTAGGCAACACTAAACATTGAATGCAGAGAAAAGAGCAATCACAACTGCTCACTGCTCAGTGCCACGAGCAGTGTTGTCAGTAGCAGTGATAGCATTCACACATTAGGCAACACTAAACACTGAATGCAGAGCAAAGAGCAATCACAACTGCTCACTGCTCAGTGCCACGAGCAGTGTTGTCAGTAGCAGTGATAGCATTCACACATTAGGCAACACTAAACACTGAATGCAGAGCAAAGAGCAATCACAACTGCTCACTGCTCAGTGCCACGAGCAGTGTTGTCAGTAGCAGTGATAGCATTCACACATTAGGCAACACTAAACACTGAATGCAGAGAAAAGAGCAATCACAACTGCTCACTGCTCAGTGCCACGAGCAGTGTTGTCAGTAGCAGTGATAGCATTCACACATTAGGCAACACTAAACATTGAATGCAGAGAAAAGAGCAATCACAACTGCTCACTGCTCAGTGCCACGAGCAGTGTTGTCAGTAGCAGTGATAGCATTCACACATTAGGCAACACTAAACACTGAATGCAGAGCAAAGAGCAATCACAACTGCTCACTGCTCAGTGCCACGAGCAGTGTTGTCAGTAGCAGTGATAGCATTCACACATTAGGCAACACTAAACACTGAATGCAGAGAAAAGAGCAATCACAACTGCTCACTGCTCAGTGCCACGAGCAGTGTTGTCAGTAGCAGTGATAGCATTCACACATTAGGCAACACTAAACACTGAATGCAGAGCAAAGAGCAATCACAACTGCTCACTGCTCAGTGCCACGAGCAGTGTTGTCAGTAGCAGTGATAGCATTCACATATTAGGCAACACTAAACACTGAATGCAGAGAAAAGAGCAATCACAACTGCTCACTGCTCAGTGCCACGAGCAGTGTTGTCAGTAGCAGTGATAGCATTCACACACATTAGGCAACACTAAACACTGAATGCAGAGCAAAGAGCAATCACAACTGCTCACTGCTCAGTGCCACGAGCAGTGTTGTCAGTAGCAGTGATAGCATCACACATATTAGGCAACACTAAACACTGAATGCAGAGCAAAGAGCAATCACAACTGCTCACTGCTCAGTGCCACGAGCAGTGTTATCAGTAGCAGTGATAGCATTCACACATTAGGCAACACTAAACACTGAATGCAGAGCAAAGAGCAATCACAACTGCTCACTGCTCAGTGCCACGAGCAGTGTTGTCAGTAGCAGTGATAGCATTCACACATTAGGCAACACTAAACACTGAATGCAGAGCAAAGAGCAATCACAACTGCTCACTGCTCAGTGCCACGAGCAGTGTTGTCAGTAGCAGTGATAGCATTCACATATTAGGCAACACTAAACACTGAATGCAGAGCAAAGAGCAATCACAACTGCTCACTGCTCAGTGCCACGAGCAGTGTTGTCAGTAGCAGTGATAGCATTCATATATTAGGCAACACTAAACACTGAATGCAGAGCAAAGAGCAATCACAACTGCTCACTGCTCAGTGCCACGAGCAGTGTTGTCAGTAGCAGTGATAGCATTCATATATTAGGCAACACTAAACACTGAATGCAGAGCAAAGAGCAATCACAACTGCTCACTGCTCAGTGCCACGAGCAGTGTTGTCAGTAGCAGTGATAGCATTCACACATTAGGCAACACTAAACACTGAATGCAGAGCAAAGAGCAATCACAACTGCTCACTGCTCAGTGCCACGAGCAGTGTTGTCAGTAGCAGTGATAGCATTCACATATTAGGCAACACTAAACACTGAATGCAGAGAAAAGAGCAATCACAACTGCTCACTGCTCAGTGCCACGAGCAGTGTTGTCAGTAGCAGTGATAGCATTCACACATTAGGCAACACTAAACACTGAATGCAGAGCAAAGAGCAATCACAACTGCTCACTGCTCAGTGCCACGAGCAGTGTTGTCAGTAGCAGTGATAGCATTCACACATTAGGCAACACTAAACACTGAATGCAGAGCAAAGAGCAATCACAACTGCTCACTGCTCAGTGCCACGAGCAGTGTTGTCAGTAGCAGTGATAGCATTCACAGCCTCATATTTAGGCAACACTAAACACTGAATGCAGAGCAAAGAGCAATCACAACTGCTCACTGCTCAGTGCCACGAGCAGTGTTGTCAGTAGCAGTGATAGCATTCATATATTAGGCAACACTAAACACTGAATGCAGAACAAAGAGCAATCACAACTGCTCACTGCTCAGTGCCACGAGCAGTGTTGTCAGTAGCAGTGATAGCATTCATATATTAGGCAACACTAAACACTGAATGCAGAGCAAAGAGCAATCACAACTGCTCACTGCTCAGTGCCAAGAACAGTGATCTCAGTAGCAGTGATAGCGTTCACAGTCTCACCTCTATTCAGCGAGGCCGCTGCGTGCAATGGTTCTCCTAATTAATGACAGACATCTAGAAAGTTGTCGAGCTACATTTAATGCGTCATGTTTAATTCCATTTCGCGCGAAGACATATTTCGCAAGACTTTATGAAAACTTAACAGATGTAACTAACTCTTAATGAACAAAGTTTCCGTTAATAATGTAAGACGGTAAAGTTTTATTTAGTCTTGACAGGTCTGCTCTGGGACGGGAATTAGTGTGGGAAATTTCGCTCTAACACTAACGTCTTGCGAAAGGTGTGTGGCCGAAAAAAAATGCTTTCTGTTATAACTGAATGTGTACCTTGATAAAATCGTTAAAAACAGTAACGCTATTGAGAAAACAAATCTTTACTGTCCCTATACTCTGTTAATTACATCGTATATTCCATTCATATCAAATGATTAAAAATATGAAAGTCGGATTTTCTGTATATTGATTCGTTTTCCATGTTTAGCTTATTTTCAACAGTTGGGTAGTATTATATATTTACATCCTTCTCAATTACACACACACACACACACACACACACACACACACACACACACACACACACACACACACACACACACACACACAGGCCTATATTAAAGTATGTTTTTTACAATGTCTATCGTATAAAATTAAACGATCTATCTTTGTATGTAAGTGCAGTAAATTGTTACCAAATGTTGGATAATTACTAGATTTGAGGTAATTTTGAGGCTTCCTGGTTAGTCATGAGGGTAAGGAGAGAAAATCGGGTAATTTTTTTTCCTCATCTAGTTATTACAAAAATTATCAAGGAAAGTTACTTTACTCGCATTCCTCTTTTGAGTCCACTATAAGTGTTGGCATTTTTTGGGAACTCAGAGCCGCCTCGGTGGCCTAGTGGATAGCGTACTGGGCTTTCACCCCGAGGACCCGGGTTCGATTTCCGGCCAGGGCTTGGCATTCTCATACGCTATAAATCATCCCATCGTCTGCATTAGCCCAAGTGTGCACAATAGTCGAACGTTAGACACAAAAAAAAAAAAAAAAAATTGGAACTCTGTGTCTTGTTTTGTGTTCAGAGTAATCTTTATACACGATCCATGTTCGGTTTGTTTTTTTTCATTCAGCCTTTTTTTAGATAAGCTTTATTTAATATGATATTTTAACGCGCAAAATACATCAACATAAACATGTTCGTCACATCCCGCGTCCCCAACAATACAACAGAGCACAGTCACAGGTACTCTGTTTAGGTTTTACAAAACTTTCTACCTTGACTAAATTAGTTGGCTGTATAAAATGACTCGACTACGCCGCGCAGCAGTGTAAGTTTAAATGAGATCTGTATGCGCGCTCGTAAGGAGTAAGGATTCGTCAGGCTGTAGTTGTTGGCTGCAACTTTAGATTGTACAACTTTTCTAATATCTGGAATACATTTGTTCGGGTTACACAAGTTGCGACTGAAATTAATTGCTAAACTCAAAACAGCCGCGGTGCACTTGTTGTGTTCTAAATGTTATTTTCTACTGTATTTATGGAAACGTATTTTGTTTTGTTGACTTTACAGTCGGTAATTTAGTTGAAACACTTTGGAATTGTTATATTTACAGACAGTGTTGTCATTATACAAAGTATTATACAAGAACATCAGACTTCGAAGTGTAATATTAATTAGGTAATTAAGATTATGACCTACTCTTGTGGTCTATCTACTCATCTCGTAAAGGCTACCGCGGTTTTGAAACTATCGTTTCATCTTCAGGCAGTGATATAAAATGTTAAAGCCCTCTGTCGAGGTCGACACAAAGTCAAACAAAACGTTAAAAACATAGTTTATGTTAACATGTTTTTAATGTTTTGTTTGACTTTTGTGACGACCTCGACAGAGGGATTTAACATTTTGTATCACGGCCTGAAGATGAAACGATAGTTTCGAAACCGCGGTAGCTTTTACGAGATGAGTAGATAGACCACTGACGGGAAGAATAGGTCATAATTCTAATTACTTAAATATGTGGTCCGGTGGCTATGTTGCAATAATAATATTAATTAATATCCAGTGCGCTCCACGTAAATACTTGTAAAATTGTTCGCCAATTTAACCGGTAACCGTAATATTGACGAAAAATGTTACTGGACCAACTTTATTGGAAATGTTATGCTTTTTCTTTACGAAGCAGTCAAAATTATGATAAGTTTTCCCTTTCGGTCAGTGTTACAGGAAATAACCAGTAAATACACTCTCAACGTTTATTCAGAGCACGCCATCTTTAAACGGAAGGGAATGGGGGGGGACATGTTACACATACTTTGGGCTTTATTCAAGTAATCTTCATACTAAATTTCAAAACAGGTGAACCAACAATGCGTTTAGTTAAAACTGCGTACACTAGTATTGTAAATCAAAGGCTGACATCTTGAAACGGAAGTGAATAGTAAAGAATCATCTTTTGAGCTTTATAAAAGATACCATCTTACGAAATTTCAAAACAAACGGCCAATGCGTTCGATTAAAACTGCATATATTCGTTATTGTTGCTGCCATCTTGAAACTGAAGTAGGCAAGATGTTATATAATATAAGTAACTAGCATTCCAATCGCGGCTTTGCCCACGAAACTTAAACTGTTTCAGTAATGTAATAATTTTGAAACAGAAAAAATATATTAATAAAAGCGCGATCACCTAAGCTCATGATTATTTTACAGTGAATATGAAAAATATTGCAACCTGAATATGTTGTTTTATTGTCTTCAAACGTGTTCCATTCGAATTTAAGAAAATCTGATAAAAATATTTTTCTCCAATACAAACATTCATACCTCTTTTATATTTTTGTCCTTTTGGGTGATGAATTCGGGGGGAATGCTGGACTGAGAAAATAATTTAATGGCGTCAAAATCAAATTTTTGAAAAAACCTTTCTTAATGCACCTTGACATTGTTTCAAGTCTCTAGCTATAGTAGTCTTGGCTGTATGTTGATTATTGAAGTTGGACTGGGTAAATAGTTTAATTGAGTTAAAATCAAATTTTTGCAAAATCCTTTCCTTAGTACACCTGAACATTGTTGTAAGAAGGTACCCTGAAAATTTCAAGTCTCTAGTTACAAGAGTTTGGGCTGTACGTTGATTATTAAATTTAGACTGGGTAAGTAATTTAATTGCGTTATAATCAATTTTTGCAAAATCCTTTCTTAGTACACGCCTACATGGTAATATAAATGTACCCTGAAAATTTCAAGTCGCTAGATAAAATAGTTTTGGCTCTGCATTGATTATCAATCAGTCAGTCAGTTAGTCAGTAACTTCTTTTTTTATAAATTAAGATATGGGCTTTCTACAAGATATCTTGGTACCAAATTTCAAAACAATCGTTGAATACGTTTTGGCCAAAACTGCGTACACTCGTTGTTGCAAATCAGAGGTCGCCATCTTGAAACCGAAGTAAATAGGTGAAAATGTTACACGTTATCTTTCGGACTTTATACAAGGTACCTCTGTAGTAAATTTCAAAACAATCGGTCGATACGTTTGGTCAAAACTGTGTAACAAACAAGCGAAAACATACAAAGCAATTGCCGAATGGTCGAGCTGAAACAAAGACCTCGCTTCGCTCAAACAATGATGGAAAATGTTGAGTGGTTTTCTATGTAATGTCTGTCCCTCTCTGTTTATAATTCACCAAAAGACGAAATTAATGAGCTCATGTTTTATTAATTAATTGACTTCAGAGCCGTGAACTAATAATTTTGAAAACTAAGTGGAATACCCATGTTTTGGTACATTATATCGCAATATTGGTGTAAAATGTCATATATATATATATCCGGAAGACCACAGAGAAGATATCGAACCTGGCAGCAGATATCAGAAGAAGGAGGCTTCGGTTCTATGGACACATCAGTAGACTCCTAACAACGAAACTTGCCAACAGAATCCTTAAGTATATACAAGGTGTCAAATCAACAACGTCGTGGATCGCACAAGTCAGAATAGACCTACATGACGCAGGAATAGACTCAACAGATGTTGAAGACAGGCACGCATACAGGAGAAAGATGTTCGGTTGGAAGGTCCCAGAGAATGAAATCCCAAAGAGAGCAGGGGTAAAATGGACGGAGGAGCGGAAGAGAATCCATGGGAACAGGATGAGGGAGGTGTGGAGGATTAGAAGGAACAAGACATGAGTTGGAGTGCTTTGAGTGATCCAACAGGGTCTATACGCAAATAATAATAATAATAATAATAATATATATATATATATATATATATATATATATATATATATATATATATATATATATATATATAGTGCGTGTTATGTGTGGTCTGAGCAACTGTTTGCAGACGATGTTGGGAGATAGTGCCTCGGCCGTTGACCGGGTTCTATACTTCCTTCATCGTCTGAATGTTCTAAATAAAATTTAATTTATATAGTTGTTATTTCTTGAGTTATATTATTGATTTATTTTATCTATATAAATTTATTTCTGTTATGTTTTTATATACCTTTACGAATTGTTATTAAATCTTATTCATTATTAATTGTTATTTAGTTCTTAAGTATTTATTATTGATATAGTTATACCTGCTATTTAAATTTTGTTAAATTTATTTTTACAAATATAGTTTGTTGTAGTTTTATTTATATACGTATATAAGTAAATTTTGTTAATTCCTTTTTTATACCTTCATTTAGCATGACGGCGATGATAACCTTAACGGTTTTTCGCTTGGAATATATATATATATATATATATATATATATATATATATATATATATATATATATATATAATATGCATGAGGGTAACCAGAAGATAACCTTAATAGCGCTGCGCTCGACTGAACTTCAAGAGGACGCGTTGAGCAAATCACTGCGAGCTCAGTGCACCCCAGGGTTGCCACTGTGGCGAAATTTCCCTACAGTGGGGAAGTTGTATTCATTTTAGTACGGGAGATTTCACTGGGGAAATCGTATAAGTAGGGAAATATTGGTGATTTTCATAAATAAAAATATGTAATTGTCTAATTTACAAAATCAGGTCGGGTGGCCACTAAATGCGGAGCGGAGCGGAGCGGAATGATGACTAACGGCAACTGGAATCATAACTAATTCAGTTTAAATAACGCGTTTGTATCTAAAATGTAAATAGGAAGTACTATGTCAGAAAACAGTAACCTAGGTAACAAGAAATAATAAGTTTGGAGGTATGGTGGAGGAAGCTGATTCAGCTTCAAAATCAATCCTGGTCTGAGTCGAAGCTACATACACAGCGGACCCCAGCGACACCGTTTTACTTTGCTCGTCTCCGTTATGCTTTCAATGGCCGAAGTCACATTAAAAACAATAGGTTAAATTTCGAACCTATTGTCCGCTCCGCAGCTGGTGGCCAAACTGCCTTTAACTCGCACTACTAACACAGTAATTGAATTTAAGGCTAGACCTGTACTTAGTTGTATTTGGAAGACTGCCATTCACGGATAAGACAGTATTAAGAGCATGTGGTCATTAACTGTGATCAGAGCATACAGGATATTTAGACAAGCTCATCTATAGTCTAGAAAACGTTCGAGTACCTGGTGGCGATAAAAATGATAATTTTAGGCTTTCCAATTTTAAAGATTTATTGTTTATACAAGAAGGTCTTCAGTGAAATAAAGTTGAAGAAATAAAAAATTAGAAATCTCTTGAAAAATATAATATTAACTGAATTATTACTTTCAAAAAAAATATACCAAAAAAGAAAACTCTCTCTTCTTCTTCTTCTTCTTCTTCTTCTTCTCCTCCTCCTTCTTCTCCTTCTTCTTCTCCTTCTCCTTCTCCTCCTCCTTCTTCTCCTTCTCCTCCTTCTCCTCCTTCTCCTCCTCCTCCTCCTCTTCTTCCTCCTCCTCCTCCTCCTCCTCCTCCTCCTCCTCCTCCTCCTCCTCCTCCTCCTCCTCCTCCTTCTTCTTCTTCTTCTTCTTCTTCTTCTTCTTCTTCTTCTTCCTTTCCTTATGCCATTAGCGTTGGGGCCTCTTAAAATGCCTTCCATACTCGTCTGTCGGTTGTTAGACGTCTCATTTCCCTCTCCTTCTTCCCAGATCCTTTATTGTGTCCATCCATGAGGGGAACCATGTCACTCGTGGTCTTCCTCTCGGTCTCCTTCCAATCGGTTTGGCTTCCAAAATATTTTTCAAGATCTTCTCTCTCTCTCTCTCTCTCTCTCTCTCTCTCTCTCTCTCTCTCCACTCTATTGACTCATGGTCATCCGTACCACTTCAATTGCTTTTTCCCCAGTTGTTCTATTAATGGTTCCATTCTTAATTTTTCTCTACTAACATTTCTTTCTTTGTCGAATCGAATTTTATCCACCACCCGTCTTAGGTATTTCATTTTTGCTGTTATTTTACTCGCAGTTCCGGATGTAATTGGCCAGCTCTCGGATCCATAGGTGAGTATAGGTAGGTACGCTGTTTTATATATTACCATTTTGGCGTTTGTGCTTATTTCCTTCTTGTCTATAATTGTGTTTTTAATCTGGTGGTTTAAATTTTAACATCTGGTGGTTTAAAGAAAAAACATTACTTGCTTTTTTGACCCTGTTTTGCACTTCCTGATTAATTTTCCCATTCTTCGTGAATATTGTTTCCAGGTATACATATTAATCCACATATTCCAATTTCACACCCTTAACACATACCTTTCATCAATGGTTCGTCTTTCCCAACGTACATAACTTTGCTTTTATTTACATTAATTGTCATACTTTTCCTTTCCAAGCACTCATTCCAATTGTTTATGATGTTTCCCAATTTATCCTCTGTATCAGCAATCAGAACAATTTTAAAATATGTTTCGCTATGTCGGCCAAACATAACAATCAGATGTATAACCAGATGTATAAACAATCAGATGTTCCCATAATTATGAATGTCCAAATAAATCATACATTTTTTATATATTTAAATACACATTATAATGAACTAAATGAAATTTACCTGGTTTTGTTTGTATTTGTACTCAGGCTAAAAATTGAATGCAATAATATTTACAAATAACGCATTGACAATTTTATCAACACTCTAATTGTGTAAGTATTGTTATTATGCAATTTAATTATATGTCTACAGTATTTCACATTTGCAAATATAACATACGTTATGTTTTTTATGCATGAATATAACAGTATATATGAGTGGGGAAATTTATGCTAAAGTAGAGAAATTTTTAGATGCTGGGTGGGGAAATATTACTTTTTGGTCTGGCAACACTAGTGCGCCCTGTGGCGCTGCTTGAAAACGTTTTCTCTTTAATAAAAGCAGTTTCACTTATTTCTCGTTTTTTGAGGTTGTTTTAAGTGTACAGTGTGCGGATGTACAGCTATTTCCTGTTCGAGAACAGTTTCATAAAAATTGTTGTGATGTTGAACACAGCTTACTAGGACGATATGTGAAAAAGTCAAGTGTACAAGTGGTTTTTTCATTTCAAGAAAAGGGAAATGTCGATTGTATATTTATGGAGCAACCTCGTTCTAGATGTTAAAAAAAAAATATAGCATGTGTCCTTTTCCCCACTCCTACACAGCTGGATCTTCCTTTTCGTGTGTAGCTCTTGGTATTTAAGACCTTATTTCAACTATTTTAAATAGTTTTTTAATGTTAAAATTTGTGTGCAAAATGTTTATTCACAAATTTCCATTTTGGAGCAGTAATCATGGTAAGGCCCGTACCACGAGACCTTGGAGCGAGCGCAGCTCCTGACCTTTAGATCACTGTTTGAGGTGTCGTTAAAATTTATATATACGAGGTGTGGCTATTAAATAACGAGACGGACGTAAAAAAAAATTATTTTCATTTTATACGTAATTACTTGTTATCACCTTCAATATACACCCCTTCTCTATCCCTACAACGTTCCATGCGAATTTTCCAGTATTGGAAACAGTTCTAAAAGTCATCTTCTGTCAACTCCTTCAGGACTCTTGCCGCTTTCACTTTCACAGCTTCCACGGACTCAAATCTCGTCCCTCTTAATGCAGATTTCACCTTAGGGAACAGATAGAAGTCACATGGTGCAAGGTCTGGTGAGTAAGGTGGATGTTCTAACATTGGGATGCTGTACTTGGCCAGGAACCTCTTGACAGATAACGCGGAATGAGTTGGTGCATTGTCTTGGTGGAAAACCCATGATTTTTCCTTCCACATTTCGGGTCGTTTTTTCCTTACTCTTTCACGTATTTTACCAAGTACCTCAAGGTAGTAATATTGATTAATTGTTTGACCTTCAGGAACCCAGTGAAGGTATACAATCCCATGAATATCGAAAAAAACAATCATCATTATTTTAAATTCTGACCTGCTGATTCTTGCTTTTTTGGCTCTCGGTGAAGTTAGGGTCTTCCAATGCATGGATTGGCGCTTTGTTTCCGGATCATACGTAAAATACCACGATTCATCAATGTTATTATCCTTTCCAATAAATTTTGGTCATTTTCAATGGCATCCAAAGTATCAGTACAAACATTTTTTCGAGCTTGTTGTTGTTCAAACGTGGGAATTTTTGGCACTATTTTGCACACACTTTTTGCATGTTCAAATTGTCACGTAAAATTTGCCGTACACATTCTTTATCAATGCCTACAGTTTCACCAATTGCACGAATTTAATCGACGGTCAGACCTAATCAAATGAGCAACGTTTTCGACATTGTCATCCGTTTTTGACGTTGAAGGGCGACCTGGCCGCGAATCATCTTCAACGTCTGGTCGGCCATCTTGAAAACGCTTAAACCATTCAAAAACACGTGCCCGCGATAAACATTCACTGCCATACACTTCTTTCAATAAATTATAAGTTTCAGTAGCGGTTTTTCCAAATTTGAAGTGAAATTTAACAACAATTCGTTGCTCTGTTATTACACTAACCATTTTTTACGGCAAAACAAAATAACACTAACGGAAATGAAGGTTATGACTAAACGGTGTTGGTTACACAAACGAGACTAACTGCATTCTGAAGAGAAAGATTCACACTAAACAGCGGTGGGTCAATTGGCGGTTGGCGCATGCGCATGCGCACAGCCGCAGTATCAGTCTCGTTATTTAATAGCCACATCGCGTATAGTTATGCATCTTCAAACTTGGCACACAAGTAGATTACGGTAATGGTTTGAACAAGTTCGTTGACCAACAAAATCTGTTCAACAGTTTGCAAATGGCGGCATTTAACAGAATTCACAACTTTTTCCTTGCAGGTTTCCTTAGAAGTCTGATTTCACTGCTATAAAATTCTACAGCGTTAAATTAGCACTTTGAGTATTTAAAATTTATTTAACATTTTAAAAAAATGCTTCACGGGGGTCAGGGTTCAGTTTTGTTTATTCAGTGTAATTTTAAGTTTTAAAATTTTAATTGACCGCTAGAAGCGAGAAGTCCAACTTGACCATTTGGCATTGTTTTTTTGTGTTTGTTACGCAGTTTTGCGCCAAAAGCATTAACCGATTTTTTGGAAATTTGTGAAGTATCTTGTATTTGTTTTTTTTTTTTTTATTTTAAGGCGAAAAGCACATTAAGGCTATTATCGCATCCCTAAATGTAAGTGTGAGTGTAAAGTGTTAAATTCGCAAGTGTAGTGTTGTAAGTGTAAGTGTGTTAGACTCGGGTACCGCGAGGGACGTCTAAATCCTCTCAATAGTTGCAGCTTGTCTTGTACCTTGTATAAATACCTTGTATAAGACGCGTACTATGTACGTGTACATGTGTGTGTGTGTGTGTGTGTGTGTGTGTGTGTGTGTGTGTGTGTGTGTGTGTGTGTGTGTGTGTGTGTGTGTGTGTGTGTGTTAACTACACGTATGGACAGATTTTAAAGCTGATTATGGTTGTGAAATGAGATTTTTAAGAAGAAAGTGTAAAAAAATATTTTTAAAAATTCGCTTTTATGACGTCAGCAAGCCAGCTGCACGACGTGACTATATTTTTTCCGTTAATAATGTAATAAAGAAATTGTGTTGTTTTCCCACTACCAGATAATGAGTCAAGGTGTACGTCGGCCTACAAGGGTGGTATTTTGTAAAACAAGAGGGAAAGGGAAATCAGTCGGGTAATGTTTCAAAGGGGCGGAAGTGGTGTTCATAACACAAGAACGGCATGCTGTTATTGGACACGTTCTCGTAAGTAACCTAGTAGCTGGTAATAAACCTGCCAGAGAGCGAGAGAGGGAGGGAGATACTTGCACATTGTAAAGCAATAAGGTAGACAGGGGGCGAGCTATGTATTTGTCAAAGGCATTGATTGCCCGGGATGCGACGGAATCCTGTCTTGTAATACACTCAAGTCTACAAGACGTGCATTGTCCGTCCATCGCTGAAATAGAACAAACGTGTAAACCGATTTTTAGAAAATTGTTCGTTCACGCGCAGTAAAATTCTTTAATTAAGAATTTTCCATTCGAAAAAATAGACATCATAGTAAGGGCCAGGATCAAGGTCATCCTGCACCAAATGTGCACCGATTCTAAGCTTTAGATTTGTTTCAGTGCTGCCTGATAAAAATAAACATTTGCAAATCATTCCTCTTTTGCCTGAAACGTTTTTGAAAATCTGACTCGAACATTGCAATCGGCATTGTAACCTGTATGAGTTAGTGTTCTTTTAAGATTTAAAATACGAATTGCGCAGATATTACGGTGGTAAAGTGAGACCTACAAAAGCCTGTAGTTATTACTGATAATAATTCGAAGCAGTGTAACTAGTTTTGGACAATAAATTGTTTTAGCGAAACCAATTTTCGTGCAAGTTTGAATCAAGACTGAAACAGCGAACGGAAGAGTGCTAACACACACACACACACACACACACACACACACACACACACACACACACACACACACACACAAACAAACAAAAACACAAACTCACGCATGTATACATACACACATACACACACACACACACACACACACACACACACACACACACACACACACACACATACACGCAAACAAACAAACAAACACACACAAACTCACACATACACACGCGTGCACGCACGCACACACACACACACACGCACGCGCACACACACACACACACACACACACACACACACACACACACACACACACACACACACACACACACACACACACACACACATACACACACGCACACAAACACACACACACACTCACACATTTATATACACACACACACACACACACGCACGCTCTCACATGTATACATACACACACACACACACACACACACATATATATATATATATATCACGGTGTATGTATGTGTGTGACTGGAGTTACTGCTGTATGCTTTCCCCTTGCCGTTAAGACTGACGACTCGTTCCTATTACTCTTCTGTCTTACAATGAAATAAGAAAGTTAAGAAGGAAAAAATACACAAATTGTTCGTGCTCGTATTTTCAAAGTAAGTTTAAAATGCGAAAGGAGATGTTAACGCTGATTTTGAGGTGAAAACGAAAAACGTTTAGTTGGCAATTCGTTTAAATCACGTCAGCGAGACAGCTGCGCGCCGCGGTTATGTTCATATAGATTTTAACAACTCAAAATTCGCTGATTTTGAGGTGAAAACGAAAAACGTTTAGTTGGCAATTCGTTTAAATCACGTCAGCGAGACAGCTGCGCGCCGCGGTTATGTTCATATAGATTTTAACAACTCAAAATTCGCTGATTTTGAGGTGAAAACGAAAAACTTTTAGTTGGCAATTCGTTTAAATCACGTCAGCGAGACAGCTGCGCGCCGCGGTTATGTTCATATAGATTTTAACAACTTAAAATTCGCTGATTTTGAGGTGAAAACGAAAAACGTTTAGTTGGCAATTCGTTTAAATCACGTCAGCGAGACAGCTGCGTGCCGCGGTTATGTTTTCGTGTGGATGTTGACTGTGCGTACGAATGATTAAATTAAGTGAAATTCCGGTAGAACTGAAGAGCGCGGTAAAAGTTTCTCCAGTTTGACTGGAAGTTGTTGAGGCACTCCGCCAAAACTTCGTTCCGCCGCTTCCACTGTACAGACATGAACAACTGTTTTTCGGTAACAAGAGAACCAAGTTTATCGCACTCCCCAGAGACACTGCTTACAAACCTAATTACCGGCATTGTCTGCGGACGTGTACAGTGAGGTGCATAATTAGTCGGAGCCTTCGCTACTTTGTTTACTTCTGCTGAGTTTTGAAAGTTGATGTTAAGCCTGCTCACAAAGTACTTACGATTCGCGAAGTAGTTCTCTCATCCCCTTTCCAACAATGGCCCTGCTTCCTACCTACACAGTCAGAAAACTTGACAAATCTATAGATAGGATTATATTCTTTTAAGTGTTCATATTTACTTTTTCACTATTCGAAGTAAGAAAATTCCGTGAAAAATTTGCATAAAACTTTTAAGAAACTAATTCATCACGTTTGCATCACACGTGAAGCTACATAATTTAGCACATACAGTATAAATCAAATAAAAGATTATAACCTATATTTTCGGCTAGTGGTCTTACTCACGTCGTTAAGTCTACCGCGGATTCAAAAACCTTACTGTTTCATCTTCAGGCTGTAATACAAAACGTCAAACCCTCTGTCGAGGTCGTCACAAAGTTAACGTCGATGCAGATACTAAAAACCTTTTTTTTTGTTGGTGCTTAACGTCAGACTATTGTGCACACTTGGGCTAATGCAGACGATAGGATGATTTATAGCGTATGAAAATGCAAAGCCCTGGCCGGGAATCGTACCCGGGTCCTCGGGGTGAAAGCCCAGTACGCTATCAACTAGGCCACCGAGGCGGCTGATACTGAAAACGGTGATCTAGTAGAGATCATGATCATTTTAAGGCCCCTGGTCAGCATCGTACCATTACCAGTAGTTCAAAGAACGGTAGATCTCGCAGTATATTATTAATATACAAACAGCTCGTAACTTTTTACGCCATTTTAACCTGTAATAGTAATATTGGTTACTGAGCCAAAATTGGAACAACATGTTGGACACTTTACGCTCCGTGCGGCGGACAAAATTACGATAGGTTTTGTCGTTCAGCCAGGAAATAACCAGCAACGTAAAATCAGAATTCTCCTTTTCGAAACGGAAGTAAATAGAAAAAACACTTATGCAGTGCGGGACTGGCCGACAGAAGTGACTACTTCATTTGGCATGCCTGACTGTGTACTTTTTCACTATTACGACTTCATTATTTTAATACAAATTTAGATGCACGCAGGAAGGGCAACTCCTGAAAATTATTTTCGTATAAATGTCGCGTGTGTGTACTTACACACACACACACACACACACACACACACACACACACACACACACACACACACACACACACACACACACACACACACACACACACACACACACACACACACACACACACACACACACACACACACACACACACACACACACATACATATATATATATATATATATATACACATACACACATGCAAACAAACAAAAACACAAACTCACACATGTATACATACACACATACACACGCACACACACACACACACACACACACACACACACACACACACACACACACACACACACACACACACACACACACACACACACACATACACGCAAACAAACACACACACACTCACACATGTATACATACACACACTTAAAAATTAACAGACACTGTCACAGACTATGAATTTGAGTATCTTAGGCTATATAAGAGACTTTAATAATTAATCAGTTTATAACCGTACTTTTGACAGTTATACTTTCTAAGTATAATAATAAATATAATATCGAAAATTGATACAGGTCATTTATATTAAATAATTCAACTACACACATTTAGAAAATACACATTTTTAAAATTAACAAGAACAATAAACACAACCTCAATTGAATTGTGCGAAATCAGCTGTTTAGAAGTAGTCACTTCCAGTCTAGATATACAAGAACAATATATGCTGTGAGGTATGCATTACGGATTCAAGCGTGACGAGAACTCAAATGCTTATACCATGTTTTGTCAACCGCGACCATACAAGTTTTCACTTCAAAAATACATCTTATTAATCACCTAAACAAACAACGTCACTAGAGTGCGCGTATGGATGTGTTAGAGCGTTCCGTGACGGCAAACTGAATTTTTCCCCGTGCAAAACATACACTCATACCCTAAGATAAGAAGTAGTCACTTCAAAAATGTTACATGTACTTCATTTGGGGTTTATAAAAAATATATTTTGCCAAATTTTAAGGCAATCGCTTAATGCGTTTAGCCAAAACTACGTTCACTCGTCATTGCAAATCAGAGGCCGCCATCTTGAAACCTAAGTAAATTTGAAACACTCTTACAAATAGTATTTACTTTATAAAACGTAAATTCTTACCAAATTTAAAAAGAATCGGTCGATGCGTTTGGCCAAAACTGCGTATATTCTTCGTCCTTAAATCAAAGGCCGCCATTTTGAAGTAATTGGGGGGACATTTATACATACGCCATTTGGGCCATATACGAGGTACCTTCGTATCAAATTTCAAACCAATCAGTGAATGCATTTGGTCAAAACTGCGTATCAAACACAAACCAAATGCCGAACGTTCGAGTTGAATCAGACTTCGCTATTCTTCGTCCTTAAATCAGAGGCCGCCATTTTGAAGTAATTGGGGGGACATTTATACATACGCCATTTGGGCCATATACGAGGTACCTTCGTATCAAATTTCAAACCAATCAGTGAATGCATTTGGCCAAAACTGCGTATCAAACACAAACCAAATGCCGAACGTTCGAAATGAATCAGGCTTCGCTACTCTCGGTCAGTGATCACTTCAAAAACTCATTGTGCAATAAAAGTTCACTATTCGCTAAACACTGTTTTAGAATAAAGTTCTAAATTGACAATATCACAATGCCATATAGAAACTCGAGAGATGAATTCTCGTGGAATATTAAAGTGAAGGGAAGTTTCCTTGTTACTTGTTATGAGCGCGCTTCGTGGAGACTTGCACTCGTTATAGTAATAATTCGTAATGGTAAGGCGATGCACGTGACTAAATCCGGTTTCAGTAGTTGTGCACGTGAATATTACATTCTGACTACTGTGTGACATTAGAATATAAAGAGATCTGTAAATAAAACATCAGAAATAAGCGAACAAGTACTGTATTTAGCTGTATTAAATACAAAACTACAATTCAATACAGTAAAGCATTAAGAGTTGCTTTACAAACAGTTTGAAGAAATAGTCGTTAATTTTCTTCTAATCGTAAATTTTAAAGTCAGAAAAAATGTGTGTATAAAAGCTGTTCCTCTTGTTTCTTGGTGATATTGCTATGTCCAGGGCTTTAAAGTACTCTTCATTCAGGGCTTGGACCATTTGTACCACTTTTCATTGATTTTTCCGTCATTTTCTTCATCTTCATTAACAGATTGTTCTTCTTCCTCTAGCAGTATTTTTTTTTTTATTTTTACATTATTATAACTGAGGTATGATCCATCAAGTAATTTTATATTCATATGTAATTTCACTGTTTGCTGGGTTGCAGCCTGACAGCTGTTCCCTATGCGTTTACTGAAGAGGTCCACTGACTTGGTCCTTTTCAGCCTTCTTGTTGTTAGGTTGTCACTCCGGTACAGCAATTGTACGGTCTCCTTATACTTATGCTGCTCTAACCGTCGACGATGCTTGATTATTTTTCTGCAACAGGTTCAATGCCTAGGTCTTTATGTAGGTTGTCATTACTGACGTACCATGGGGCGTTGACAATCGTCCTCAATATTTTATTCTGGAAGACTTGTATTATGTCACTATTGCTTTTTTGGTACATCCCCATAGTGGTGCACTGGCCGTAACACTTGTCTGTACAATAGTAGTTTGTTGCTTATTAACAATTCGGAATTCCTTCCAATGAGCCAATACATTTTACTTAATTTGAGATTTAGTTCTTCTTTCTTTTTACATGCTCTTTCCAGCGGAGTTTTGTATCCAGTGTCATCCCGAGATATTTTGCACTGTTTGCATATGTTACTTGTTTTTCATTCAATACTACTGGTAGTGGTTCATACTTTCTGTTGGTAAAATTGATGTGTATAGATTTTGTTTCATTGAGTTTAATTCTCCATTTTTTCGTCCATCGACTTATTTTGTTAGTAGCGTTTTGTAGTTTCTCTGTTGCTTCCAAAATATTGTCACCCACTGTTAATATTGCTGTGTCATCCGCAAAGGTCGCTACTGTGGCATTCCTCTAGCTGTAATGACAAGATATTTTCTTCGTTCGGTACCTGAACACCAGAATCGTTGACTTCACACTTTAGTGTTTTCAGTATCACAGTCGGAATATCCTGGCACGTACGAGCGCACGCCGTTTCAAGATGCTGGATCGGTGCTCATTTCAAGGTCCTATCATGATTGCCTCTCCAGTAGGCAATTTTTCCAATAGAAATTCACTAATGGGAATTTAAAATTTTATAAGTAATAATGAATTGTTTAATTTGAAAGCTGAGCTCGACTTTAGCGAATCTGGTAACTTATTAAACACCACGCCGATACCCTAAACCACCAGAGGTTCCAAACTGTGGGTCGTGGAAGGACGGACGGATTAAACTTTTAAGTGTCGAAGCATCTCAAGAAAAACGTTCTGTAATTCCACAAAAACTGCTTTACACTCAACTGTACAAACAATAGATATTTTAGAAATAAAGTGAACAAGGCTATAGGACAATGGCAGCCGTGCTGGGCTCGCGCTACTACTGGAACTACTACGTACTAGCTAGGACGAATGTGTTTGAAAAACAAAATGAAATAGAAAGCTGTTCATATTTCGTGTACAATAATACACAAACGATAAAAGTGTGTGAGATTTACTCTGTTCTTCTGACGAAGTGTAAATTATTAGACACAAACAAAATATAGAGCTTTTTATTTCATTTTGTTTTTCGCGATCCTGTTTTTTTTCTAATATTATTTATTATGAAGGGTCGCAAAATAAAGTTTCAGGCTGAAGGTGGGTCCCATGACAAAACAGTTGGGATCGGCAGCCCTAAACTATTTGTTGTGGGTAACATTTTTGTGAGAGAGAGAGAGAGAGAGAGAGAGAGAGAGAGAGAGAGAGAGAGAGAGAGAGAGAGAGAGAGAGAGAGAGAGAGAGAGAGGGAGGGAGAGAGAGAGAGAGAGAGAGAGATGAAACGATATACAGCGTATCTATATATTTTTACTGTAGGTTCAGTGGTCAAGGTGGTTGACTACCGGAAAACACTTGTCAGTCTGCTGCGTCTCTGAACTGCGCACCTCAAGGTCGTTACTTCGAGACTGCAGTTACTTCCGTAAGCTATATTCTTTCCATTAAAGCTGATCCTTCGTCCTCAGTTTAACTGACCTAAAGTATGGACGTTAAAAACATCTATTAAAACCTGAAAATTTATCGCATTAGCTACTCTAATCAGTTAATATTTTAGTTATACGTATATCGCCTATTTCAAATTAGTTTAATTACGGTGGGAGTTGCAAAAATCCAAGACTACTTTTGAATTTGTTGTTGTTGTTGTTTTAGCTTACTCTTAAACAGTAATTTTCTTTTCTTGCAATTTTTGAATACTAATTTGTGCTACGATTTCTTACAATCAAATGAACCGATTTTGAGAAATGTGCTGATTTTTTTTTGCAAGTTCTATTGTCGGGAGCTGGATTTGTTAATTGGCTTTGCCGATAACTGTTTTTAGACTATGAAATTACATTTGAAAAGAATTTTATGTGGTAAAATATTTAAACAATTTTAAGGGGCGTATTACACTATCAAAAAACCGTCAAATTTCTTTTATCAAAGGTTTTTTATGACATGAATTTGGCGGTTTTTTATGAACTAACCCTTTTAAAAACCTTTGATGAATCTTTGACCAATATTTTCAAAATACGTAGGTATAATCTCAAAATTTTGTCATTTCCTGTTTGTGCTTATTTATTCCTTCCGTTTATTTGATTGCATAAAATTTGAAATGATGGCGAACGATTGTCGTGGACTTTTGAAGCAGTGAAAGCATTAATTCTACGACATGAAAATGAAGAGTGTTAGTGGAATATCCACACTAATGCTTTATTTGAATTACGATTTACCAAATGCAATTCTTTAATGACAGTGGCATTTACACCTAATATCGTTCTCCTTTGTATCCATTGTCGCACCCAAACTCGTCTGTTTCGTTTTCTCTCTTTTTCTTTAGTAGCGCCACAGCAAGATAAGCCCTTAATGCAGCAGTATAGCTAATCAACGTTATTTTTATCCATTACAGCTACTGGAGTAAACATAACCCCAATATATATATATATACTCATATATACAATATATATATATATATATTCAGTGATACAGCTGATCAAAGAAATTTGACGAATGTACTCGTAATATGCTTTCTTTGATACAACTTTGACGAATATTTGGACATAACATATGGTCAAAGTTTTATCAAATATTTGATATTGTAATACGCCCCTAATTTCATCCTCATTAACCCTAATATATATATATATATATATATATATATATATATATATATATATATATATATTCAGTGATCCAGCTGATCAAATAAATTTGACGAATGTAATATGCTTTCTTTGATACAACTTTGACGAATATTTGGACATAACATATGGTCAAAGTTTTATCAAATATTTGATATTGTAATACGCCCCTAAGTGATTCTGCATGTTTCGTCCTCATTAGCCTAACTGGCGTGAAGTATGGACGCTAAGAAAAACAGTACTGATAAAAGTTAGTGCAAGGACAACGTTTACTCTAACCGACACGGCTGTCTTATAATTATATTGATAATCTATTGCAATTGATATTTTATTATTTGTTAAACTTTGAGATATTTTATTAATTCATTTTTTGTTTTGTTTTTAGGTAAGTGGGATCTAACTTCAGACTGCTTTCAGTAGTAATATTACAGGTACTGTGTAACTTTGTTGATCATTTACGTAAGGTACCGTTAGCGAATTTCAATTGGAAAATGCGATTTACAAAGCTATCATTATAGTAAGACCCAAACCCGAAGCCAAATAATAACTATTATAGCTATATGTGTGTTCAAAGCTCAATTGTTTGCAATTTTTATCCGATTCGATTATCGGCACAAAATTTGATTTTTTGGTAATACAGCTTGAGTTGTTCCTGAGAAACGTTACTTGTCCAGATATTTCCGAACTGCTGGGTGCGTTTTAAATATTTCTGATTAAGATATTTTCTATGACCGTTTGTCAAAGTTAAGGTTCTGTGGATAGGTTTGGTGGTGATAGTGAACTCGAAACTGGTGGTAGGCGTTCTTTACATCTTCGATGTCTATCTTTTCTATAGGTGAGGATGTCGAAAACTGGTACCAGACGCTCGGCATCATCTTTTCCTTATCATCTGAATAAAACACACACGCGCGTGCGCGCGCGCGCGCACACACACACACAAACCACGCACGCACGCACACAAACACACAAACATACGCGCACACACAAACACACACAGACAAACACACACACACACACACACACACACACACACACACACACACACACACACACACACACACACACACACACACACACACACACACACACACACACACACACACACACACACACACACACAAACACAAATACACACACAAACACACACACACACAGACACAAACACATACACACACAAACACAAATACACACACAAACACATACACACACACAAACATACGCGCATACACAAACAAACAAACACACACACACACACACACACACACACACACACACACACACACACACACACACACACACACACACACACACATGTACGCATAGTAGGAGGCATGCGTAGTAGCTGATGATCCTCAGTTAAAGCTAACTGCCGATGGAAGATCGAGGCTGTATCGACGCAAGCGAGCTGCTGAGCAGCGGCATAGTCATGCAGTTGCAATGAAAGAGGAGCGAAATGGTACTCTGAATATCTGGCAGCGACGGTAGGACAAATCAGCAAACGGACGATGGACAGCAATCTCATAAGCAACATCCAGGATTGGTCCACCAGAAAGCATGAAGAGGTGGACTTCTACATCACACAAGTTTTAACTGGGCACGGTTGCTTCCGAGTTTACCTGTTCCGTTTCCAGCTGGAAACGACTCGGCTTGTCTCCTCTGGCATCCAGCATTGGATATATGTATTTTTCCGCTGTCACAGGGTCGATGATGACAGGATTAACATACAACATATCTGCGAGGCAGCATTACACCGGAAAATCTGGATGCGCCAATGATGACTTCAGAGGCCAACTGGAGGGCCAATGCAGGATTCGCCGCAGTGGTCATGCAGAGGCTGAGGGTTGAAAATCAAGTAAGGAGAGCGAATGATGTAGACGGATAGACGGACAGCCAGCCCAACTTTCCGCGACGTAATGTCTGGCAGCGGTAACGTGGGGTGGTTTGCAGAAGAGGAATGATTTTAGTGTTCTTTAGTGGGTAGCAATATCTTGAACTTTTCCACACTCTGGGGAGTAACAGTATCCTACACCAGGTAGCTTATACAAGATTTTCCTACTTTTCTTGGCATCGCAAACACACACACACACACACACACACACACACACACACACACACACACACACACACACACACACACACACACACACACACACACACACACACACACACACACACACACACACACACACACACACACACACACACACACACACACACACACACACACACACACACACACACACACACACACTGTCCTAGATCCTGATCCAGTTTGTGGGATCAAAAAAGAACCAAGTGATCTGGAGTGTTTTGCAATGACCTCTGTGTGACTTGAACGGAAGCTGCAACCGTAGTACGGTGATCATGTAGATTGGTTGGCGGGTTAGTGACTAGTCGAGACTCGGAAGGTGAAGACTCATTTAGTGGTAGCACGGGTTCGTGTAAGGCAACAGAGGATATCTTCAGGCACACGTAGTGGATGTGGTGGATGGCAGGTACTTCCCTTTTCCCATAATTTAACTTGAGGACTGAGTAGCACAGATTTGCAACTCTTAAATAAACTGACTCTGTGGATACGAGATTCCAATAAAACGTTATAATATTACATAACGGATAAAGTTAAAGACATTACTTTCTAGAAACAAAACTTGTTTCGTAAAATTACATTATTTTGAGTTTATAACGCAACCTGCGACTCCAGACTTAAGAAGTTAAGCTACGACTTTGCGGCAGCATCAACTTTAGATTGTACAACTTTTCTAATATCTGTGATATGTTTGTTTCCGTATCTCTGGTTAGAAGAGAAATTAATGAAATTAATGAAGGCTGTTTGTTAGCACGTGTTCTGTCAAGCGTGCTTTAGTTAGGAGTGCAATTATATTTAAAAATACGGCTCACTTAACCTTCTAATGAATTTGTTATTCAACGTGTTTCAGTGCGTAAATGGTGTCAACGACGGCCGTTTTTACGTCATAACATTTTGTGTTACGTTAATTAACATGAAATCTCAACTGTAGGCGTAACATACTTGTTAGAATATGTGTCTGTATAACGTTTTACGTGATATTGAACCGGGAAAACTGTATTCTGTATATTTTAGAGGTTATGACCGTGCGTCACTGGCGACGCACGACGCCTATTCGTAAACCATTTCTATAATAAATGTAGTGCGTCTTGGTGGCACACTGTTGTTGATCCATACACGCATGAATTTTCAAGCGTTTGTTTTCATTTTAGTTTACCAATAAAGGTCACCAAGATAAAGAAAAAAAGCGATAGGCCAAAATATAATATTACTTCGTTATATTTAAAATTAAGTTTACAAGTTAAAATGATGCTTCTATTGATTTTAAATTTGTTATCTTGTTAAATTACCTATAAGGTGTGCGACGGTAAAGAAAAAATACAACAGACCAAAATCTTGTCCGACTAAGGTTACTGTAGCATACTTTAAAATGGTCGTACAACAAAATTCTACGCTTCAAACATTGTAAATAAGCCCATTTGAAGTAAGAATTGGAGTGCGTCACTCACGGCACACACCGCCTATTCCGAAGATGAACGTGCGTCATATGTGACGCACGCTTGCTTTCCCGGCTATTGGAGTGTGTCATTGGTGACGCACGTCGTCGCGAACGTGTTTAGGAATTACTTATGTGAAAATGTTTTTTTACGTATCAAAATTGTAAGAATAAATTTCATTTTGAGTTCGTGAAAAAGCGCGTAAGGAACATTGTCATAACGTTTGAACAAAATGAAGTAATTATGTAAAGATATTTTAAAACTCTTTTTATATTCTACTTCTTTTCTGCTAGGATTATTATCACTGTGTTCAGTATAATGATGCCTTCCCTAGCTTCGTTAATTCTACTTACGTTGACTCGTTTCAGAGGACCTCCATCTTCAAAACTATATCTCTCAACAACTATATATATCTTGGTAGATATATCCGCCTCGGTGGTCTAGTGGATAGCATACTAGGCTTTCACCCCGAGGACCCGGGTTCGATTCCCGGCGAGGGCTTGGCATTTTCATACACTATAAATCATCCCATCGTCTGCATTAGCCCAAGTGTACACAATAGTCGGACGTTAAACACCAAAAAAAAAAAAAAAAAAAAATGATAGAGATAGTTTTTGAAGATGGAGGTTCTCCGAAACGCGTCAACGAAAGTAGAATTGACGAAGCTAGGGAAGGCAGATCATTATACTGAGCACAGTGATATTTTAAAACAATTATCATTGCAGACCATGCAAATTACTGTAGCTTTAAATGGTAAAGAAACGTTTTTCTTTAATGTTTCGTATAGTGGGCGGTTCGCGTTTTCCGGACAGTAAGATAACCCAAACAAATATCTAATGTTTTACGCATTCAGTCTTACGATAATTACGGCACTCAGCTGTCTCGCGGACGTTATGGAAGCCAAATTCCAGCAATATTTTTGTATGCTGTACATTTGATTTTTCCATTACAATCCGGATTGAAATTGCGTTTATTGCCAGCACACAACTGTCTTGTTACGACATACCAAAAAAAAAACAAAAAAAACAAAAATGAACCCTGACCGCCGTCAAATTAAAATTTTAAATTTCAAAATGTTAATTTGTGCAGTTTTAACGCAGATTACGATGTTGAAATCATTTTTTCATAAATATTTAAGACAAAAACGTTATGAATATGTTTTATTTAAAACTTATGTTCCTTTTAAATTACGTAATTTCTTTGTGAAAGAAAAGACCAACCAGCATTTGGCGATAAAATTCCCAGCATAGGAAATTTACAATTTTATGAATCACTGTGGCGTCAACATTTTCGAAAGCCCTAAGAATGTTCTTACAATTATCTTAATTAAGGATAACTTATACGCGTATTTTTAAGTGTCGAGTGTGGTCGGTCACGTTCATGTAGAATTTTATCGATCCGTTTTATTTGAATTATAACGGTCTGTATGCGGAAACTCATCAACAATATCCCGCCTCTAAGTCAGCAAGGCAGTGTAGGTACTGAAGGCGGATTGATGGATTACCGGTATTTGTTACCCTGCCTTTAAAGCATTCAGTCAATGGCCGTGGCCATTAGTAATGCCATTTGCGGAGATGCCATTAGTCTCCTTCTTGTGTCGGCGGGCGATGCTGTTCCTCAAGAGTTTCGGCTTTATTTGTGCCTGTAATACGTTATACCGAACGTTGCATTGGGCAATAAATGCGAATATAAATATTTTACCGTGAAACTGTGACGACACAACAACCAGCCTCTAAGTAAACAATTTCCGTCTGCGGTAATTTCACTTGCGTTAGACAAGTTTGGTCTCAAACAACTTGTAAAACTGTACTTAAACGTATATACAGTAAGATAAATAAGAAAAAGACTTTTGGAAATCCTGCTTCGATCACTTAAGCGAGACAGTTGCGTGCCGAAATTAATTACTCGTAGTCAAACATAAATATTTTATTAATGGTGTGTGTGTGTGTGTGTGCGCGCGCGCGCGCGTCTCTGTGTGAGGGGATGTATGTGTGTGGGTTGGGTGTGCGTGTTTTTACGCGTGTGGGGGGGGTTTCGTACTTTATTGTTCGGAATTTCGATCCTATTTGATTTAAACTTGAGAAAAATAATTAATATGGATTAGTTGTTGCTCTTACACCCAGGAGATCTTCTGTTCTAGGTTTAGTTACTAAGTTCTTCTCAGTTTGCGTTCCAAGTAGAAGTTCGCACGTTTTTTTGAAATATTTGACCCCTATCGTGCACTTTTCCATTGTTGCTTGGATGAGTCCCTACAGTCTACTGTGATTCATCGCTTGCGGATTCCATAGCACCAATTCCTCTTGCTCTGTAGTATCCTACCGCACGTCCACTTTTACCAGTTCATAGCCGCCTCGGTGGTCTAGTTGATAGCGTACTAGGCTTTCACCCCGAGGACCCGGGTTCGATTCCCGGCCAGGGCTTGGCATTTTCGTAAGCTATAAATCATACAATAGTCTGCATTAGCCCAAGTGTGCACAATAGTCTGACGATTAAAAAAAAATACCAGTTCACTTTGGTTTTGTGAACAGTTTGTTTACATCCATCTAAATCCCACAAGAAGCTAAGGGATTTTTTCCTTAAAGTTCACACTTACTCCAGACAGACTAATGAGGACGAGGGATCAGTGTTGAAGTTAAGGGAAAAGCAACGGGAGCAACTGCGGCGCGGTTGAGTGACGCAGCAGACTGACCGACGCTTCAGCCAATTCGACCACCGAGCCCCCGAGAAGTTGTTTTTGTGCTAAGTGAATTCCAGCACGTTTGACAAATTTTATTTTCCGACAGGTACAGACAGTTTTGATAAATGTCTGATCACAATATGAATTACTGTTTTGTGTCGTTCGCAGTCCATATTCGCGGTGAATGTCGTTTCTCGCAATAAAATATGACAAAGGGCGAAACGTGTGATATTTGTATGGTCCGAGGAAAATGTCTGCAGGATATGAATTATGTATTGAAGTCACCTTAGTGCGACGTGATAATACACTTGCAGGACGTATTGTCGTGAGCGTTTGTATTGTAAGAGCCCGTAAATGATGAGCTGTTCGATTGAACTGAACGTTCTGAAAGTGGAGTGTGTTCAGTGCTTTCAATAAGTGATGCGTGACATCGTCCAGAACTTCCTTGCATTCCGTTATTTCTACAGAAACATTAACAGGCTAAATAATCGCGGCACGCAGCTGTTTCGCTGATGCAAGCGAATTTCCGAAAGTAAGTTTTTAATTTTACCCTTTTTTTGAAATTTTACAATAAAAAACTGTTTATATTGACATTTTAAGCTTTCGAATTGCATAGAAAATACGAAAATGAACCCTGACCGCCGTCAAATTAAACTTTTTAATTTGAAAATGCTAATTTTTGTAGTCTTTAACGCTGATTACGATATTGAAATCGGATTTACATAAATATTTAAGAAAAGAAAACGTTTGAAAGTTTAATATTTTGAAATTGTTGAACGAATTTTTCTAACTTGTCAATTTGTCAAATTTGAATTATATCGCTGTTATTATTGTTTATTTTATTACATATTATTATTATGTTGTTATTTTTATGTATATTATTTATCCTGACAATGTTATAATGTCATTTTACAGCTTACAACAAAATGTGTACATTTTGTTATATTCACTAAATACATGATTACGTATTATTTGTTAAGTAATTTTAGTATTGTTTTCTTAATTTTGCATATATTTTTCCTCTAAATTAGTTTAATTTATTTTACGTTTTGAATCTCTGAACTTACGTCACGACCTCTGTTACCTAAAGTAACTTCATCTTTCTTAAACAAACATCCAAGATTCAATTATCAGATTCAAGATTAAACATGTAAAGCAGCCAGGTCGGTTCTTAGGGCCTACCTGTACTGACCGCCTGGCTCACTTCCCAACTAGCAGCGAGCGACAATTAGACCAACAGTGAATAGTGAAGAGTCCGCGCACTTCCGCCGCGTTAGTGCGTTTTCTTTTCTCTCTACATCTTAACTGAATCCGACAATCAGTTCGGTGCTAATTAAAACACTTTTCCTTTACCAGTCCATTCTAAGAGTTTCCATCAGTCAAAGTCTGTAGTTCAGTGGCAGTGACCTTCCTGACCGTAGCGATTGATCACCGTCGACAGTGCAGTACGCAAGGATATCCCGGACGTCTTTCCAAGTAGGTCAAAATTAATATCTGTACTACCAGATTGGTCCTCCAATAGAGGGCTGTAGCCTAAGTGATAAAATCTGCCGTTCTGCTTAATGCCTTATTTTCAGAACTGATTTTATAACTACATTTACACACCTCCTCCCCCCCCCAAAAAAAAAACAATGTTACTGGATGTATACCGTAAAATCCCTTTTAGCTTTTTCGCCGGGAAGAGATAAAAATAAATTTTGTAACTGACTTTTTTTAGTAGTGTTGATAGTTTATGAAATGTGAAGATATATTTGTCATAATGAGACTGAAGATATATTTGTCATAATGAGACTGAAGATATATTTGTCATAATGAGACTGAAGATATATTTGTCATAATGAGACTGAAGATATATTTGTCATAATGAGACTGAAGATATATTTGTCATAATGAGACTGAAGATATATTTGTCATAATGAGACTGAAGATATATTTGTCATAATGAGACTGAAGATATATTTGTCATAATGAGACTGAAGATATATTTGTCATAATGAGACTGAAGATATATTTGTCATAATGAGACTGAAGATATATTTGTCATAATGAGACTGAAGATATATTTGTCATAATGAGACTGAAGATATATTTGTCATAATGAGACTGAAGATATATTTGTCATAATGAGACTGAAGATATATTTGTCATAATGAGACTGAAGATATATTTGTCATAATGAGACTGAAGATATATTTGTCATAATGGGACTGAAGATATATTTGTCATAATGAGACTGAAGATATATTTGTCATAATGAGACTGAAGATATATTTGTCATAATGAGACTGAAGATATATTTGTCATAATGAGACTGAAGATATATTTGTCATAATGAGACTGAAGATATATTTGTCATAATGAGACTGAAGATATATTTGTCATAATCTTAAAATCAACTGCTTCTCCTAAACCAGGGGTCTCCAAACTACGGCCCGAGGGCCACATCCGGCCCGCGGACAGATTTTGTCCGGCCCGCGGAGAGCTAGCATACTTGAAAACTCCTTTTAGAGAACATATTTTTTATAGCAAATTAAATTTAGTTTACTGAAGTATTCTAATTTTATGTTGAATAATTATTAATATGACATCTACATTGATATGGTCATGGGCTAACTACTCATAACATTGTTGTAGGCTTATTGTTATTGTTTTTGTGATAAGTTGGATAAAGAAACACAGAATTGTAATGAGTAAAGACATGTATAATATGCAGAAAATTTAACTTCAGTATATAATAACTAACAAATTATTGAAATGAATCCAACTAACATTTTATACATTTTAAATAAAAACATAACTTATAACAAGCATAATGACATATGAAATACTAATGAGATTTATGTAATTGAGATTTTCCACTGACAATAGTTTGTAGTTGTGGACTAATTTTACTTGTACCAATTATTAAAAGAGATTTAAGATGCTCATCAGTTAATGTAAACATTTTAGTGTGTATGTATGCAAATTATCCGATTTGCAGCCTTATTTTAAAGTTTTGATATTTGCGTACTTTTTAAACGTTGGACTTTTTTTTTTTCATCAGTGAACTATTTCACTTTTTACCACCGGCAACAATGATAATATGGTTTTGGCCCTCGGAACTTACTGGAGTAATCAGTATGGCCCTAAGGCTGGAAAGTTTGGAGACCCCTGTCCTAAACTATGAGATAGGTTCTGCGAAAACATTCTCCCATATAAATAATGTGACATAATTTTTCAAATACAGGGACATATTTCTGTGAATCTGCAGCAGAAAAGGTTTAAAATGATAAATAATTTGTCCAAACCGGTTTAAAAATAATGATGTTACAGGTTGGAAACGAAATTGTTTAACAAATTAATACAAAATATAATACAGTGTGGATCAATGTACAAGAAGAAAACATTTTGTTGTTCTAAGTCTGTGGACACTGCGCATTTCATTATTTTAGTGTACTGAAACTCAAATCGCTAAATGCTTTCCTTGTGACACGCCAGCTAAAAAAATTAATTAAATAAAACACGAAAACTTACTTTCCGTAAACAAGATGAATCCCGCATTCGGGGCGAAGTTACATTCTCGTTCCCAGCTCAATTAACGCAGCCTGTTTACTGAATATTAATAAAAGGCAGTCGCTCGACCATGAATATTTAGACAGAATATTTCATTAACATTCTTTGTGTAAAAACATGCATTCATAACATGGACGGTGGGGTTATTAATTTACAGCCATTTTTAATTAACTACGGGGAGCACTTGACAAGTGATCGGGTTGGGGAGGAGGGGAGGAGGGGTATGTGTCAAAAGAGTTCGGGCAGCCAGTTAGTTGTTTTGACGTTATAATCGAGTACAGAAATTGCATTACAATTTAACGATTTTATGACATTTTTAAAATCAATTTACAACTTACCGACAACGCATGTGGATATTGTTAACTTAATATTATTTGCAGGGTGTCCCGTAAATAAGTTACAGGATGAAAAAAAATGAAAAATTATTTTTTTACTTCTAAAATAGACAAGATATTCAAATGTGGTATATACATTTCGTATGTTACGTTGTATAAGTATACAAGAGATAAACAAATTTATTTTGTATATTTTAAAATGACCGCCGATTAAAATATTGAATATCTCGAAAACTTAATAGAAAGAGATTATTATTTTTTTGAGCAAGTTAAACTATAATAGATTTATTGACAAAAATTGTAAACTTTGATTAGAACAGCACCATAGCACACAATAGGTCTTATGATCCCAGTACATGTACTGCCTGGCCTCAGTCCATATGTCTTTCCCACCATTACCCTAACCTGGTATCAATGATTTGTTGGCTTTTCTCATGATGCGCTAAAAGTGTGCATTCCAGTTTAGTCGGTGTCCAACAGCAAGTCTAGATATTTCACCTGTTTCGCAACTTGGATTGTCTTTCCAAAGATCTAAAGCCTTCCTATTTAACGGGTTGATACTTTTTTTTTGAATGGAAACGTTGTAGTTTTCCTGCGGTTAATCCTTAAGTTCTCCTGGCCACACCAGGTTTCTACTAGCGCTATTGCTTTCTTCATGAGATCTACCATGTTGTCATGTTGTCCCCGGATAAGCATCAGTACATCGTTTGTATATTTTTGGTTATAGCATCCTCCTAAAGAGAAAAGATGTAAGAGTGAGTCCACCTCTTGCTTTCACAAAAGAGGGGACAAACCCCTGCTCAGAGCCTCTTGACAACCTCCACCTCAATCTTTACTCCTAGAGATTTAGCTACAACTATCTTCCTCTTCAGCATGTCCCCTATCAAGGTTTTGGTAGCTGAAACCCTATCCTTATCTTTGATGCTGTAGGTAGCGCTCCAAGAAATCATGTTTCCTTATCACCAACATTATCCTGTAACCTGCAGATGAAATACAAAAATATATTTTTTCTCGTTAAAAATGGAAACGTTTTTGCTCATGCGATAAGCTTTTTTACACAAACATTCAAGTCAAACCACTTTTTTGGACTAAGCCGGATCTGAAAAAAGACATATCAGTCAAAATCTCGAAATAGATTTTTACACGATTAGTATATACGAGTAGTAAGGAAATATATAACCTTCACTTCACCTGAAGGCCGCGTAGTACCAAATCCGGAGCGGAGTGGACTGTTATTGAAAACCGAACCTATTGTTTCTAATGGAAGTGCGGCCACATTATAAATATAAAGTGAATGGCACCGGATGGTATGTACCTTAGACTTACCAGTGCTGAGTAGTAGTATATGGGCGGATCTTATATTTCCTGGCTACTTACGGTAACTATGTAAAGCAGAATGAGCAGGAACTCACCACACAACAAAAGCTGGTCAAATAGAGATTAAAACCTCCGTAAAGTGGATCAAGTGAAAGGAATAAGCAAAGCCGTCATCACAACAATGAACAGTTAAGTCACCAGTTGGAAGTGGAGGAATTACCCACCTTAAATCCTCTCAAAATCTTAGACTTCAGAAGGGACTAGGACTGAAGAGGGTGCAGTAACTGAGAACTTAGGAATACAGAAGGAGGTGTAATAGAGCTACAAATGTCGCAGTGCAATGGTAACACTACAAAGTCATTCTTTAATTCAAGTGCGGCCACTGAAAGTGAAACGGAGCTGATCGGAGTCAAGTGGCGTCGCTTCGCTTTCAGTGGCCGCACTTACTTTAAAAACAGGTTCAGTTTTAAATGCATAGTCCACTCCGCTCAGTGGACTTGCAATTGGTGGCCACCCCGACCTAAATTGTCACATATCATTATGTAGGCCAATCGGTTAAGATAATAACGATTTTCAAAAGAAATCGCTATGCGTTATTTTTTATTTAAAAATCCGTTCGAATTCACGTTATCTCCATGATTTCGACGTTAAGCTACCAGTTATATTGCATCATTTCAGGCTTACCGTTACCACGCTGGGATTGCGTTACTAGGTTTGTTGTTCCTAATTGGAACAATAAAACTAAGGTAAAAATA
>CM040185.1:17448629-17526129 GCA_022606455.1 Callitettix versicolor | reverse complement strand
GCACATCTGCCTAAACATTCATAGTTGCAGTTGTTAAGGTGGTACACGTTCCTGACCTCTTGTATGGCTCTGTCCGTATAACTATGTAGACGGATTCTGCAAAAATAACGGACGAACCTAGAAACTAATGAGGAGGTATCCGGGCGGGTATAAACAAAGAGCTATCAAAAGCAATCGAGAAAAGGAATCTTCAATATATTCAACAAACTGTGAGAGGTGAGCGTTACGACGTTTAGGGATACATTATTGATGGCAAGACTGGGGTAGAGCCGCGGGAAAGTGGCAGAAGTCATGGACGACAGATGTGAGATGCGCACATCTGCCTAAACATTCATAGTTGCAGTTGTTAAGGTGGTACACGTTCCCTGACCTCTTGTATGGCTCTGTCCGTATAACTATGTAGACGGATTCTGCAAAAATAACGGACGAACCTAGAAACTAATGAGGAGGTATCCGGGCGGGTATAAACAAAGAGCTATCAAAAGCAATCGAGAAAAGGAATCTTCAATATATTCAACAATCTATGAGAGGTGAGCGTTACGACGTTTAGGGGTACATTATTGATGGCAAGACTGAGGTGGAGCCGCGGGAAGGTGGCAGAAGTCATGGACGACAAATGTGAGATGCGCACATCTGCCTAAACATTCTTAGTTGCAGTTGTTAAGGTGGTGCACGTTCCCTGACCTCTTGTATGGCTCTGTCCGTATAACTATATAAATGGATTTTCAAAAATTACGGACGAACATAAAGACAAACGAGGAGGTTTCCGAGTGGGTATAAACAAAGAGCTATCAAAAGCAATCGAGAAAAGGAATCTTCAATATATTCAACAAACTGTGAGAGGTGAGCGTTACGAAATTTCGCGATACATTTGATGCATGATTGAGGGAAAGAAGAAAACGTCATGCATGACAGACCAGAGACGCTGGTACGGGCGTACGTCTGCCGAAAAATGTTTAGTTACAGTTTCTGATGTTATAAATACTATTGGATAGTTAACCTCTAGAAGGGGCTTCAGAAGAATAAAAACTGATATTTCCAATAAATATTTTGTCCAGATCCGAGTAAAATATTTTAATTGCTTCTTTATATAATTAGGATTATGACCTATTTTCCCGTTTAGTGGTCTAGTAGGTAACCACGTACGAGTTGCACGTATCGTTGTATTTTATCGTGTGTATTTTAATCGTGTAATTGTGTTTAGTATTTGTAACGTGTGTTTTTAATGTTTTATTTAACTTTATTTAGTATAAATCAAATAAAAAATTATAACCTATATTTCCGTCTAGTGGTCGGACTCACCTCGTAAACTCTACCGCGGTTTCGAAAACTTACTGCTTCATCTTCAGGCCGTAATATAATATGTCAAATCCCTCTGTCGAGGTCGTTACAAAGTTAATGTCGAGGCCGTGACAGTCCGGAATGTAACGACATACGAGTTGCACGTGTCGTTTGGCCCGATCATATTTTATCGTGTAATTGTGTTTTTAGTGTTTGTGACGTGTGTTTTCAATGTTTTATTTAACTTTTGAAGACCTTGACAGAGGGATTTGACGTTTTGTGTTACGGCCTGAAAATGAAACGGTAAGGTTTCGAAACCGCGGTAGCCTTTACGAGGTGAGTAAGGACCACTAGGCGGAAGTATAGGTTATAATTTTGTATTTGATTTATACTATATAAAGTTAAATAAAACATTAAAAACACACGTTACAAATACTAAACACAATTACACGATTAAAATACACACGATAAAATACGTGCAACTCGTACGTTGTTACCTATTTGTGACTTTTTCAAGTCAATTCACTTAGACTTGCTTTACAAACCTTCAGCCGGAGTTGGTATTTTCAAAAGTAATCCAGTAGGTCAAATTTTGATAAAATAAATTTTTAACCAAAGGATAACTATAGAGGGGACAACTTTAAAAGGAATAAAAGTACATATATTTCTTCCCAAATAAACCATAAAAAGCTCTTATTTTTATAACAATAGGTGAATTAAATTAAAATGTGGAAATCATTTTCTGTTTTTCTTTTAAATACATAAATATTAATAAACAGGGGTCGATATATACTCACGGAACAGCTTGTATTAATTTTATACACACGAACGATTGCATTTCTGCAAGTTTATAATAAAATTCGATTTTGAATTAAATCAGACCGCATTGTAAGGCTAAAATGTGCTTCTTTATGTCAGCTGAAATTGTCCGGTAATACGTCTGAAAATTACATAACGGTTGCAATATAAAAAAACGATATTTGAAGTTACGCTATTCAGGGTTTTTAAGAATAGTTCAACGTTTTGTTTCCGTTAATTTGCAAGAAATTTAACGCATTATGCCGTACAGTGGCAGATTGTATTAGGCACTTTAACTTTCCCCACGGAAAGTAGAAAACCATTCGTAAAATTAAATTTTATTTACAGTAAACGATAATTAAAACAAAATATGAACACGCCGAATTTATTCTCGCGAAAGCAAATATTTTTGTTACATTTACATAAAAATGTAAAAGCCCACGACAACGCCAGCGATGGAATTATCTGCGGTGATTTAAAAAGTTTATTCCGTCACAAGCCGCTGTCTGCGCGAGAGACGGGTGTAGTTAAAAGTTAAGCGCGGCGGGGATGTTTTTAAAAAAATGTTTTAATGAAGTTAGTTTGAATATCTCAGCGTACAGACATGGGAATCCAGTTGTTTAGTTAAAGTACTTTTTCAAAATTAACATACTTTGTATGTACGTATTATAAAGAGGGAAGTAAAGTTCGCTAGAATGGCATCCGGTATGCGGCCTCGGTATTTTTTTCACCGTATTCATAGTGTACAAGTAAACATAGCGTAACAGTTATAGAACTAATAAAACACAGAACGATTATAATTACGTCTGTTGGTCAATAAATGCGCAAAACCGGACCTGTTGTTTATAACAGTGTTTATGCAACACTGAATGCATAACGAAGCTGAGTGGAGTCAAGCGGCGTCGCTGAACTTCGACTCAGTCTAAGTCGGTTTTTAAAACGATTCCGCTTCCCCCACCACGCTGACCACGCCTCCACACTACAGGTTACCGTTGCATAGGTTATGGTTTTTAAACATAGTAGTTACAAAAGGTCTAAATATTCCGAATATTGTCGAGTACAATCGACGTAGATCGGAAAGGTTCGTTACCATGGTTACCAAATGTAAAGGTTTGTCAAGTTTCAGTCTACCAATCGCATATTGTCTGAATTTATTTTTCGTACGTTTAGAAAATTTCTTTCAACACACTAACGATCAAATTTACAAAAACGTTCGTTTCAATCTGTACAGTAAGTTATATTTAGAAGACGGAATGTCACAGTGAACAACTTGGCAACATCGGAGCTGACAGTTACTTCGGCTGTTCTCGACAGCATTCGTTACCAAACTGTTCTGTTCTAAATTCATCTATAGTTTCTACCAGCTGCTTCGTACTGTCACATTTAAATTTGACGTATCGGTTAGGTTCAGACGGTATGTAAACTGCGTCAGCTGTTAAAGGATATACCCTTGCAGCGTGTAAGCTGTGCTAGTGATTACTTCAAGCCTTATAGAGAGTATTAAGCGGCGCCAGCTGTCATTTCTGGGTACTCCCAATCAGCTAGTGTTTAACTCACGGATCATCGTTGTGAAAATGTGTCAAATGTCAGTTCTAAAATATTGCAGTTGTAAAGCCACCATTTCGACGTTATGCTTATTTGATTGTTTTCTTTAAACAAGCGAAAAGCTTTTTCACTTTTTGGTTATTTATTGAGCACACAATCAGTATTTAGTGGAACTCGACGATAACCAGGAAAATTAGAACACTTATATAGTTTCACAAAAATTCTTTTCTGTTCAATGATATGTGTTTCGCGTGAGACATCTTCAGACATAGTGAAGTTAAAAATTATAAAGTGTACTTATACACTAATACAGCTGATGTTAAAACTGGAAGGGAGAAAGTAAAGAAAAGAAGGAAGGACAATGTAAGAAGATCGGTGAGCAGCAAGTTGGGAATACCCCTAAACAATACGCTTGAGGAAGAAAGAGGGCTTGAAATTGGTCTGTTCATTTAAATTAATACTAAAGTTTTTAAAATAAAAACCCTTCCAGCAATTTTAATGTTCTTTAACAGAAGTAAATTTTCGATTGTTGGAAGTACGAAAAAATGACTCAAATGTTACGAATTATTTATTAGAATCTGTTCAATCGTTTAATTTGAACAATATGACTACAATATACAAAAACGAAAACGGTATATAAATTAAATAATTTAGAATGTGTAGAAATATATAGTTCTATTTGTAAAACCCTAATTTTAATTGGGGCGAAGCCCCCTCTATCCCCGACTTAATGCATTCCATTACATGCTACTCCTCCCACAGTTTTAAGCCGATCTCAATGAAATTTGAAATGTATATTCTTCTAGGTCTCAGGGGTACATACTTCGAATATTGTCTAAAAATTTTGAAAAACAACCGAGTTATTGATGAAAAAACCTCCCATTTGTTTTGTGTGTGTAAGACAGAGACAGTAACTGTTTGCTAGACGAAGATAACGTCCATCGCCGCTGCGGTATACGTCACTACTTTACGTACGCGAGCAAACTCATCAAAATTACCTGAAACATTGAGTCAGGTAGAAGGGTTTCGGGCTCAGGTTTGGGTTTGGCGAAGTGATAAGTCAGTAGTTTTCCGGTTGCGGGTCGTGAACATGCCACGTCCAAGAGGCAGAGGTAGAACTTCAATCGGTCGCTTGACGATAGATCAGCGAAACTATCGAAATCGATTCGCAAATATAAACAATGATGATAATCAACCTGGGAGTGTTAATTTTCAAAATAACACGCAGTTCAGACATTTGCAAATTGATTTCGGGAATGCTTTGCAAAACCTACAGTTATTTGAGTGCAATAATTGTTCTAGAGTTTTGATTAAAAACAAAGTATTTGACGTGTGCTCACAGTGTAAAAAAATCGAAGCAAATATACATCGGCCAATAATATGAATCCTGGAGTTATTCCAAGTGAACTCGAAAATTTAACTTTTATTGAGCAGTTACTTATTGCGAGGAGTGCAGCCTGTGATGCGCGTATACAGAGTCAAAACGCGCGGAATGCCGGGACAGTTTGCATATAAAGGCAATATAATTAATATTCGTCAAAATATCGATGAAGTAGTACGATTATTGCCCCGAACTGCATCGAATTTGGATGTGCTTATTGTAAGAAGAGATGGTGTGGATCAACATAGGGATTTTCGCGTCAGGCGACAGAAAATAATTGATGCACTAACTTCTTTAAAAGCAAACAATCCTTATTATTCTGATATTGAAATAGATATGGAGCAAGTTTCTCAATTACCTATTACCGAATGTTTAATTATTCATTTGTGTAAAAAAATTATTCTTATACTTTTTATTATTCATAATCATAATATATCATTGCTTCGCCCCATTTGTCCCGGGGGGATTCCTAGTAATTTTTACCGTCACTATGTCTTCACGACGAAACTTATGTCACTGAATAAAAAATACTTTTGCATAACCATGTAAGTGTTCTAATTCCCCAACGTTTTGGGTTTATAAAACTGAAAGTTATATTGAATTACGTTTTTTTCGCTATCACTAAAACATTCCTCAGGCACTGTATAGCGGAGAGTGAATCAATAAAATATTGCCGCTTTTAGGCGTAATCTACACGTTTCTTAAAGCATATTTTTACGATAGCTTGAACATACTTTGGAAGTAACTTTGGCAGTTTATCCTACCTTGTATCCGCTAAAGGATTAAAGGATATTGGCAAGTTATGTCAGAGCTTAGGAAGCGGAGCATTGAATACAGTTCTGCTCGTCGAGCATATTTTAAAGTCGAAATACGAGTATTAGTTGCCTAACTGCCTGGAAGGCCAATGTAATTAACTGCGTTTACAGCTACAAATATATATATATATATATATATATATATATATATATATATATATAAATATATATCTTAATATGTAAAAGAAGTCCTGACTGACTGATTCATAATCAACGCACAGCCAAATATTTTTATCGGCTTTTATTAAAAGTAAACAAAATATTTTCAAACACAAATTACGATACACGTAATTCAGCATTACCCCCGAATTCATCCTCTAAAAGAACACGAAAATATGAAAGAGAAATGTTCGTATTGGAGAAAAATATTTCTATCAGATTTTCTTAAATTCGATTGGAACACGTTTGAAGACAATTAAACAACATATTCAGGTTATATTATTTTTTTCGTATTCACTGTAAAATAATCACGAGTTTAGATAATCACGGTGTTATTAATATATTTATTTTATATTTTTAAATTATTTCATTACTGTAATAGTTTAAGTTTCGTGGGTGAAGCCGCTATAGGTAATGCTAATATATATATATATATATATATATATATATATATATATATATATATATATATATATATATATATACAGTGTTTATATATATAAACTAGAGCAGAAATATAGAGGAAGTTATTTTTGCTAATAGGTTAAATTATGGGGTGTTTTTCTGAAGACAGTTTTTCGGACTGTATAGGATAGGTTATGCTAAAACTTGAAGAAAGCAAGATTCAAAACAAATTGGTTCGTCTTTTACCGTAGATCAACTTACATATAAAGTAAATTTTTATCACCGTTGAATATTGTCTTGATTTTTTTCGATTTTCGAAGTGAAACACACACACATACACGCACGCGTGCGCGCACACACAAACACATACATACACAAACACACGCGCGCGCGAACGCACGCACGCGCTCGCACACACAAACACAAAACAAAAGACGCGCGCACACACACTCACGAAACACTCGCACGCGCGCGCACACACACACACACACGTGTTTACAAAACAGACACACACGTGCACGCGCGCATACACTCACAAACACACAAGACACGCACTCAGACACACTCACGAAACACACACACACACACACACGCTGCGTACACACACACACACACACACACACACACACACACACACACACACACACACACACACACACACACACATACATACATACATACATACACACACACAAACACAAAACAGACAAACAAAAAACAGACACACACACGCACGCGCGCGCACACACACACACACGCACGCACGCACGCACGCACGCACGCACGCACGCGGACGCATACACAGAGAGAGAGAGGGAGAGAGGAAGAAATCACAAACATCCAATAGCCCACTTTCAAATATAAATTCGTATACATAACAAAGCAGTTATACTCGCTGTATTTGCTTCACTTTTAGCCGTAATAGGATTATTTTATGAACAATTGTTTACGAACAGTTGCAAATACAACAACAGCTTCATGTTAAATGTGAACAGAAACCTTTCTGAAGGACGACACTTCGCGATGATTACCAAAACGCCTTCCGTGCTAGAAGTTTCTTCGGGTACAGAACAACGGCTGGCCTTAAAGTTGAATTGAAAAGTTTTTGTCGCGCTCTATTCAACCATGGCACACGACTTTATGTCTGGCAACTTCAGTTTTACCTAACAGGTTTACAGTAAACTTTATAATTTACTGATTTCCAAATTTGTAAAACGCAGTCAGCATTTCCATATTCAAATATTATTGTCTCACGTTCAATTTAATGAGTAAAAGGAAATTCGTTTAGAAGTGAGTATTAAAATTGACATTGTACCCCTTGCAACCTTTGATCGCCAACTCCAGGTCTCCCACATCATCGCGGTAAACTTACCGTACGGCACTCTCGCGTTCGCAATTTTAGTCAGATTTGATTTAACCTTGTCACAAAAATAGATTTTCGTTACTGCTTAAACACATTCGCAACCCTTTGAAAATATTAAAAATGTATTACTATTTTATTTTAGAATTTTTTGAAATTTTAAAAATGTTAAATGCTCAATTTGTGCAGATTTTAACGCCGTTTACAATTAGGGCAGTTAAAATTCTCAGAAAAGAAAAGTACCTTTTTTTTGCTAATTACTTTATATGAGGAAGATGTATCAGCGTTAACGGAAAGGATAAAGTTTAAACCAGTAACTGCATGACCTTGATTTGCGCAGTTCAGAGGCGCAACAGACATACATACACACGCACGCGCACACACGCGCGCGCGCGCGCGCACACACACACACACACACACACACACACACACATTTAATGAGTAAAAGTGTTAATGTTTTAAAATAGTGACGTCTGCATTAACCACCTCGACTCCTGAGCCCTATAGAAAATTTTAATATATCGTCAAAGAGCTTAATTTTAGTTACAAACGATGGTAATGTCACTTCTAACCTGTATTTTTTTTTTTAACGTCCAGCTATTGTGCACACTTGGGCTAATGCAGACGATGGGATGATTTAGCATATGAAAAATGCCAAGCCCTCGCCGGGAATCGAACCCGGGTCCTCGGGGTGAAAGCCTAGTACGCTATCCACTAGACTGTAATGGTGTATCAGTTTAAGAAAGTAAATTTCTACGTTTTGAATTGGAGTCCACCGTACAGAGCTCGTTAACGCGTTTCTAAATAATCATAATTTTCAGTTTCAAAATGGCGATTGTAAATGTTCATTTAATATATACGAGATGACTGCTCGAAAGACCGTTGACGGAGAATGCGTGCAACAAACGGGGTTGGTTTACCGGAACAGGCAAGGTATTTACAAAAATTATACCTACAACTGTTCGTGAACCAATATATTATCTAGGAATACTCAATGTTTTTGCAGTGCTGAAATTACCGTTCCTGCATTTCCCGTGTAAAACAAAAAAAAAAAAGTTTTAAAGGGTGGTTGAGGATTAGGGGTTGGGGTAACCCGAATGAGGGTTGGGTACGCAGTGCTCTGGGCTTTGACAACAGTATGTTATATCCCGCGCACTCGTGGCTCGTTGCGTATTTCCCTCGCCCATACACTGGATGTCAATAATCAATCAATGTTTGATGACATTATATTTGCAAGTCCTACGTTTGTGTAAACAATCATATATTATTTTTACAACTTTCTGGGTTTTGATAGGCTATAAGAGGACTCGGTGGACGATGTGGTCAGTCTACTGCGTCTTCGAACTGCGCACCTTAAGTAATTAGTTCTAGCCGCAGTTACTCCCGTTGCTATTCCCTTTCCACTAACTCTGATTCCTCATCTTCATAGTATAACTGGCATGAAGTATAGTCGTTAAGAAAAAAAACCTAATTGATCCTCTGGACATTTTTATTTAAACTGGTAAAGTTTACTTTTTTCACAAGAAACACAAATGCAATGAAACTATTTATTTAGCCACAAACGCTACTGATTGTCTTTGTCACCATTTCATCCTTGTTAGAGCTGGTGGTCGAGGTGGCTAAAGCGCCGTTCAGTCTACTGCGTCTCTGAACTGTGCTCCTTGATGTCCTATATTCGAGACTGCAATTAGTGCAGTCCTTCCTTTGATGCCGATCATTGTTCTCATTAGTCTGCCTTAAGTATGGTAGTTGTCATTACTTTTTCTTAAGGAATAATGTTAGGTAGTTTTCATTAGTCTACTTTAAGGAAAAAGGTGTGGTAGTTCTCATTAGTCCACTTTAACGAATAAAGTATGATAGTTCTCATTAGTTTTTCTTAAGGAATAATGTATGGTAATGCTCATTAGTCTACTTTAAGGAATAAAGTACGGTAGTTCTCATTACTCCACTTTAAGGTATAAAGCACGATAATTCTCAGCTTTTCTCCAAACTTGGCACAAAATATTGGTATTAATAATAACTAGTTTATTGTCTAGTTAAATCTGTTAACAGCATGATGTTTAATGTTTTGAAACATTTAACATTTTATTTTATATTTTTTCATTGTACAAGCGAGGAATATTACAATATTACAGGGATTAAAGTAACGCTTCTCCAGTCCACCGTGGTTAAAATTAATTAAACGTGTTTAGAGAACCATACATTGTATTTATTACAGTACCGGTTACATTTCCATTGAATAAAATACTTCTTATAGTTCATATACTTTATAATTTCAAAATTAATTAACTTTTATAATTCTTGTTGCTGTTTTAGTTTTTATTTATATTTGTTTCTAATCGTGTGTGTTTGTTTTTAGGTGAGTAACCTGTATTTTCCAGTACGTGGTTTCGCCACCATTTCGGTAAGTTGTAATGCTATTCATGTAGTAAGGAAAAGCTTTGATTCGAACGTTTTAGGTAATTAAAAAAAGAAATATTTTAAAACTGTATTTAATCGGCTGCCATTTTGATTACAATTTAATATAAAGACCTCTAGTTTGCGCTGTTCTTTGTCTTCTAACAAGAATTTTAAAATAAAGTGTCAGTCGGAAAGGGTTTACGTTTAAACTGCCCAAATATCTCTAATTTAGAAAGTTACCGCATGTATTAAGAAGTATGTCTTTATACCATATAAACACTTCATGGGTTTGGCTTTTCTCCAATAATATACTAAAAATATTTGACTAACTCTGTAATATATATATATATATATATATATATATATATATATATATATTATTATTATTATTATTTGCGCATAGACCCTGTTGGATCACGCAAAGCACTCCGACTCATGTCTTGTTCCCTCTAATCCTCCACACATCCCTCATCCTGTCCCCATGGATCCTCTTCCACTCCTCCGTCCATTTTACCCCTGCTCTCTTTGGGATTTCATTCTCTGGGACCTTCCAACCGAGCATCTTTCTCCTGTATGCGTGCCTGTCTTCAACATCTGTTGAGTCTATTTCTGCGTCATGTAGGTCTATTCTGACTTGTGCGATCCACGACGTTGTTGATTTGACACCTTGTATATACTTAAGGATTCTGTTGGCAAGTCTCGTTGTTGGGAGTCTACTGATGTGTCCGTAGAACCGAAGCCTCCTTCTTCTGATATCTGCTGCCAGGTTCGATATCTTCTCTGTGGTCTTCCGGGAGTGCAACCTGTATCCATCTTCTGTTAATCTCGGACCAAGGATCTTCCTCAAGATTTTGCGTTCTTCCTTCAAAATACCCTCCTGGTAGCTTTTGTGTGGAGTACTAGCGTCTTGCTTGCATATAATACCTCCGGTTTTATGACTGTGTTGTAGTGTCTGATTTTTGTGTGCGTCGACATACATTTCTTATTGTAGATATCACAATAGGCTTCATTCTCAGTAGCCTAACCTTTTGCGCAGCCTTCTCGCCACCTGTGGGTTCAAGAATTTCTCCCAGATATTTGAAGTGCTTGACTCTGTTTATCTTACCATATTTTGTGTTTAGTTCTTGAATATTTAATTTTGTACAGAAGAATTCGGTTTTTTTAAACGAGATCTGTAGACCGACCCTCTGCACATTCCTTTAGGACTTCTATCTGTTTAATCGCTGTTGTTTCATTATCTGTGAGTATGGCCAGGTCATCTGCAAAAGCTAGGCACGCGATTTCTGTGTTGTCCTTAGGTCTTCCAAGTCGAACTGGTTTCCAGTGCCCTTCAATTTTTAATTCTTTCTCCCATTCCCTGATAACTTTGTCCAACACCAGATTGAAAAGGAGAGGCGAGAGTCCATCTCCTTGGCGAACTCAGTTGTGATCAGGAAGGGTTTGGAAATTTATATATATATATATATATATATATATATATATATATATATATATATATATATATATATATATATGTGTGTGTGTGTGTGTGTGTGTGTGTGTGCGTGTGCGCGTGTGTGTGTGTGAGGCGTGCGCTTACACATTTATCTTTTTGATTTTTAGCATAAAAATCGATTTTGATAATAGCTTAGACAAATTCATAACTCTATATCATTGAAAACACGTCCCTTAGTTTCACTTGGGGTGGATTACAGGCGAAAAGCAATTTGGTCATCGTCGCCGTTCTCACTTGGAGCATTTGCTCTTACTGCGACAACCCTTAGTTTTGTTAGCATTAAATCGTAACACCAACGAGGATTATTGCACTATCGAAGATATTTGTTGAATATTTGACGAAACTTGGCCATGTATCTTGTTAAAATATCTGTCAAAGTTGTACGAAAAGAGAACGTAATACGTTTATCGTATTTCTTTAATCAAATTGGTCGTTAACTGGGTATATTTTGAGGTTATGCTGTGTTTTGTCGGTAACGCAAATAATGTCAGCCCAGCGAAATGCGTTTTTAAATACTGTAATTTCAAATCGAAAAATTATTTAACTTTATCGTGTATATTTTCGGGAAATCAGATTCCGTTATAGTAATCAGCGTTAAATCTGCATAAATTAGCATTTTAATTGTTGAAATTTCATCAAGAAATAGTCCGGCGGCGGTCAGAGTTTTTTTTCATCAAAGTAATTTGAATGATTACTTTTCTCAAATTTTAATGTTTATTGTTGTGGTGAAATAGTATTTTCTAAATGTGTCAAATAAACGATTATATTATCCTTGGATATTCTCCGTCTTCACGCCAGCGAGACAGCTGCGTGTCACGATTATATGTATGCGTATAAATTTGCGTGGCTTTAGAGGAGCATTTTTGACAGACGGATGGACAATCCCAACGTGCTGTTTTCGCCGGAGTCCCTACTCGAAACAAACTGTATTGCGCCCATTCCTGTTCTCGTCAACAGATTTCAGATGTTCTCTCTCGCTGCGCTCGTTCAGAGAAATTGCATTAATGAAAATGTAAAACGTCTTAGACGAGGATTGTAGTAATGAAAGTAAGATGTTGACGGGGAAAGACAAAATGGAAATAAGACAGCGGGGTGGGTTGGGGGGTGGAAGGGCTGCATTGTATTCTGCTCGGAGCTGAGTCTTTGAATTGGGAATTTGTTAATAAAGCTAAATATTAATTACCTTAAGTACCCGAGAAGTTGTATTGTTTGGGAAATACGTTCGTGTTTACGCAACCCCTGAATATTGTTTTAGCTAACTGTCATTGCAGATTGTGTTTCTTGAGTAGCTACTAGTGTGTCAACAGATTGTTATGCTGGCCAGTGCGGAACTCGAGAGTGCTTTTGCTAACAATATCTAATTCATATTATATTTCTGAAAGTTTGTGTGTTTGTTTGTTTGTTATTCAATCACGCTTTAACCACTGGACCAATTGCGATGAAATTTGGTACGAATATGGTTTAAGTATCAGAGATACATATAGGCCTATTCCCGTTTTAAAAAACGTCATTATACTACTTACCCAGCCCAAAATAACTATTAGTATTTAGTTTTGTAACATGTGTTAACTGTAGTTATTTACTGGACCTGAGATTTAGATACCTGAGATGAACATAGATTCAATCCTACTTTAAGAATCTTAATCTGTGTTTTATTTATTGCAAAATTATTGCTTTTAATGTAACATTTTCAATATTTTAGTTGAAATTTTTTTCAAAACTGACTTTAATTTGTTACTTTGTGTTGAATTTTCAATATTAAATGTAAAAAAATCCCTACGCAGAGTGCCAATTGTAAGGTAGTATATATATTTGTGTAATTACATTATATAAAAAAATGGTAAATATGCAGTGTAGCATATCGTGGATTTTTCGATATTTTTGTTACTAAAATGCTTTATTATGTGCCCAAGAGCAAGAATCCAAAATATGAAAGCACGAGAAGTACGATAAAATCGAAAATAAAAGTGGTTAAACATATACCCTCAAAATTGCTACCGGCGAAAATCGGTAACGTGTTGTAGATCGGTAAAACAATAAAAATACGTCTAACACGGGTTTTGGGTGATAAGAAACCCATTTTTTTAAAAGAATACTGCATATCCAAACTGACACGGTTGTTAGGCCTAACACGGTGATACATGAAAAAACTTTATATTTTTTAAAAAATAGCCTACTATATATCCTGACACGGATGTTGGGTCTATCACGGTGATGTGTGAAAAAACCTTTATATTTTTTTAAAGAATACTACATATACTAACAGACACGGTTGTTAGGCCTAACACGATGATGCGTGAAAAAATTTTTATATTTTTTTAAAGAATACTACATATCCTAACTGACAAGATTGTTACATTTAGGATTATTATATTTTGAACCTTGTGATATCACCGTGTGTATATCACGGTGATGTGTGAAAAAAACCTTTATTTATTAAAGAATACTACATAACCTAATTGACACGGTTGTTAGGCCTATCACGGTGATGTGTGAAAAAAACCTTTATTTATTAAAGAATACTACATAACCTAATTGACACGGTTGTTAGGCCTAACATGGTGATGCGTGAAAAACCTTTATATTTTTTTAAAGAATAATACATATCCTAACTGACACGGTTGTTGGGCCTATCACGGTAATGTGTGAAAAAAACCTTTTTTTTTAAATTGTACTGAAACCTTAACTGACACGGTTGTTAGGTCTAACATGGTGATGCGTGAAAAATCTTTATATTTTTTTTAAAGAATACTCCATAAGATAACTAACATGGTTAACCGTGGTGATGCATTAAAAAACCTTTATTTATTTTTTGAAAAAGAACTCCAGAACCCCTAACTGGCACGGTTGTTGGACATAATACGGTGATGCAGGTAAAAAGCCTTAATTTTTTTTTAAGAGTACTCCATAACTTAACTAACACGGTGGTGCGTTAAAAAAAACCTTTATTTTAAAAAAGAAATTCACCATAACCTAACTGACACGGTTGTAGGTCCTAACACGTTGATGCGTGATCTTTAATGTATATTACGATTGCGGGCAAAGCCGTGACAGGTAACAGGTAATCATATTATATTTCTGAAAGTTTGTTTTTGTTTATTTGTTTGTTATTCAATCACACTTTAACTACTGGACCAATTGAGATTAAATTTGGTATGAACACGGTTTAGGTACCTGAGATAAACACAATACTATTCCAGTTTAATTGTATAATAGTGACTTTTTAATAATACTGTATTTTATTAAAATATGACAGGACCCTGTTTTAGAGTATCGAGTAGCAAAAATGTATATTTCTAGTAGAGTAGCCAAAACCATAAATCGTATAATATTGTAAATAGAAATATATTAAAATGAAATGACCTATTCTGATTTTGAAAATCGAAAATAAATTTTATTGCTTACATTATAATTGCAGGCAAAGCCGCAACGGGTAACAGCTAGTCTTTGATAAGTATACAATTTTTTTTGAAGTTTACAAATGTCTTGTATTATTTAAATAAATAAATACGTGAACCTAACTTAGATATTAAATAGTGTAGTTATAGTAAAAGATCAATTGTTTTATATTAATTCGTAACGATCAGCTGATTTCATTGAACACCTGATACGTTTCAGGTTATGTTGTTAAGAACTAGCAGTATTTATAATTAAGACTATGGCCTATTTTTCCGTCTAATGGTTTATTTACCCACTTCGTAAAGGCTACCGTTCGAAACTTTACTGTTTCATCTTCAGGACGTAATACAAAATGTCAACTCCATCTGTCGAGGCCGTCATGAAGTTAAACAAAATATTGAAAACACACGTCACAAACACTAAAAACGATTAAAATACACACGATAGAATTTGGTTTGGCCAAACGATACGTGTAACTCGTCGGCCGTTACATTCTGGACTGCACGAAATATTCTGAAAATTTCGTCAGATTTGTCGAAATATTAACTATACTTTCAGAAAAACCACTCAAGTCAGTATATAAGATTTGAAAATAACAAATTATGTTCAGCATAATACAAAACAAAGTCTGAATTAAACAGGTAAATATTGAAATGTTGGAATTAAAATTACACAAATTTTCTTACATTCTGATTTGGGAAAGTAGTTTTTGTTCAAACTTTGGACATTTTCGAAGAATAATAGCTTACACTAACTTGATTTTATTAAGTGACCAAAATTTAAGCAAAACTGATGAACCAATTTTGGGGAATCGTGTGTATTTTTCAAAGTTGTTATTTGGTAACACCTTGAACAGGCAATTTTTTTTAATATAGTGACATATACTGTTTGCAGTATATAGGTATTTGTGGACTATATATAAGCTATTTTATATTTTTAATATTATTACACACTCTACAACTACCTTTATTGTTTAACCAGCAGTTTATTATCTAATAAATAATTATAACAGTTTATAAAGTGTTGCCTAATGTCAATACCTCTGATCTCAGCATCACACCTATAGCTCAGCCACGTAGTAAACGACCTGCGCGAGAATTTCTTGCGGATGCAGGGGAATTCCCCTCCAACTCCCTCCAACAGTCCAGTGACATAGACGTCTGCCAGTCTGAGTCTACAAACTGTATATTCAAGTGGGACCTGATACTACTTAGCAATAGTGAAGGAGTTGTGGTGAGAGAGTGGGGACTCGACCTCTCACTTGCACATTTTTTTCTATTTTTCGCACTGATGTTGTTAGCAGGCCGTTTTCTAAGAGTGCAACGCTATTAATCCCAAAACCAACTCAAAAGGCTTTAGTCTTACTAGCTCTGCGCTGTCAAGCAATTGAAGTACTTCAATATTTTTGTGATGATGGAGTCGAAATTCACGTTTTTTGTGTTGCTTTTATATTTTGATGTCTACTGGTTCGATATTCAGGTACCTGTTGTACCACTACTAATGTAACAAGGAGCTTTCAGCCCTTAGTACTTTATTTTGAAAAATATGAATAGACTTCTTGGTGCAGCTCCAAAGCTGAATACCATATAACCATACTGGTTTTAGCACTTTATTGTACAGCATCAGTTTGCTATGGATTGACAATTTTGACCGACCTTCTTCTAATCAGCCAATGCAATTTCTTTAGTTTTTGCCTAGTTGTTTGCGTTTTTTTCTTAACGTGTTCCTTCCATAGTAGTTTAAATGGCTTATAATCACACTGTAAAATTTACATGTAAATATTTGGTCTCCTTTAACCTTGACGCGCCATTCCAAGAAGTGACCTGGTCAGCTGATTTTTGTAGTTTATTTGTAACATCTACAATGGCTTTCCCAAACAGCCAAGATAGCCGTGTCATCAGGAAAAATTACTTAAATGTTTGTTCAAAATCGTTACAGGCTATTTCGATATAACCTAGTTTTTAATCGAAAAAAGGGGTTTCCAAAAATTATTTATAAATTGAAAATAGTAACGAGATATGAACGAACCATATTTATATGGCTCTGCGTTCAGACATTGAAATTTAAAACACCTTTTATGGACTTGATGAAATTTCAAGATAGATTTTTCGTCGTCATCAAACACACACACACACTCCATATACACAATAGTATATATATATATATATATATATATATATATATATATATATATATATATATATATATATATGTGTGTGTGTGTGTGTGTGTGTGTGTGTGTGTGTGTGTGTGTGTGTGTGTGTGTGTGTGTGTGTGTGTGTGTGTGTGTGTGTGTGTGTGTGTGTGTGTGTGTGTGTGTGTGTGTGTGTGTGTGTGTGTGTGTGTGTGTGTGTGTGTGTATCTTTTCAGCCCCTCTGTTCTTGCGTCATTTAATTTAATCATTGGTCATTGGTCCGAAAACTGTTATGAGAAGAGATAGACATTTAATACGAATCAAACAATGTTTTGCTCGAGCGAGAACGCAGAGTTTTGTTGATCCCTTGTTGGTTCACGCTCCAGATGCCATCAAACAGTGAGTGAAATGTGGTTGGGGATTTGAGAAGACTTATATCCATTATATTAAACAAACATGATTAGCTCTGGGAATTGTGAGCTTGGCAGAGGGAGCGGGTGCTGAACAGACTTTGGAAAATTAAAGCAATTTTTGTCGGTTTACTTTAAAGATTTTGTTTTACATTCTCGTTACGCAGTGTGTATGAAGAGGAAGCGTTATGTCATTGGGCAAACAAAATCAGTACGGAGCTTTCAGCGCGTTCGTGTTAACGTGTAATGAATATATTGAAGTGATTTTTATAGCTGCGTCAAGTGTAGAGACCTAACCTGACCTAACGAGACCTTGACAGTTATGCGGTTGCTCTCATGAATTTGGCGTAATCGTTAATTATGAAGTAATTACAATAAATTCTTAATCTTCCGTCATAAATGAATTACAAAATTATGAATTACCTACCGTATTTTATGTAGGAATTACAATTATGAATTTCAAATCGTTCATTAAGAAGTCAGCACAACTATGAATATCTCAACTGTTTCTTCTTCTTTTCGTTTCACCCTTTGGGGTACGCTGAATAAATCATTTCTTGCGCGCTGTACTTTTCTTTGTTCCCAGTAGCTCTTCATTCTTTCCGATCTTCTTTTCCTCTCATCTTCCGAAATGACAGGTTTAGGTCTTATTTTGGTTTTATCTTGGAATCTTATTCTTTCGTCTTTGGTACTTATCTTAGCAGTTTGGTCAAGCAGTGAATTTTCTGTAATTTTTAATTCTATTAGGTCTTTTTCAATTTCTTTAAACCAGTTCGGTTTTGTTTTACGATTATGGAAAAAATCAAACACCTGTTTCGTCAATCTATTGGAGTTCATTCTAAGAAGATGGCCGTAAAAATTTATTCTTCTTTTTCTCATAGTATCTGACAGTTTTTCAATTTTCTTATAGAGAGCCTCATTTCTTATATATACTACCTTATTATCCTGAAATTTTGTTCCTATAATTTTTCTTAAGATTTTCCTTTCCGTTATTTCAAGCTTTTCTATCTGGCCTATGCGATTCATGGTTAATGTTTCTGCTGCGTACAGTGCTTCCGGCTTGATCACTGTTTTATAATGTTTAATTTTGGACCCCCATGAAAGGGATTTCTTATTGTATGTTTCTTTCGTCAATTGGAAGGCCAATTCAAGTTTGTTTTTCCTGGATTCCATTGCCTTGCCTTCTTCTGCATTCCAACTAATCCATTCACCAAGATATTTGAACTCTTTTACAATTTCTATTTTCTGTTCTTGGATTTTAAGGTATTTATTTGGGTATTTGTTGTTTGTCATGATTTTGGTCTTTTCAAAAGATATGTTTAGACCTATTTTATCTCAACTGTTTGTTATGAAGTAATTACAATTATGTTTCTTCAGTTTATTATGAAATAATTTTAGTTATGAATTTCATCGTGATGATTTTAAATTTCTTCGTAGTTAATTATGAAGTACTTACAATATTGAATTCCAAATTTGTCGTTATAAAATGAACGTTCATTTTAACGTAATCACTTGCAAATCGTGAATTTTCATAAATTCATTTCAAAGGAATTACAGTTATAAATTCCCAGTTAATTGATTTTTTTTTTAACGTCTGACTATTGTGCACACTTGGGCTAATGCAGACGATGGGATGATTTATAGCGTATGAAAATGCCAAGCCCTGGCCGGAAATCGAACCCGGGTCCTTCGAGGTGAAAGCCTAGGACGCTATCAACTAGGCTACCGAGGCGGCTACCAGTTAATTGAAGTGCACACTTGGGCTAATGCAGACGATGGGATGATTTATAGCGTATGAAAATGCCAAGCCCTGGCCGGGAATCGAACCCGGGTCCTTCGAGGTGAAAGCCTAGGACGCTATCAACTAGGCTACCGAGGCGGCTACCAGTTAATTGAAGTGCACACTTGGGCTAATGCAGACGATGGGATAATTTATAGCGTATGAAAATGCCAAACTCTGGCCGGAAATCGAACCCGGGTCCTTTGAGGTGAAAGCCTAGCACGCTATCAACTAGGCCACCGAGGCGGCTACCAGTTAATTGAAGTATGAATGTACAGTATGAAGTAAAATGAATGTAATTTCTTTATTTCTGATAGGAATGTTATTATTATGTTGAGTAAACTCATTTGTCTTGCCTACCTTCGTCATTTTTTTTTTTTTTTATTTATTGAAGCAATTTTTATAATTTCCATTAACGAAATTCACTGCTATACTTGAAATAGTTCTGCGGTATTTCAAACGTATTGCTGTACATGAAATACTTTTTTTGTATTGCAAAGTTATTGCTGTATTTGAAATAGTTTTACTCTATTTCAAACTTATTGTTGTGCCAGAAATATTTTTTTCTATATTGCAAACTTATTCCTTTACTTGTAAATAGTGTTTCTGTATTTCAAGCTTATTGTTATACTTGAAGTAGTTTTGCTGTATTTCAAACTTTTGATGTACTTGAAATAGTTTTGCTGTGTTGTACAGTTATTGCTTTATTTGTAAATAATGTATATGTATTTCAAGCTTATCTTTATACTTGAAGTAGTTTTGCTGTATTTCAAACTTATTGCTGTGCCAGAAATATTTTTTTCTCTATTTCAAACTTATTCCTTTATTTGTAAATATTGTTTCTGTATTTCAAGCTTATTGTTATACTTCAAATAGTTTTTCTGTATTTCAGACTTTTGCTGTACTTGAAATAGTTTTTCTGTGTTGCAGAGTTATTGCTTTATTTGTAAATAATGTTTCTGTATTTCAAGCTTATCTTTATACTTGAATTAGTTTTGCTGTATTTCAGACTTTTGCTGTACTTGAAATAGTTTTGCTGTGTTGCACAGTTATTGCTTTATTTGTAAATAATGTTTCTGTATTTCAAGCTTATCTTTATACTTGAAGTAGTTTTGCTGTATTTCAGACTTTTGCTGTACTTGAAATAGTTTTGCTGTGTTGCACAGTTATTGCTTTATTTGTAAATAATGTTTCTGTATTTCAAGCTTATTGTTATACTTGAAGTAGTTTTGCTGTATTTCAGACTTTTGCTGTACTTGAAATAGTTTTGCTGTGTTGCACAGTTATTGCTTTATTTGTAAATTGTGTTTCTGTATTTCAAGCTTATCCTTATACTTGAAATAGTTTTGCTGTATTTCAGACTTTTGCTGTACTTGAAATAGTTTTGCTTTGTTACACAGTTATTGCTTTATTTGTAAATAATGTTTCTGTATTTCAACCTTATTGTTATACTTGAAGTAGTTTTGCTGTATTTCAAACTTTTGCTATACTTGAAATAGTTTTGCTTTGTTGCACAGTTATAGCTTTATTTGTAAATTGTGTTTCTGTATTTCAAGCTTATTGTTATACTTGAAATAGTTTTGCTGTGTTGCACAGTTATTGCTTTATTTGTAAATTGTGCTTCTGTATTTCAAGCTTATCTTTATACTTGAATTAGTTTTGCTGTATTTCAGACTTTTGCTGTACTTGAAATAGTTTTGCTGTGTTGCACAGTTATTGCTTTATTTGTAAATAATGTTTCTGTATTTCAAGCTTATTTTTATACTTGAAGTAGTTTTGCTGTATTTCAAACTTATTGCTGTGCCAGAAATATTTTTTTCTCTATTTCAAACTTATTCCTTTATTTGTAAATAGTGTTTCTGTATTTCAAGGTTATTGTTATACTTGAAATAGTTTTGTTGTATTTCAGACTTTTGCTATACTTGAAATAGTTTTGCTATGTTGCAGAGTTATTGTTTTATTTGAAATAGTGTTGCTGTATTTCAAACTTACTGCTGTACCGGAAATAGTTCTGCTGTATTGGGAACTTCTGTGCATAGTTTTGATATTGAAAGTGATCCAAAACGTGTCAAAAATTTAAAATATGCAAAACTGGGAACCTAGGAAAGGATTACTTTGTTTTATTCATTCATTCAGTTGAGTGTATAAAATAAAATAATCCAAATTAATCCAGCATGATAAATGTGTAAAATAAGGTCCTGTTTTGAATTTATTTATCGTACTAACTTAACTTTTGACGTATTTGATTTCAATGTCGTATAGTAGTTTATCTATGGCCATATAAAACAAGAAAATTACTTCGCGTCACGTGGTCACTGAAATCGTTAATGGATAACGGTTAGAATTCTTGTTAACTGCTAATTTTAAATTAAAATAATTTCACTAAAATTTTTTATCTAGATGGGCATTTGCAGATTTGCTTAAAACAAACAAAACTTAAAAAATGCTGCCAACTTTTAAATACATAATTACTAAAAATTAAGCTTCTGCAAAGAATTAATTACGTCATAAATAAACGTGTTTACCATGCCAATCCCATTCGGAATGTAATAAAGCTTGTGATGTTATGTTTTCGGTTTAAATACTATCTAATTAAAAACGAGCCATTGAATATTTGCTTATTTAAAACATTAATTTTATCGAATGCTTACACAGAGTGGTTTAATGGTACAAACACACGCCCCAAACTTTGTCACATATCTGTTTACGCTGTTATAAACATTACGTTAAATACATTAATTGAAAAATACTGTACGGTCCGTTAAATACGAAATGTAGTCGTCTAACACTGTAATCGGAAACACTGCACAAACTTTTTCATTTTCACTATAAGTGGATTTTATTTAGAAGTACTGAAGCGTCCAAACATGGTCGTTAAAAACTAAGGTTTAAAACGTATCAACAAAAATCCCAAAACTGACAAGAAAAAGTTTTAAATTTGTTTGTCGTAATTTATTTTCAATTTACTATTTTATATAAGGCCTAATTTATTAACCGATTAGAGATATGAAGCTGTATACAGGGTGTTTTTATAGTACGCTGACATAGTTTATAATGCGGTAATTTCGGTCAAAATAAAGGGGCAAAGTTCTATGTTCAGTATAATGATCTGCCTTCCCTAGCTTCGTCAATTCTACTTTAGTTGACGCGTTTCGGAGAACCTCCATCTTCAAAAAATATATCTATACTGGTCACCAATATTATGGCTCGTCCTATTTATAATTTTCTATCTCCACCTCTACCCCTCCTCTATTCAACACGTGTACATTAAACCTGACGTGCTCGCTTCTTATTGGTTCTTCAAAATCATACATTTTCATTCATACGTCAGAAGCGAGCACGTCAGGTTTAATGTACACGTGTTTAATAGAGGAAGAGTACGAGGTGGAGCTAGAAAATTATAAATAGGACGGGCCATAATATTGGTGACCAGTATAGATATAGTTTTTGAAGATGGAGGTTCTCCGAAACGCGTCAAAGAAAGTAGAATTGACGAATCTAGGGAAGGCAGATCATTATACTGAACATAGTGACAATAATTCTAGCAGAAAAGAAGAAGAATATAAAAAGAGTAAAGTTCTTATAATATTCCCAAAAATTCTTTTTTTTTTTTTTACAAAATAATTTATGTTGTCACAACGGATTGACCGAGTTGAAATTTCGCTGTGCAATCATAAGTATAAAGTCTAGTAGAAGTATTCAATTTTTTTCAATAATCAGTTTCAAAATGGCAGCTGTTTTACTCGAAAACATTAATTTTTATAAGAACCGTTAAAAGTAAAATTTTAGATTTCGTTTACTGTTAACGGTACCAAAACTATCGAAAAAACACCCTGTGTCATTACAGCTAAACGTCAGCCAGTGTGAGCACGTTGTTAGCTTTATAAACGTATTATAGTGATAAACCTTATGAAGAGTATGTGAGTGCTCGCTGCTGGTGACATCTTGCGGCAGAATGTTCAACTACAGTTAAATATACTCGTACAATAGTACTGTATAATCCCAAACGTCCCCTCTTGTGCTGGTATAATGCGAAAAGTGCTATGATAGAGGTGTCGGTCTTGCTTGATAGTTGGTATTCGGGGTATATAATAAGCCAAGGTTGATTTACAATGCACTTGGGGTATACGGATACCTCAGTTATATAATCTAATCGAACAAAGGTTAACAGTAAAAGCGTGTCCATTAGTGTGTCTTGTTAAGAGCTGTAGAGTATATCAAATGGCCCATTTATAATGTTCTGAATAAGGTTACTTACCGTTATGAATCAGTAAGCATTATAAAGTTCTTAAATGTAATTTTGAAACGCTAAATAAATGTATATTTTAATGCCGCTTATGAAAGCAAAATTAGATTTCCTGTTAAGGGTTAGGTAAAAATAAATATTGATGGAAATTATTATTATAAAAAACTACGATTATATGATTATTGGTGAATTTCCATTGACCAGTAACCCGCAACCTTGGACGAGATCAATGTGTGTGTGTGTGTGTGTGTGTGTGTGTGTGTGTTTGCGTGCGTGCGTGCGTGCGTTCGTGCGTGTGTGTGTGTGTGTGTGTGTGTGTGTGTGTGTGTGTGTGTGTGTGTGTGTGTGTGTGTGTGTGTGTGTGTGTGTGGTGTGTTTTGCGATGCCAACAAAAGGTGGAAAAAATCTTTTATAGACTACCTGGGGTAAGGTACAGCACTACCCCAGAGTGTGGGACTCAAATTAAGTTTAAACTCAAGCTCAAATTCAAGTTATGATAGGCCTATATTGTTACCCACTAAAAAATACCACCAAAAGCATTTCTTTTCTGTAAACCCCTCGACGGAACCACCGCCAGGCATTACATCGTGGGAAGATGGACTGGCTGATCGCCTACTCTTCTACAGCGTTGGCACTCCTTTCTCGATCCTCAGTCCTCAACCTCTTCATGACCACTGCAGCAAATCCTGCAATGGCCCTCCAGTTGGCCTCTATATCCATCATTGTCTCAACCAGGATTTCCGGTGTAACGCTGCCTCGCAGATATGTTTGCAGCTCATCTTTCCGAATCTCTGACACCGAAAAACACATGCTCCGCATCTTCCTCCGCTGCTGGAAGACAGAGGGGGACAAGCCGAGTCTGTTTCCAGCCTGAAACGGAACAAGTAAGCTCGGAAGCAACCGTGCCCAGTGAGAATCTGTGAGAGATAGAAATCCACCTCCCCATGATATCTGTTGCACCGATCCTGGATGTTATCTATAGGTTGGTATGTTCATCGTCCATTTGTTGATTCGTCCCAATGTCGCTGCAAATTACCCATAGTCCGATTTCGCTCTAAATATGACTTTTGCCATTGTATGACTATACCGCGGCTCAGCACTTCGCCTGCGCCAGTGTGTGTGTGTGTGTGTGTGTGTGTGTGTGTGTGTGTGTGTGTGTGTGTGTGTGTGTGTGTGTGTGTGTGTGACTTTGGTAATTTTGTCCTGATTTAATTCAAACTGGGTACAAAAACGATTTCACCAATTCCTATGTATTCTGTTGCCCTGCAAAATCAGTACAACAGTTTCAAAAAGCAGCCATTTCAAATCCCTTAAATTTCGTAAATTTTTTACCTTGAATTTTCATAATTGATTCCTCCATTGTAACCAGCATTAAAATGAGATAAATTAGCTTTTTCGAATTTCGAAAATACTTTGAAATCGAGTAATGGAATTTGTTGGCGGTCATTTTTTATGTAATTTGAAAATTTAAAACTGTGGTTGTAACACTGAAATCATAATTTAAAAAGGGGTAAGTTTTTAAATGTTGTGGGCGAAAAAGCTGAACGATTATCATCGCCCAAAATGGGATTGGAAAGAGATTACCAATTGTGAAATTATCCAAATCAAAGTAAGAGAATTTTCAAAAGTTCAAAACAATACATGGGGTAAGATAAAATATAATTCTGGAAATTCTCTTTCATCACAGCTGCTTAACAAGGCTTAAACCTTGTTGATTGTTTTATAATTGTAGTGTGGAGATCTGTTTAAGCAGGTAAAAACGTGCACACTATACGAAGGTCACTGCGGACAATATATCTTAGTTAACTGCAATTTGTTAGGAACAAAGTTTAATACGTGACACACCTTAAGTGCCCTTAGGAAAGTGCCCTCTACAAACTTTGTCCGTGTCTAAACTGTCTGCGAAAGTTTGTCCTTGAGACCGATTTTTTATCCCCCAACAGTCTACCTAATCGTCCCTAGGGTTGGCACAAACTCGTGATTATTTCACAGTGAATATGAAAAAAATATCATGATGTTTTATCGACTTAAAACTAGTTGCGTTTGATCTAGAATGTTCAGATTCTCGTAATATAACCCGTGAAACTTGAATGGGTACTCTGAATATATTATTTTTTAAAAATTAAGAAACTTTTTTCAACCCCAAATTCTTTCACATGAGCTCCTATCCTATTACCTTACACATGGTTAATAATATATGTATCTTCTCATATAATCACTTTTCTTTTCCCAGTAACAAAATATTTTTCTCAAATGCAAACATTTATACTTCTTTTTTATATTTTTATTCTTTTAATGGATGAATTCGAAAAAATACGTGTTTCATTATTTGCAATTCACATTATGTGACGATAAAAAAAATTTTTCAATTCAAATTTTTATACCTCTTTTTTACATTTCTACCTCTTTTTAATCGCTATAGAGGATGAATTTTGGAAAATGTTGAAAAATATATTTTTATTTGTGTTTTAGAATAATTATGATTCACGAATATCCGAGCAAAAACATATTTTCCCAGTAAACATTGTTGTACCATATTTTTACCCCTTTAGTGTTTCAATATTGGAAAATCGTTTCTTAGTGTGAACAAAATATTATGGTAGTAAAGGATCCTGACAATTTCAGGTCTTCAGTTATTATAGTTTCGGCTGTGCGTTGTTCAGTGTCAGTGAGAACATAGAGAGATGTTGCAAAACTTCCAATATAGGCCTAAACCCGAAATGTCATCGAAATCAGTTGATAAGTTCGTTCCTAGCGATGTTAAGTTAGTTTGTAGCAATATACGAGGTGTGTTCAGAAAGCAACGAGAATTTTTAAATTTCGCGGGCTTGGAGAGTCCGATTGTCAACATTTTTTTATTATGTTGCTATACATGCCCTTGAAGTATGATAAAACTTTCAGCTGTTTTCATTGTTGACTTTGTCTGTGAGAGCCACTAAGGTTAGACGTGTTTTTATGAGCTCGGCGATTTTCGTTTGTTAAAAGAAATGGATCAAAGAATTTGTATAAAATTTTGCATAAAAAATGAAATAAAGTGTATGAAATGTTAACAAAGGCCTATGGTGAGTCTGCTATGTGTAAAGCAAGAGTTTACGAGTGGTATAAGCGTTTCCAAGAAGGCCGTGAAGATGTTGAAGATGACGAACGCCCTGAACGACCCAGCACATCAACAACCGATGAAAATATGGAAAAAGTGAAAGAAATGGTTATGAACAATCGCCGAATCACAATTAGAGAGGTCGCTGATGATGTTGGCATATCGATTGGATCGTGTCATGACATTGTTTCCAATGTTTTGTGTATGAAACGCGTGGCAGCAAAATTCGTTCCAAAATTGTTGAATTTTGAACAAAAACAGCGGCGAATGGAAGTTGCTCAGGAGTCACTAAATGAAGTCAACGACGATGCAGAATTACTGAAACGTATTATAACAGGTGACGAAACATGAGTTTACGAATATGACGTCGAAACTAAGGCTCAATCATCCAGTGGAGGCATTCTGGCTCGCCAAGACCGAAAAAGTGCGGTCGAACGTAAAGGTTATGCTCACTGTATTCTTCGATATTAATGGCATAGTGCATCATGAATTCCTGCCACCAGATGAAACGGTCAATAAAGAGTTCAAGTTCAACGCCGTTTGCGTGAAGTAATCCGAAAAAAACGCCCTGATCTGTAGAAAAATAATTCATGGCTTTTGCACCACAATAATGCACCAGCTCACACTTCATTGCTTGTTCGTGAATTTTTGGCCAAAAACATTACTGTAACGATGCTCCAGCTTCCATATTCGCCAGACATGGCTTCTTGTGACTTTTTCCTATTTCTAAAAACAAAGAGAACTTTAAAGGACCGTCGTTTTACAGCCGCAGATGACATTAAAAGCGCATCGCTGAAAGAACTAAAGGCAATCTCAAAGATCGAGTTTGAAAAGTGTTTCGAGGATTGGAAGAAGCGCTGGCACAAGTGCATAATCTCCAATGGGGACTATTTTGAAGGCGACAACATCAATGTAGAAGAATAAATAAATATTTTGTTCAAAAAATTAAAATCCTCGTTACTTTCTGAACACACCTCGTACTTCGTATAGTGTAGTGATTTGTCTCTTATGAAATGTATCATTGCACGTTTTAATTATTTATAGCACCACTAATCCTTGATATTCGTTTTTTTAAGGCTTTTTCTCTGACTACTGTTCGCTGCATATTCGCAGGTTGGTAGCACTGCACGTAATGATATTATACCAAAGAATAAACTAATAACAGCGGCTTAATGTAATTCAGCCCAACAAAAGGCTCCGGCAAGAAAGGATTTATTAGCGCGAAAAGACACGACCTGATGCAATTTACCCTTGCAAGGGAAATTTTGAAATTTCATTGGCGTAATATTTTACCTCCTTTGTCAGGCTTCGTGATATTTTCGCACACAAAAGTGGATAAATTTGTTCCGTATTATTAAATCTGAGGAGATCCTTACTTGCTGCACAACTAAACTGATTTGTTCTTGAATACAGCGACTCGGGTGTGTTATCAAGTCACGTGACGGGTGTCCGAAATCATTGGTTGTTTAAGAACATATTTGTTAGACTCAGGGAATGCATTTGTTTCCGCAACAATTTTTCTGTCTTTATTAGAGTCTGTTTATTTTTTCCATTCGCTAATCTTATTGGAGTACCATTTAATGTGGCCTAAAGCCTCTCAGTTTTAAAAATAACGTGCTACATTTTAGAGTTGTCTCTAAAGATATGTTACACAAACCACAAGGTCTAGTTGATGTTACTCTACCAATATTGAACATTTATTCTATCCTTGTTAAACATTAACTTGATGTTAGTCTACCTTTATTTAACACTGAGTTAATGTTAATCTATCTTTGTTAACATTAACTTGATGTTGCTCTACATATATTGAACTTTCATTTCATGTACATATATTGAACATTTATCTATATACATTTTAAAGTTTAATGATGTTAGTTTACCTTTATTTAACACTGAGTTAATGTTAATCTATCTTTGTTAACATTAACTTGATGTTGCTCTACATATATTGAATTTTCAGTTCATGTTACTCTACCTATATTGAACATTTATCTATCTTTGTCAAACATTAACTTGAAGATCTACCTTTATTTAACATTGAATTAAATCTATCTTGTTAATCTATATTGTTAAATTTTTGTCGTTACTCTATCTTTGTTACACATCAACTTGATGTTACATACATTGAACGTCCAGTTGGTGATGTTACTTTATCTGTATTGAACATTAACCTATATTTGTTAAAACTTAAATTTGATCTTGGTGTATTTTTATTTAACATTGAGTTGATGTTAATCTACCTATATTGAACATTGAGTTGATGTTGATCTTTTTTTGTTAAACATTAACTTGATGTTAATCTACCATTGACGTGATGGTAATCTATCTATGTTAAACATTAATTTGATGTTACTCTACCTATATTGAACATGTATCTATCTTTGTTAAATATTAACTTTATGTTAGTCTACCTTTATTTAACATTCAGTTAAATCTATCTTGTTAATCTATCTTATCTTGTTAATCAATCTTTATTGTACAGGAAATGTACATTGAACGTCCAGTTGATGTTACTCTACCTATATTGAACATTATTAAACATTACCTTGATGTTAGTTTCCTTTATTGAACATTGAACTGATGTTAATTTATCCTTGTTAAATATTAACTTGATGTCAGTCTACCTTTATTAAACATTCAGCGGTATGTTTAATCCATCATTATTAAACATTAACTTGATGTTAGCCACCCAAATTGAACGTCACGTTGATGTTACTATAACTTTATCAAACGTAAAATCGACGTTACTTTACCTATATTGATACTGATGTGATCTTAATGTACCTATATTAAACGTCAAGTGGAAGTTCTGTATAATTTGAACACTGATTTAATGCCACTATATAAAATATGAGCTAAGTTTATACATTAAATTTATCGGCTTATTTTTCTGGTTATTTGTTTAGCTTTGGTGTGTGTGGTTTAACTTTGATTTCGTGTATAATCGTAAAACAGACCGAATACAAGTTCGGGCTTAAATTCGGTATACCTTCGGCTAAGAATTGATCAATAGGAACGAGAAGAAACTTATTTATTCCAAGTTTTACAGCGCTGCATCGCAGATTACACGACACGCGATGAATTCAACTTTGCGCGTTTGTTGTTCGGAAATATAAAAGCGACACTGGTTCGGCAGGATTTTACGATCCAATTTGACTTTACGTATGATTGGACTAGATTAGAGTATCTTTTTTGCAAGTTCTCTCAGTATCACGTATCCACGTACCATAAAGGAATGTCGTTTGTACGTGCTCTCGATGTACGAAGTATGAGGAACGTTTGTGATGATCGTGAAAAAAATTATCTGAAGAGCATTTTATCGAACTTAACCTGTTCGCAGATTCGCATGTAGTTACTATCGTCAGATTCTTCTGTGTGACATCTTTTTTCGCCAATATAAAAAATAATATCGTCAAGCAAGAGCTTACCATTAACTTGACTTCTACCTACGTTGAATGTCAACGTGTTGATGTTGACTCAGTATATTGGAGTTGATATTACTCCGTATATATTTAAAATAGTTTTTTTTATAACTACACTTCCTTTCATCCTGGTTTTTCCGCTCAACTATGTAGCTTATTGTGCACCCTTATCCAAATGTTCAACCTTGGCAATCCAAACTCAGGTTTTGGAGGGTGAGATATTTTGGATGATGTTTTATCGACTGCCCCCCACCCCAGAGATTGCCTAAAAAAGATCAAATCGTTTTCTGTTCAAGGCTGGACAGTTAAAAAGTATGTGCCGAGTTTTTCTTCAGCTTTTACCACATTTCCTACACAAACGATTTGTTATATGAAAACCCGTTTTGTGTAAATGACTGTGGAATGTCCAGTGACCCGTCAGAAACCCCGTTATTCTCCGCAGATCCGTCCTGTTCAGCCTGAGGGCCTCGCCTGTGAGGGGAGTTTGATCCACAAACATCCGCCCATTTTCTCTCCGAGACCTTTGGTGTTCCCTAGAAACCCATTGGGAGAAATACCTGCGTGCTAGAGTATAAGATACTCACATACACCTTCTTCGCAGCACCAACATTCTCCAGGCGTAAGCTGTGTTTGCAACCTTTTAACGCCATTTTCCGATCGGCCGTCTGAAGTATCCTGCCTGTTCTCAGTGTGCCCACCATACCGCATCAAATCTTCCTGCACTTCCAGAGAGTCCGGCTTCATTTGGATGCCGAACCTTAGAGTGGTGCTTATCCTCCCAAACCAGATACATCTCCTTTTAGGATAGAACCTTTGGCGAGGGCTTCTTTTCTTTTTCTTTTGTAGTTTACCCTTTTTCTTTTTTTTCTTTTGTAGCTTACTACGAGAAAACCGTACTTTCGACATTCCCTGTCCACTTAAAGGCACAATGGCACACTGGTTTCTTTGCAAATAGGGTTAATAAAATGGCAGATGCATTTCTTTTTAGAATATAAGTTTAATTTGAGTTTTTAATCTTTATTTCTTTATATTGTTATTATTTGTTAGATTATAAGTAGATATAAGTATAAGTCATAAAGGCACAATGGCACACTGATTTATTATCGTAAGTAGGGTTTAATTACAATGGCAGATGCATTTTTAGGGTATAAGTTTAATTTGAGTTTTTTGAAAATTGTATTAGATGTAAGTTAGGAATAAGATGTTTAATAGATTTAAGGAATAATGTAAATGCAGAAGCAGATTAACGGCTAAATAGGGGTATAATGGGCACACGCCCGGGGATACCCCCTAAGCTTGTATTAAGAAGCTATTAATGAAAAAAAAAAAAATTCCCTGTCCACTACTGTCCTGTCTGACGTTACCATCTTTCAGTTTTAGCAGGACGTCCTCCTCCATAGATGACAGATCGTCCATGCTTAATTTGTCAAGAGGAATACTTTTGAACCCAGGCCCGCACTCCAGTGGAATGCTTTTGGTCTCGGGCGCACACTCCCTTTGGTTCATTACTTCGAATTTTTTAAATTTTATTAAACTTTTATAATTTAAAATACGAATTTGAAGGCGGTGAGGTTTCATTTCTTGAATTCATTGCTGATATATGCAGATTGTAATGCTAATTATGATAGTGACATTAAACCTTGGGTAATTAATTTTGTAGTTTACCACGAGAAAACCATACGTTCGATACATTTCCCTGTCCACTACTGTCCTGTCTGACGTTACCATCTTTCAGTTTTAGCAGGACGTCCTCCTCCATAGATGACAGATCGTCCATGCTTAATTTGTCAAGAGGAATACTTTTGAACCCAGGCCCGCACTCCAGTGGAATGCTTTTGGTCTCGGGCCCACACTCCCTTTGGTTCATTACTTCGAATTTTTTAATTTAATTAAACTTTTATAGTTTAAAATACGAATTTGAAGGCGGTCAGGTTTCATTTCTTGTATTCATTGCTGATATATGCAGATTATAATGCTAATTATGATGGTGACATTAAACCTTGGGTAATTAATTTTCGTCGTGTCAGCGAAACAGCTGCGTCTAACGGCTATTTAATTTTTATCTTCTAAAACTAATATTTCTAGTGCATATATTACCTGTGTACACGTTGGTGTAGTCTAGGACGGGCAATAGGTATACGCCATTGTTCTGATTCTAATGTAAATGCATTAAGTACAGTGTAGTTACACTGGAACGCAAGTGGAATTAGAATTGCAAATATTGAATAACTACGAGAGCCAGCTGTTTTACAATAATGCCGCAATGCATATTTTTATTTAATGATTTTAAAATATTTCTAAGCACAGACACGCGGAAAATTTGCAAACAAATCCAAAAATTAAATATTTCACATAAAAACTGGCGTTAGTTCGTGAAATAAATAAAACATTTTTAGTGCTGCCTTAATGTTTTTTATTGATTTTGTATTAAGCGATTAATGTGGTATTGCAAAAACAATCATTGAATTACTTAAAAAAACCTTTTATGTGAATTTATTTTAAAACCTATTAAACATAGAATTGGGTTACAGAAATAAGTGTTAAAAAAATCACTCTTTAAAAATAACAGTGCATTAAAGCTTTAATTCAAGTTTAAATATTGTATAGAACGTTTGTTAAAATTTAAATTACCGTTATTTGTTTTTTAATGTAAGTTACCTATGCAGCTCCTTTAAACAATGCTTAAATATATTTTTAGTTATTATTTTTTACAATCGATAAAAGCGCTTATTGTTTTATAGTGTTGTAGTATCTGTTTTGTAAACTTTATTTTTAAATAACCATTAATTTTTATTCAAAGCAGTTTCTATATTTTTCATTTATGGTTTGTGATTATTTTATTTGAAAATACAAAAATAGCATCAATAGTCCTGCTACTAGAAACAGTAAAAAAATTAATGTAAACAAAACACATAACCTTAAAAACAATTATTGATACAAATAACATGAATCAGCTGTTCGTCGGACGGCCATCTTTCTAGTCAGTTATTAAATTTAACAAAACTTTAAACATCCTTTACGTAAACGTTTTTTTACATATTCTTAGCAACAGAGAAAACAAAGAAATGTAATGTCACTTTACCTAATGAGAAGTTAAATGAACGTTTTTGCAACCGGGCATTTATTGTTTTATTGACTTCGATTAATTGCCAAAAGTCATAAGTATAAGTAATTTAAAATAACGTTTCAGTATACAAATTTTTACACATATTATGCATATAATAAATACAAGAAAATCAACCTCAATGTGCCATGAAATTATAACGATATCGAAACTCATATTATAAATAAATATATAATATCACCTCAAGTCTTTCATTAATAACGCATAGTAAATTCACACTTAATCGCCGCACGCAACTGTCTCGCTGACGTGATGGAACCGAATTTTTGTAATATGCTCTTGTTGAAACTGATTTCACTATGATAAAACATTATTAGAACATGTTTATATTAGCATTGGTACATTTTTCGAAAACGCGTTGACAAGAAAGTTATGAATTTTAATGATTTGCAATAGCCGCGATTTTTGAACTGTTAAACGATTCAACACTGTGTTAACGAACTTTTCCAAGCTTTTACCGAAATCGATTTCTTCGCCACGTTTTAATCAAATCGTACTAAAATTGCGAACGTCAGCATGATAAAACACACACGCGCGCGCGCACACACACACACACACACACACACACACACACACACACACACACACACACACACACACACACACACACACACACACACACACACGCACACGCACACACACACGCACGCACACACACACACACACACACACACACACACACACACACACACACAAGCCCTTACAGATGTGCTAAACACTGTTCAACTTCATGCTGTATATTGTTATATACGCGTATTATTCAATTCTTTTTACCATTAATTGTGAAAGGTCACACGGGCCCACTACTTTCTTATAATTTCATACCTTTCTAAACGTCTGGATTTCACCATCATAATATTTAATTCGTCAACTGTCCAAGTTTTGCTCACGTAAATGTGGCAATTCGGTTCCTACAAATGGCAGGCCTGGGTGACCTTGAGAATGACGTATCAGTAAATGGAGCCCACGTTGAAGTTTACTAACATTAAAAAAAAAGCTTGAAGGTATTCTCTTTCATTATTTTCACCATTAAATTTACACATTAAAACTAGAGAATTATTTTCAAACACCCTGTACTTAAATATTGATCTGGTTAAAATGTGTTTGTATATCGGACCGGAAATTTGTTTGATTGACAAGTTACGTTTTTCGTGAGAGATTATGAACACAGATGAAATGATTGCGTTTTGTGTTGAGCTTACCCGAGCTGTTACCAAAGTAATTGTTTTAACTAATTTTCATTTGTTAGATAAGCTATTGGAGCAGCCATCAAGGTAAAACTCAGGCCCGGTCGCTAATTAAATTTAAAAAAATTATTTTAAGGCGAAAAGCACATTGAGGCTATTATCGCCTCCCTAAATGTAAGTGTGAGTGTAATGTGTTAAAGTCGTAAGTGTAGTGTTGTAAGAGTGTGTGTTAAACTCGAGTACCGCGAGGGACGTCTAAATCCTCTCAATAGGTGCAGCTAGTCTACACCCCCTGCGGGGAGCAAGAGTGTATGTACACCTGAAACTTTCAGTTGCTTTTTCATTTCTTGTATCATTTATCAGTGTAAATAAAAAACTAAAAGTAAATATTACATGACTTTGGAACACCGATATTTATTTAGAAACACCCTGTATTTCAGTTGCATATTAGGCCTGAATACTTATACAGCTGATTAATATAATTAGTCTATATCATGTATTAGTATAGATATAAGAATTTAGTGATGACTGTCCAATTATTGGTTTTACAGCATTGGAATAAATAATTTACAGCAGATGCTTAAAAATAACTTTTACAACATGCACACAACTCAACCAATGTGTTTACTCCTTCCACATGAAAGATACAATTATACAATCTGTGCGGTTCCTTTATTACATAGTGTGATAAATTAATTAAAAAACCGCATACACTAGCACTTATTTCCGTTTTCCGATGTAATTTAAAATGCTAATTTATGCATAATTGAATGCTCAATCTTATTGGGAACAAAATTGTAACTTTAAAAACTCGATTCCATCAGGTCAGCGAGACAAATGGGTGCCGCGATTATTTGTATCTCCAATAACTTATGTGGAGCGCAAATATCGCTGTTTTGGATGTTAAATTTTCTCGTGAACTTAAAACCCTCGCCAACTTGTTACTGCTTGTGTTGTCAGCTGTTTACACTGTTACACACAGCACGAGAAGCATGTTTTCGCGCAATTATCGGGTATTTTATCCAGCAGTGACAAGTACGGCCGTGTAGTGGTCGCTGTACACAATCCAGCAGCGGCCATTATATTAGGATTACTGTTAGCGAGAACTGGAACGGTTTATGGTGGGTAGCTGTAACGAAAATGTCTACGTGTATCAGTATTGTAAGTCGTACGATAATTTTCGTAATTGTACTATAATTTTAGGTATTGCTACAACACACTGTATTTTTTTTTATTTTAAGGCGAAATCACATTAAGGCTCTATTATAGTGGATGTGGAACGGTTTATGGTGGGTAGCTGTAATGAAAATGTCTACGTGTATCAGTGTTGTAAGACGTACGATAATTATCGTAATTGTACTATAATTTTAGGTATTGCTACAACACACTGTATTTTTTTTTATTTTAAGGCGAAATCACATTGAGGCTCTATTATAGTGGAAGTGGAACGGTTTATGGTGGGTAGCTGTAATGAAAATGTCTACGTGTATCAATGTTGTAAGACGTACGATAATTTTCGTAATTGTACTATAATTTTAGGCATTGCTACAACACAGTGTTTTTTTTTTTTTTATTTTAGGGCGAAATCACATTGAGGTTCTATTATAGTGGAAGTGAACGGTTTATGGTGGGTAGCTGTAATGAAAATGTCTACGTGTATCAGTGTTGTAAGACGTACGATAATTATCGTAATTGTACTATAATTTTAGGTATTGCTACAACACACTGTATTTTTTTTATTTTAAGGCGAAATCACATTGAGGCTCTATTATAGTGGAAGTGGAACGGTTTATGGTGGGTAGCTGTAACGAAAATGTCTACGTGTATCAGTGTTGTAAGACGTACGATAATTATCGTAATTGTACTATAATTTTAGGTATTGCTACAACACACTGTATTTTTTATTTTATTTTAAGGCGAAATCACATTGAGGCTCTATTATGGTGGAAGTGGAACGTTTTATGGTGGGTAGCTGTAATGAAAATGTCTACGTGTATCAGTGTTGTAAGACGTACGATAATTATCGTAATTGTACTATAATTTTAGGTATTGCTACAACACACTGTATTTTTTATTTTATTTTAAGGCGAAATCACATTGAGGCTCTATTATGGTGGAAGTGGAACGTTTTATGGTGGGTAGCTGTAATGAAAATGTCTACGTGTATCAGTGTTGTAAGACGTACGATAATTATCGTAATTGTACTATAATTTTAGATATTGCTACAACACACTGTATTTTTTTTTAAGGCGAAATCACATTGAGGCTCTATTATGGTGGAAGTGGAACGGTTTATGGTGGGTAGCTGTAACGAAAATGTCTACGTGTATCAGTGTTGTAAGACGTACGATAATTATCGTAATTGTACTATAATTTTAGGTATTGCTACAACACACTGTATTTTTTATTTTATCTTAAGGCGAAATCACATTGAGGCTCTATTATGGTGGAAGTGGAACGTTTTATGGTGGGTAGCTGTAATGAAAATGTCTACGTGTATCAGTGTTGTAAGACGTACGATAATTATCGTAATTGTACTATAATTTTAGATATTGCTACAACACACTGTATTTTTTTTTAAGGCGAAATCACATTGAGGCTCTATTATGGTGGAAGTGGAACGGTTTATGGTGGGTAGCTGTAATGAAAATGTCTACGTGTATCAGTGTTGTAAGACGTACGATAATTATCGTAATTGTACTATAATTTTAGGTATTGCTACAACACACTGTATTTTTTATTTTATTTTAAGGCGAAATCACATTGAGGCTCTATTATGGTGGAAGTGGAACGTTTTATGGTGGGTAGCTGTAATGAAAATGTCTACGTGTATCAGTGTTGTAAGACGTAAGATAATTTTCGTAATTGTACTATAATTTTAGGTATTGCTACAACACACTGTATTTTTTTTTTATTTTAGGGCGAAATCACATTGAGGCTCTATTATAGTGGAAGTGGAACGGTTTATGGTGGGTAGCTATAATGAAAATGTCTACGTGTATCAGTGTTTTAAGACGTACGATAATTATCGTAATTGTACTATAATTTTAGGTATTGCTGCAACACACTGTATTTTTTTTTATTTTAAGGCGAAATCACATTGAGGCTCTATTATAGTGGAAGTGGAACGGTTTATGGTGGGTAGCTGTAACGAAAATGTCTACGTGTATCAGTGTTGTAAGACGTACGATAATTATCGTAATTGTACTATAATTTTAGGTATTGCTACAACACACTGTATTTTTTTTTTATTTTAAGGCGAAATCACATTGAGGCTCTATTATAGTGGAAGTGGAACGGTTTATGGTGGGTAGCTGTAACTAAAATGTCTACGTGTATCAGTGTTGTAAGACGTACGATAATTATCGTAATTGTACTATAATTTTAGATATTGCTACAACACACTGTATTTTTTTTTTATTTTAAGGCGAAATCACATTGAGGCTCTATTAACGCCTTCCTAAATGTAAGTGAGAGTGTAAAGTGTTAAAGTCGTAAGCGTAGTGTTGTAAATGTAAGTGTGTGTTAGACTCAGGTACCGCGAGGGACGTCTAAATCCTCTCAATAGGTGCAGCTAGTCTGCACCACCCTGCGGGACAATATGCTGTAATAGAACACAATCATACAGTAAAAGTACGATAATTTTGATGCGATGCAGAGCTTAGTCCACAGAATAACATCGTGTTAAATTTTACCTCTGGTGTGTGCACACTTCTTGATAAGTAATTTTTAATTTTAACTGTAACAACTTTTATAACCAAATCTCAAGAGCAATATTTCAGTCACCGTGTAAACGAAAGTTATAGTTTTCCAGGTAACAAAGTTTAAATTGTCACAGTGGGCTGAACGGAAATGTATTTCCTTGTTACTGGAGGTTTGTGACGTCACTTCCTGTTAGGGATCGAAGCTTTGTCCCCATCGTATATGGGACAAACCGAGTTCAATAATTCTGCCATGCACTTTGTAACACTTAACCACGCAGGGGGTGCAGACTAGCTGCACCTATTGAGAGGATTTATACGTCCCTCACGGTACCCGAGTCTAACCCACACTTACACTTACAACACTACGCTTATGACTTTAAAACTTTACACTCACACTTACAGTTAGGGAGGCGATAATAGCCTAAATGTGCTTTTCGCCTTAAAAAAAATTGTAACACTTAAAAAGTTGTTGTTGTTGTTTTCCAATGGCTTCCGCTGGCTCACGCCATCTTTGATCTTGCTTCCCAGTAGAGGCCAGGAGGTCTCCTCTTCTCTGCTTCTCTTCATCTAATTTTCTGCAGACCAGGAGATGGTCCTTGTTCATGATGGTGTCTGGGCATTCACACAATGTGCAGTTGTCATAGTTTAATATCTTAATTTTCTTCAGATGTTCATTCAGACAGTCGTGTCCAGTTGTCAGCCGAAAGACCACGACAGATGTCCTCCTCTGGAGATCCTTGACCTTCCCATACAAGTCGAATACATTCTCATAAGGCTTGTTCTTTATGTCTTCCTTGACTTTGTTTGTAAATTCAAGATAAGATGTTCACTTCAGTGCACTAATCCTAGCCTCCAGTGTGAGCATTCTTTTTGGTTTCTGCACTATAAGGGTTCCTTGTTTGGCCAGCTTGTCTGCTCGCTCATTCCCTTGTATGCCTACATGTGACGGGATCCACTGCAGAACCAATTCCTTGGTAATGTGTTTAACTATTTTACACTTAAAAAGTTAAATGAAGGTTTTTTTCATTAAAGTATAGATTGTTTGTTTTATCGTGACTCTTGAAGGAGGGATTGGACGTCTGGTGTTTCGGGAAATGTCTACTTATATCATTGTTGTCAGACATACGATAATTATCGTATTTGTACTATAATTTTAAATATTGCTATACACTATACTGTATTAGAACAAAATTATATTTTAAAAGTACGATAATTTTGATGTGGTGCAGACCTTAGGCTACAGAGTATCACCATGTTGAATTTTACTTATGATGTTTGCACACTTCAAGAAGGATATAAACAGTGACGTCATAATATACTGCAGTACATTTCCAGACACAACGGTATATCGTATCTCTACACTATAAGCATTCTGTTTTTGATGACATTACGTCGTGCCAAAGAAACAATAAAGTTGGGTTTACATCTGTAGAGCTGTGCTGGTTTAGTGCTATTTGATTTGACCGTTCGACCCTGCACTCAGTGTTGCCAGTTGGCTGGTAATTACCCGATTTGCGAGTAATTTTGAGGCTTGCTGGTGATCTTGAGGCAATAAACCAAAAACGTGTGTGGTAATAGGGTGTAATTTTTGTATCACCGAGATATACAAAAATTATCAAGAAAAGTTACTTTATCCTCATTCTCTTTTTGATTCCAGTATAGCCGCCTCGGTGGCCTAGTTGATAGCGTACTGGGCTCTCACCCCGAGGACCCGGGTTCGATTCCCGGCCAGGGCTTGGCATTTTCATAATCATCCCATCGTCTGCATTAGCCCAAGTGTGCACAATAGTCGGACGTTAAAAAAAAAAAAAAAAAAAAAAAATGATTCCAGTATAAGTGTTGACATTTTTGTGTATTTTGTGGTTCATTTTGTGTTCATTTTTTTTATTGTTTTAAGGGGAAAAGCCCATTGAGGCTATTATCGCCACTCTAAATGTAAGTGTGAGGGTAAAGTGTTAAAGTCGTAAGTGTAGTGTTGTAAGTGTGAGTGTTAGACTCGGGTACCGTGAGGGACGTCTACATCCTCTTAATAGGTGCAACTAGTCTGCATCCCCTTCGGGAGATTTTGTATTCAGAGTAATCAATATTTGATCCATACTTTTTACGTTCCTCAGTTAACTCATTTCTAGATTATCTTTATTTTTGAAAACGCTATTTAACTGCTTGTTTTCATGCACAGCGTAGGTTTTACAGCAAATTATCCGTGTATATTCTTATTGCCTGGGTCTAAATGAAATGATTTCTACAATTAATTCACTACGATAATTACAAAACAATTCTGTGTTTTTTATCCGGTTTGAACAAATTTTGAATTTTTATGAGTTCAACATTTGTTTGGAGGTCAAGAGTTCTTGTAGGGAAATTTCAGGTATCGTCAGGACCAACAACATTGCTAAAGATTGCGTACAGATATCTTTTTTCGCTTTGATAATGAAACTGAATTTAGAAACGTAGCGATTTTGGGATAGGGCGGGTGTAAGGATCCTCCACCGCCACACATATCAATAGATTCTTAAATTTTAGCTTCTGCGTAAAATTTTGTGTGAATAACTCAAAAATAAAAATTTCTCTTCTGAAAAAACACACAAACTTTTTAGCCTTATTTGTATTTTTGAATTTAAATTTTTAAAGATTTGAAATGGCCGTTGTTTTAAACTGTTAAACGTATTTTATTGGATAATGATTTTTTTCAAGTTATCATCAAAATCGATTTCAGTGCCATGTTTGAATGAAATGGATATGATAAACACTCGCACGCACGCACTGACTCACTCACACTCATACACACACGCGCACGCACGCACGCACGCGCGCGCACACACACACACTCACACACTCACACACGCACACGCACACTCACACAAACACACTAACACACACACACACACACACACACTCACACTCACTCACACTCATACATACACACACACTCACTCACACTCACACACTCACACGCACACACACACGCAAGCACACACTCATACAAACACACTAACACACACACACACACACACACACACACACACACACACACACACTATCACACTCACACTCAAACACACACACACACACACACTCATACATACACACTCTCTCTCACACACACACACACACACTCACACACACACACACACTCACACACACACACACACACACACACACACACACACACACACGCACGCACGCACGCACGCACGCACTCACACAAACACACTAAACACACACACACACACACACACACACACTCTGACACTCACACACACACACACACACACACACACACACACACACTCACACTTACTCACACTCATACATACACACACACACTCACTCACTCATTCACTCATTCACTCACTCACTCACACACGCGCGCACACACACACACACACACACAAGTTGTGAATCTTACTACGATTTTTGCTCCAATATCTTTTCTAACGAAAATTCGTTAAATAATAAATCAGTATTATTGTTAGGGCTCTTGCCCGCAAAAGTTTAGGTTTCCAAGATCCTAAGGACCTCCAGCTGAATAGGCTAGTCAAGAACCATTGAGCGAATTAATTAGGTTAGTGAACTAGAACCAAAGAGGCTTACTTGTACAAGAGAATCTATTATCGTTGTGCCAGAGGGCCACCAAACCCCAGAACCTGTTATAATTTTTAGTTATGAACTAAGTTAGTTATGAATCGTACAGTTGATTTGGAGAAAGTATGATTTTTCTTAATTGATAGTCTGAAAGACTAAAATCACGTCTAATGGTTATCGGTCAATATTTGTAATCTTCAGCGATTTGCGCAGGCTTTCAAGTAAAAACCACTTTTGTTATACTCAAAAGATCTGAAACGGCATATAGCCAGCAAATTTTTTCAAAATCATTACACTACTTAGGTTGTTTTTTTAAATTGTAATCGATTTTCAAAATTCAAACGCTGATTGCACTTGTAAAATCAGATTTTCAAAAATATTTATTAAGAAAAAGTAAAGTTTTGATATGCTTGCCATTATGAAACTGTAATAAGTTTTTCTGGTTGACAAACTTGTCCAAGTTACGGAAATCGATTTTCAAGCCCAGTTTGAATTTAATCATTCCTAAATTGGTGATCCAGAGAAGAGAGGAGGTCTCAGGTCTTACCATGGTGACTGCTCCAATAGTTCATTTTCCAAACGAAATTCGATGAAAAGAAGAAAACGTTTAATTATAAAAACATTAATTCAATTTATAACCGAAATAAAGGTTGTTAGTGCACTCCACTACAACACTTCAAGTAAAACATAATCTGGCACTAGCTGAATGAGCGAAGCGAGGTCTCTGTTTCAATTCGACCGTTTTCTGTTCGGTTTGTGTGATGTTAAGCAGGTTTGACCAACTGCATTGATTGTTTTTTTTACGAAGGTACCTTGTAAAACGCCCGAACGACTTATGAGTTTTGGCCAAAAACTAACCTGATTAATAGTATTACATTCGTTGTTTTTCTTTCTTCACGTTGTTAACATTATCGTCTTCAGTATATTCCTCTCCACAATCTCTATCTATACCACTATACGCCAATATTCCACTGGTCGAAGTATTGTCTGATGTTTTTCTGAAAGCACGTTCAGGATCTCCGTCGATTTTTCCTCCACAGAGTCCACTGTCTCAAATCTCGTTCCTTTCAACGCTGATTTCACTTTCGGTAACAACAACAAGTCACACAAAGCACAGCCTGGTGAGCAGAATGGGTGTTCCAACATTTGATCCCGTGCTAAAGAGACAGTAAAGAGACCACAGTTCATCACATTTTATTACTCTTTCCTTGATCGTAGGGTTTATTTTAACGGATTTCAAAGTGTCGGCACAAATTGTCATTCGAGAATTCTTCTGTTCAGGTGTGAGATTTTTTAGCACCATTTGTGAACAAACTTTCTTCATTTATTTGTACGATTTTTCCAATCACTTCCATTTCAGGATTTTAGCCCTTGATTTAAGGGTAACGAGTGCAGTTGCTGGCTGTTTCCTGACTGGCTGAACTGCAAAACCGATCCGTAATTTTGACTGTTTGATAGAGACAGAATATAAGATTTCCAATAAAGTTAGACCGGTGATTTTGTTCCTAAATATTATGGTTAATAAGGCGGAAAATGTTATGAGAGTGGTAGCGGTGGCCAAGCAATTTGTTAAGCATACACTGCGAGGTCTGTTGTTCTTTAAACTATTGGTTTACACAAATCAGTTGGTTAGTTTGTTGTATTATACTTACAGGTCTTTGTGTCCGATAATTGAATATAAACGGACTGGACGTACAGCCATTATTATAAAAAAGTGTCAAATAATTGGACTATTTGCCGCTAGGAACGCTGCACGATGCAAGGATAGACAGTAACTGTACTTGGACACTGTGCCGCAAGATGTCACCAGCAGCGAGCCCGCATATGTCTGTCATAAGTGTTATCATGCTAATAAGTTTATATTTCATGGTTTGGTTTGAATGAATTAAATCGCTTAGCTTGTGATAGGTTATACAAAATATTTGTTCGATGTTTAACTTTGAATTGAACTTAAATTATAATTGTGTACGATATTAGCGGCTAAAGTCCAAGTAATTGTACTATTTGCCGCTAGGAATGCTGCAAGATACAAGAACAGTGTGTGGAAAAGATCTCGAAAACAGTACTATTTTCCACGGTAAATAGAATACACAGTAGCCCCTACGGTGGGTCTACGCTGTGACGTCACGGGATCAAACTCTTCCCTGCTACTGTATGTAGTTTCCCGCTAAACAATTCGATGTTCTATAAATGTAGTTGGAGAATCGATGTGTTTACTTAATCTGTAGGTGTTGTGTTTTAAATAAAATGTGTCAACAACAATATTGCACTATAATTGTGTTTTGTGTTTGCGGTTTAATAAATATAAGAAAAGATTTAAGTATGTTTTGAATCCTAACAAATAACATATATTTTGTTTAGTATTGTATAATTGTGTATGCATAACAATGCCTGGTTGCGCTATTGCCAATTGGTATGATAATGATAAGAATTGTAAAGGGAAAGGAATTACATTTCATAGAATTCCAAAAGATGAAGGCTTGAGAAAATCGTGGGTTCATGCGTGTAAACGAGCAGATCATTTTAATTTTGATAATGTTAAAGTCTGTTCACTTCATTTTAATGATGATGATTTCGAAAGGGATTTTAAATCCTAATTATTAAATACAAAACCTGTGAAATCCGGTACCATTCCACGTTTTAACATTTTCACCGTTGAAAATAAATATGTTGATTCTGAACGAGCGACAAGGATTAAAAAATTTGAAAACCTAGAAACATTAAAAAAACTTATTGACGAATCCGATGGAAATCTACAAGAAAAATCACATGTAAACTAAAATGACGTTGGTGCAATTGTAACGTGTAATTCTGTAAATGAAACCCACTTTCCGAAGTCAGTAATTTTAATACAAATATCGTTGTAAATAATGCCTCTGTAGAAGAAATGAAACGTTTAATAAATGAAAATTTACTTTTGAAGGAACAGATTCGACTTACATTACAAGAACTGACCTCGGTTAAAAATAAAAATGTGATTTTACAAAGCAATGTTACTAAGTTTAAGAATATGTTTTTCTGATAATTCGAAGAAGAGGAGGAGTCTTAAATGACTTTCAAGCTAGGGAAGATGATGTGAAGTGTGATCTACAGGAGAACTCTGATCTACTGAAGATAAGATACATACTCTATATAGCATGTAGAGTCAAGAGAAAAAAATCGTCTCAACTTTTGTATACGGTCATCCAACAAACGAGTGCCATAATAATCAAAGGGATTGGCTGTCAACTTTGTCAAAAGGCTACCTTATGTATCCTACTGAAGAATGGTTGAACATCGTGGTAAAAATGGAAAGGAACTTTTTGAACTATCACGGTGAGAATGGGCTAAATAAAGAAAAATGTGTGATGAACTTCTGACAGACAAACTAAATAATTATTATTTTTCAGTAGGTGAATTTACACCATATTTTGTAAACATACGTATAAAATAAATACGTACGAGTCAACCAAATAATTATCAAGGAACATCCTCAGATACGTGTAATGTGCTTTTAACTTTGAAATAAAAAGTAACTCTTGAATTTTTCAAGCTATGAACCTATAATTTACTTTAATATTATATAATATTGTATAAAATAAAAAGTTTCCGTTTTGACAATGTGCGAATTCAGTAAGAAAAGTAATTAATAGCGTTAATAATGTTATATAAAAAGAATTATTATTGTATTTACTATAATACAGTTACTAAAACTAACATTATAAACTGTTTTCTACTAAACACTATGTTTACAATGTTTACACTATTGTTTAGCGGGAGTTTGACCCGATGACGCGCCATAACCGGCAAGTGGTGGGGAGGACATGCGCGTATCTATTTAACTGTACTTGAACACTCTGCCGCAAGATGTCACCAGCAGCGAGCGCTCACATATCCATCATAAGTGTTATCATGCTAATACGTTTATATTTCGTGGTTTGGTTAAATGAAGTAAATCGCTTAACTTGTAATAAGTCATACAACATTTTTTTTCGATGTTTAACTTTAAATGAATAAAAAAATCTCCATTTACGTGTACCGTTTTTTCCCTCTGTCACCCATCCAGTAAAGAGTGGACAGCTTCAATTAAGTAATAGACTTTGCTCTCTGACTTTGAATAAACAGTGAAATTTCCGCAGCGAAATACGGCGATTCAGTCGGTTCAAACAGACCTCGCCGCCCGAAACGAATAAAACGAACTTTCGAGGTACAATTTCCTGATCAAACGATTATTCCAAAGTTTCGACGCTAGAGCGCACTTAAGTGTCCTTTAAGTGCCCCGTTCCGTCCGACCAGCTCTCTGGTACAACTTTCCCCAAGTTAAACTTTTTGACAAAGTTTATCTAATTGAAATAACGCACCCTTACTGTGTGAAGGGTTAACTTTGGAATTCAATTAGTGTCTGGAGAACTGACTCTGCTTTAGGAACAAGACATTACTGCGCGGACGTCTGTAGCTTTAGACAATTCGTCTCCCCCACCAGAGTTAAATACATATGTTTAAACGTTTTATTTACTAGTTCAAAGTTGTAATAACCTATATATTCCCTGCGCTCATTCTTTCAGCTTTGAGATTACCGGATCCTGAAACCTACACGCAGCTGTTTCGCTGACAAGGAAGAGAATTTCTAAAAATATTTGTTTACTTACAATTTTTGAAAATTTAATTTCACCGTCATAATTCTGAATATATTAGCATTCCAAATTTTAAAATTACACTGAAAATACGAAAATGAACCCTGATCGCTGTTAGGTTCGTTTTCATTGAAATTTGAAAATTCAAAATACCATTTTATGCAGACTTCAGCGCTGATTACGGTAGTGATATCAGGTTTTTTTAAAAAAAATAGATTTTTAAAATTTTGAAATTATTGTTTAGATGTTAAAAACGAACTTGTCTAAGCTAATTAAAAACGATTTTGTTCCAAATAAAATCAATTAGCAAATTATAATTTAAAATTAGATTAAAATACAAAAATTAAACGACTGTCGTCAGTTAAATTTTTGTATTTTGAATGGAATTTGAAATTTCAAAATAATAATATACGTTAATTTTAACGATAATAGTAAAATTAGATTTTCATAAAATATGTAAGGTAAAAAAGGTGTTTGTTTGTGAATGTGTGTATGTTTGTTTTGTGTGTGTGTGTGTGTGTGTGTGTGTGTTTTGTGTATGTGTGTGTATTTTGTGTGTGTATGTGTGTTTTGTTTGTGTATGTGTGTGTGTTTTGTTTGTGTGTGTGTGTGTGTGTTTTGTGTGTGTGTGTGTGTGTGTGTGTGTTTTTTGTTTGTGTGTGTGTGTGTTTGTTTGTGTGTGTGTGTGTGTGTGTGTGTGTGTGTGTGTGTGTGTGTGTGTGTGTGTGTTTTACCGCGTTCACGTTCGCAATTTTGGTCCGGTTTCATTCAAACCTTGGCACAAAAAAATCGGTTATGATAATAGCTTGTACAGTGTGTTAACCAGCAAAATTCGTTCAACAGTTTCAAAATGGCGACCATTTCAAATCGTTAAAAATCCGTAACTTACATGAATTAATTTTTTTCGAAAATACGATTTCAAAATCGCAATCAGCCAAAAGAACTGCACAAATTAGCACTTTTAATTTTCTAAATCTGTTGAGACTGAGAAATGTTTTGACAGCGATCAGGGTATGTTTTTCATATTTTCAATGCAATTTGAGAGTTAGAAATTCTAATATATGCAGATTTTAATGGTAATTACGGTGATAAAATCACATTTTAAAAAAATGTAAAATGTACTTTTGGAAATGTGTGCTTCTATCAGGTTAGCGAGACAGCTGCGTGCCGCGTTTGTTCTAGTTCCTGGTTGTTACAGTTTTTATAGATTGTAATTTTTTTTTTGCGAAGTTTCTGTACCAAACGCTGTACAAAGTCAGGATAAGTTAACTTTCAGTTTATTGATTCATGGTTTAAGGTTCAGGTCCGGATCAAATATTGTTGTAGGTTTAACGCTGACAAAGTTTCTGCGCGAAAGCAGCCCTCAGAGACACCCCCCCCCCTGCACCCCACACTTTCAGATACAACTTTTCCGAAGTCAAAAGTTTTTGACAAAGTTCATCTTCAGGTTTGCTTCTTAACTGAAAAACACTGTTAGTGTGTGGGAGATTAACTTTGGAATTCAATTAGTAGGACGTAACACGTTGGGCAAATATATTTAGGTTACACAGGTTTGCGACAAGTAGTCTTGAGTTGGACGAAGTTTGTGAGCACCTCAATTACATTAAACTTAATTAAACCAATCAGTGTATCTTTTACTTTCTTCTTTCGTGAGTCTATATTACATAGAGTTCCAACCAAATGTTAAAATCAGGATGCCAGAATGAAAGGTTAAATGCACGTAGTACCAAAAACCGACAGCAGGGCGCTCTGAACTTATTTTTCTACTGCCTGCCCATTTGTGAGTTCATATATTACTATAGTGACGTAGGTTTTTTCTTATACGTCATTAAAATGTGTAAATTAGTGATTCGTGCATCAACGAATAACCTAATTGTGGTCTCAAAAGTTAACTTAAAAGTACTTAAGTCATTTTCCTTCTGATAGATAGCGTTCTCCATTTTCAGTCACACAATTTTCTATGCAGTGAAATCTCTATGTATAATAGCCTCAAGGCAAAAACTAACCTAAAAGTACGTTTTTCTTCTGATAGATAGCGTTCTTTACTTTCAGTCACACAATTTCCTATTATAGATTCAAGGCAAAAGATAACCTAAAAGTGCATAGTTCATTTCTCTTGTGATAGACAGCGTTCTCCAATTTCAGTCACATTATTTTCTATACAGTGAGATATATGTGTAATATATATATATATATATATATATATATATATATATATATATATATATATATATATAATCTATTTCTAATTCATATTATATTTCTGAAAGTTTGTGTGTTTGTTTGTTTGTTTGTTTATTTGTTTGTTTGTTTGTTTGTTTGTTTGTTTGTTTGTTTGTTTGTTATTCAATCACGCTTTAACCACTTGACCAATTGAGATGAAATTTGGTACGAATATGGTTTAAGTATCAGAGATACATATAGGCCTATTCCCGTTTTACAAAATGTCATTATACTACTTACCCAGCCCAAAATAATTATCAGTTTTTAGTTTTGTAACATCTGTTAACTATAGTTATTTACTGGACTTGTGATTTAGTTACCTGAGATGAACATAGATTCAATCCTACTTTAATAATCTTAATCTGTGTTTTATTTATTGCAAAATTATTGTTTTTAATGTAACATTTTCATATTTTAGTTGAAATTTTTTTCAAAACTGACTTTAATTTGTTACTTTGTGTTAAATTTTCAATATTAAATGTAAAAAAAATCCCTACACAGAGTGCCAATTGTAAGGTAGTATATATATTTGTGTAATTACATTACATGAAAAAATACTAAATATGCAGTGTAGCATAACCTATATTTTTCGGTATTTTTGTTACTAAAATGCTTTATTATGTGCCCAAAAGCAAGAATCCAAAATATGAAAGCACGAGAAGTATGATAAAATCTAAAATAAAAGTGACCAACATAACCTCAAAATTGGCACCAGGCGAAAATCAGTAACGTGTTGTAAATCGGTAAAACAATAAAAATACGACTAACACGGGTTTTGAGTGATAAAACCAATTTTTAAAAGAATTCTGCATAACCAAACTGACACGGTTGTTAGGCCTAACAAGGTGATTCATGAAAAACCTTTATATATTTTTTTAAATAGCCTACTATATATCCTGACACGGTTGTAGGCCTAAAACGGTGATGCGTGAAAAACCTTTACATTTTTTAAAGAATACTACATATCCTAACTGACATGGTTGTTAGGCCTAACACGGTGATGCGTGAAAAACCTTTATATTTTTTTAAAGACTACTACATATCCCAACTGACACGGTTGTTGGGCCTATCATTGTGATGGTGAAAAACCTTTATTTTTTTTTAGAATACTACATAACCTAATTGACACGGTTGTTAGGCCTAACACTGTGATGTGTGGAAAACCTTTATATTTTTTTAAAGAATACTACATATCCTAACTGACATGGTTGTTAGGCCTAACACGGTGATGCGTGAAAAACCTGTATAATATTTTAAAGAATACTACATAACATAACTGACACGGTTGATGGGCCTATCACGGTAATGTGTGAAAAAAAACCTTTATTTTTTTAAATAGTACTGAAAACCTTAACTGACACGGTTGTTAGGTCTATCATGGTAATGCGTGAAAAATACTTTATATAGTTTTTTAAAAGAATACTCCATAAGCTAACTAACATGGTTGTTATGCCTAACACGGTGATCCATTAAAAAACCTTTATTATTTTTTTTTAAATAGTACTTATAACCTAACTGACACGGTTGTTGGGCCTAATAAGGTGATGCATGAAAAAAACCGTTATATTTTTTTTAAAGAGTAACTTAACTAACACGGTTTTTAGGTCTAACACAGTGATGCGTGAAAAAACCTTTATATTTTTTTAAAGAATACGAATATCCTGACACGGTTGTTGGGCCTACACGATGATGTGTGAAAAACCTTTATATTTTTTTAAGAATTCTACATATCCTAACTGACACGGTTGTTAGGCCTAACACGGTGATGCGTGAAAAACCTTTATATTTTTTAAAGAATACTAGGCTACATATCCTAACTGACACGGTGGTGCGTAAAAAACCTTTATATTTTTTAAAGAATACCACATATCCTAACTGACATGGTTGTTGGACCTATTATGGCGATGTGTGAAAAACCGTTACTTTTTTAAAGAGTACTTCAAACCTTAACTGACACGGTTGTTAAGTGTAACATGGTGATGCGTGAAAAAACCGTTTTTTTTTTTTTTAAAGAGTACTCCAAAACTTAACTGACACGTTTGTTAGGCCATGGTGATGCGTGAAAATCTTTATATTTTTTTAAAGAATACTGCATAAGTTAACTTACATGGTTGTTAAGCCTAACGCGGTGATGCATTAAAAACACCTTTATTTATTTTTAAAAAAATAGTACTCCAGAACCTAACTGACACGGTTGTTGGGCCTAATACGGTGATGCAGGAAAAAGCCTTAATTTTTTTAAAGAGTACTCCATAACTTAACTAACACGGTGGTAAGTTAAAAACATTGATTTTAAAAAGAAATACACCATAACCTAACTGACACGGTTGTTGGTCCTAACACGGTGATGCATGATCTTTAATGTATATTACGATTGCGGGAAAAGCCGTGACGGTTAGCAGGTAATCATATTATATTTCTGAAAGTTTGTTTTTGTTTATTTGTTTGTTATTCAATCACACTTTAACTACTGGACCAATTGAGATTAAATTTGGTATGAACACGGTTTAGGTACCTGAGATAAACACAATACTATTCCAGTTTAATTGAATAATAGTTATTTTTTAATAATACTGTATTTTATTAAAATATGACAGGACCCTGTTTTAGAGTATCGAGTAGCAAAAATGTATATTTCTTGGCCGAAAACCATAAATCGTATAATATTATAAATAGAAATATATAAAAATTCTATTCTGATTTTGAAAATCGACTATAAATTTTATAGCCTACATTATAATTGCAGGCAAAGCCGCAACGGGTAACAGCTAGTATATATATATATATATATATATATATATATATATATATATATATATATGTGTGTGTGTGTGTGTGACTGATAGGTAGCGTTCTCCATTTTCAGTTACACAATTTTTTGTGCAGTGAGATATCTATGTATAATAGACTCAAAGGAATTATAAAGAAAGTGTGTTAATACAGAGAAAAAATCGATTTTGATTTTTTTTTAAATGAAATTTAACATTTTCAGGTCTAGAAAGAGCTCATAAAAGTGATTTTACTTGGACGTCTTTACAGGTGTATGTGTGTGTGTGTGTGTGTGTGTGTGTGTGTGTGTGTGTGTGTGTGTGTGTGTGTGTGTGTGTGTGTGTGTGTGTGTGTGTGTGTGTGTGTGTGTGTGTGTGTGTGTGTGTGTGTGTGTGTGTGTGTGTGTGTGTGTGTGTGTGTGTGTGTGTGTGTGTGTGTGTGTGTGTGTGTGTGTGTGTGTGTGTGTGTGTATATACGAACTCGTGCACGCGTGAGCGCACATTGCTGAAGACTAAAGTAATTGTTTTATTTGTATGAAATTTATCATGTTGGTATCGTTTTCTCGCAGATAGATGCATTTAGATGATAAGGGGTTTGATAGATAGTAGCACTACGACTAAAGGGCCCATATGTGCCACTAAGCCTCTTAGGGAGACTGATTCCCTGAATGAGTTTGAGCAGCCCATTAATTAGCTCATTCATTTGAGATCCTCAAGGTTCAGGAAGCCAACCACCCTTCGCCTTCGATGGCAAGAGTATTGAATATAAACATACTAGAAATACAGCCACCATTTTAAAAAGCGTGCTCGATATCAGCTGCTAAAGACCCAGTAACTGGACTATCTGCCTCTGAGAATGCTGCAAGCAGCAAGGAGGCGGGGTGACGTTTTGAGAACATAGACGTTTTCTGTTATATCTGTTTTTCTGTTAAAGGTGGAGAATAAAGATAATTGAGAAGAAATCGACTCATATTATCTTTAATACTTACCAGTATTAATACTTTACCAGGAATAATTGAATCACATAAGATTCCTTATGCTAACACATCCAAGTACCTCGGAATGACCCTTGATACTAAATTGAGGTGGAGAGCTCACGTCAAGAAAAAACGGATGAACTAAATCTAAAATACAGGAAAATGCAATGGTTACTGGGAAGAAATTCGGAGCTATCCATTCAAAACAAGCTGTTGCTGTACCAACAAGTGATAAAGCCTGTTTGGACCCATGGTATAGAACTCTAGGGCTGTACCAAGAAGACTAATTCAGACATTATTCAAAGATTCCAAAATAAAGTACTCCGAAACATAGTAAACGCTCCGTGGTACATAAGAAACGACAACTTGCACAAGGACTTCGTCAGAGAAGTTGCAAAGCACAACGACTACAACAACACTCCAACCACGAAGCTAGCAGATTGTTGGAAGACTCAAAACAATAAGGCGGTTACATAGAACGAAGCCTGTTGATCTATCGTGTAATATTTTATTGTGATTTATTTTGCTGGAGGGCTATAATGCATTAATTATTATTGTCAAACGCTATATTACTTAGTGTATTGTTATAAAAAATATTACTAGATGATGTATTATCAGTTGTAATAAATGAAAATTTAAAAAACTTTTTTTACTGTAGTTGAATATATTGCTGCTAGATGCCGCCAGCAGCGAGCGCTCACATTTCCTCATAAGAGTTATAGTCATTGTAGTACGCTTATATCCAATGTCAAGAGCATCACAGTCATGCATTAGGTGGCCTGCAATGATGATATCCCGCGTAACCTATGCACGATTTTCCTGTGGTTTAATATTTCTGGCTGACTGCCTTCCATTTCTTCAGTACGGTTCCCATCAGTGTAGTCATCCGCTGGTCATATCTCGGATTTTCTTATATTTTTCAAGTAAAATGTTTTTCAAGTTTGTCTTGAAACGGATTTTGTCGCGATCGACTCAGTGTAGGACGTAAGTGTCCAAATAAAGTGCGCGGGACGCTGTACATCCCTGACCGCCGTAAGAACAATCCCTGACCGCTGTATCTTTTCCTCATTAATTTATAACCAAATATATCTTCTTTCCTACGCAAATTTTCTATCTTTGTTTGTTAAACTGGTCTTAACAATAAGCCCCCTCGGTGGCCTAGTGGATAGCGTACTAGGCTTTCACCCCGAGAATCCGGGTTCGATTCCCGGCCAGGGCTTGGTATTTTAATACGCTATAAATCATCCTATCGTCTGCATTAGCCCAAGTGTGCACAATAGTACACAATATACAAAAAAAATTTTTTAACTGGTGATGAATGTTCTCTGTCAGAACTTCAAATTGTGTCTAAAGCAGTTCTTTTTACAGCCACTAGACTTCACCCCAAACGAATACGCCTAATTTTAATTGTATTAATAAATTCAATATGATAATGCTTTTCAGTAAATTTGAACATTCTTTATACTTTCTCTGATAAACAAATTACAGAGAGTGTCGGAAAAAGAGACAAATAAAACGAAAGCAATAAGAAAAGCTTTTTTTGGTTAAGAAATATTCTAACTATTTACTAGCGAATTCCCCACTGGAAAGTTAGCTATTGAGCGGCCATCATGGTAAGATCAAGACGCGATCATAACCTCTACATCACGTTTTGAGGGATCGTAGTAATTGAGCTTAGACCAGCAAAATTCTTTCAACAGTTTCAAAATGGCGGCAATTTCAAATTTTAGAAAAATATTATTTTTTTTTCTTAAACGTTTACCATCGTAATCAGCGTTAAAAACTGCATTGAAATTAAAACATTTGTTGACGGCGGTCAGGGTTCATCTCGTATATTCGATTTTAGTTTAATAGTTTCAAATCATAAAACACAGACTTTTAATGCTGATTACGATGATGATAACAGAATTTTAAAAAGGATAAAATAAGGAAAATACTTTTGGAAATTCGCTTATCACGTCAGCGAGACAGCTGCGTGTCGCGGTTAACTTATAGTGCGTCAGTTTTCCATCAAATAATCCACTTTATTGTACAAAATTTTAAAAATGTAATACACACGATCATATAACTCACAACAATTCTAAGAACTTTTTTTTACTGTTTAATTTAAGTTCAGAATCGACGCCTGTACACTGTAACAGCGTTATTTTAGTTAAAGACAACTTTGTCAAAAAGTTTAACTTTGGGTAAGTTGTATTAGAGGATTGTGGGGGGTGAGCGGCTCTTAAAGGACACTTAAGTGTGTTGTCGTGTAGAAACTTTGTTATACAATCAGTAATTTGGAGTTCGATCAGAATATTGCAAAGTTTTTACTTTTGTGTTCAACTTTTTCACTAAGTTCGGCCCTTTATTTTTACGAGTAGATTTAAAAAGCTTGAGCCAAAGTCTAGAATAGTGTTAGTACTTTCAAGAATTTCATTAAACGTATCCCGAATGAAGTAGTGAAAATTGTTTTGGCTCTTTCAAAAGTTGAGATAACAATTTTTGTTTTAATAGAGCAGAGTTTCGATTAACCGTCACCCATTTAACCATCAATTTCTATTAAACATTACTACATGACATTTTAAAATTGTTTACAAAACTAACAATGTAATTGGGCACGACTTACTTAGCGTAGGCGACTGTAGGTGACACTAATTGCTACCCTAAGCAGACATTGATAATCGAAAAGTAAACGATCCTATCGTCTAGTGCAATGAGATAGAAGCATTTCATATCAACGAATTCCGAAAGAGTGTATGTTTCTACTGAACGATAAGCGCTCTTACATTATTTACGATAATACCATTCAGCGTATAAGTCGATCACGTAATAGTCACTTGCATATTCAAAGTGGCGCGCGGTGCTTTCGTATATGTCAAGTGAATACTTCTCAATAGTTTAAGTACGGATAATTTACTGTATTAAAGACCTTCGTATGTAAAATTTGTATAATACATAGTTGAGATAAATAGAAAATTTAAAAGTTTTAAGATGTTTTTCAAAATAATAATAATAATGTGTTGTTTTTATCGATCGCCAGAATTCCCGACAATGACAATTAATCGAGATTTTACTTTCTATGCTGGCATTGTTATGAGTTAATATAACTGTTCAATTTTATTCTTTAAAAGGTTAAAGTTTTGTAACCATATTTTGTTTATTAAAAGTTCCCACAAGAAAAACATTCATTCACTTATTATTCACAATTTCACGAAATTGCATTGGAAAACGTCTATTGAATGAAGCAGACATCATGGTGGGATGTTGAAATGAACGCCGATCCTGTTTTCTAGAGATCACTTTTGAAGGGGTCGTTAAAATTGTTGTGTCATATATTTAATAAACAGTTTTAAACACTCCATTGCTGAAACAATGGAGGAAGCAAGGGAGCAGATTCTTGAATTAAAGAAACAATCAGCTAAAATAGGTCTAAACATATCTTTTGAAAAGACCAAAATCATGACAAACAACAAATACCCAAATAAATACCTTAAAATCCAAGAACAGAAAATATAAATTGTAAAAGAGTTCAAATATCTTGGTGAATGGATTAGTTGGAATGCAGAAGAAGGCAAGGCAATGGAATCCAGGAAAAACAAACTTGAATTGGCCTTCCAATTGACGAGAGAAACATACAATAAGAAATACCTTTCATGGTCCAGAATTAAACATTATAAAACAGTGATCAAGCCGGAAGCACTGTACGCAGCAGAAACATTAACCATGAATCGCATAGGCCAGATAGAAAAGCTTGAAATAACGGAAAGGAAAATCTTAAGAAAAATTATAGGAACAAAATTTCAGGATAATAAGGTAGTATATATATAAGAAATGAAGCTCTCTACAAGAAAATTGAAAAACTGTCAGATACTATGAGAAAAAGGAGAATAAATTTTCACGGCCATCTTCTTAGAATGAACTCTAATAGATTAACGAAACAAGTGTTTGATTTTTTCCGTAATCGTAAAACAAAACCGAACTGGTTTAAAGAAATTGAAAAAAACCTAATAGAATTAAAAATTTACAGAAGATTCATTGCTTGACCAAACTGCTAAGATAATTACCAAAGACGAAAGAATAAGATTCCAAGATAAAGCCAAAATAAAACCTAAAGCTATCATTCCAGAAGAGGAGAGGAAAAGAAGATCGGAAAGAATGAAGAGCTACTGGGAACAAAGAAAAGTACAGCGCGCAAGAAATGATTGATTCAGCTTACCCCAAAGAGGGTGAAACGAAAAGAAGAAGAAACAGTTTTAAAATATCGTTCAACAGTTTCGAAATGGCGGTCATTTCAAATCATTAAGAATGTATAATTTTTTTGTATTAATTTCTTTTAATCCGATTTTACCGTCGTAATCAGCATTAAAAACTGCACGAATTGTAATTTTGTATTTTCAAAATCCGTCGAAATTACGAAATGTATTTTAACGGTGGCCAGGGTTCATTTTCGTATTTTCAGTGTAGTTTGAAAATGTATAACGCCAACCTATACAGATTGTTATGCTAATTGTGACGGTGAAATCATGTTTACAAAAAAAAGATAGGGGAAAACCGCTTCAATCACGTCAGCGATACAGTTGCGTGCAGCGATTATTGTATAATACACGTTTTATTTTAGCCTACCAGGATGTAATATTACTCTTTATTGTTTCGCCGTATTCGGATAACAATATTACAAAAAACATTATATTTTTTGGAGGTTCTGAGGACACCAGAAACATAACTGATAAAAAGTAAGCACCATTTTTTTCACTTTCAAGCGATTTGTTTAAAAGCACTATGATACTGTACGTACTTAAGCATACAACGTATGTTCTATATGCATTCTGCACAGAATTGTCGGGATTGGCTTTTCAAATCGTTATATATATTGTATGACCTGCTTTGAAATCTGAATTTTGAATGAGTTATTACTCATTGCGTGCTCTTTACTTTGCCACTTAAATAGGAAGTGTAAAGAAAGTATTGTTATCATGAAAAAATAAATCTTCATAATATGCTTTACCTTTATGAATTATGTTTTAAGATTTTGTCAGTCTAGAAAAATGATTTTTACTTTAATGTCTGTGACTGTTGAAAATCAGATTTTTTTTTTCAAAATCGGCTATAATGATATCAATCAAATTTTGCTCAAATATAGTTCATGAATAAGTTATCCAAACAAAGTTGGTTCGATATATCCCCAAACAATTCGGCCTTGGAGCTATTATCTGGTAGTTTAAAGAACAGTAGACCTCGCAGTATATATTCTTTGCTTGTGCGCTCGTAACTTCTTCCGCAAATTTAACCGGTAACCGTAATATTTATGGGAAATGTTACTGGATCAACGTTATTGGAAGTTTTATGCTCTTTCTCCTTGAAGCGGTTAACGTGACGATAGGTTTTGCCGTTCAGCCAGTATTATTGGATGTATCCAACAACTACACTCTTCGGCGTTAAATCAAAGGCCCACAGTTTCGAACGGAAGTGAATAGAAAAAAATCTTGCACATATGTAGTTCGGGCTTCGTTGAGGGTACTTTTGTGCAGAATTTTAAAAGAATCGGTTAATACGTTTGGTCGAAACTGAGTATATTTTTCATCGTTAAATCAGAGGCCGCTATCTCGAAGGGCGAACATTTTACACATATGTCGTTCAGGATTTATACAAGGTACCGAATTTCAAAACAATCGGTCAGTGTGTTTGGCCGAAACTGCGTAACAAACGTACAAACCAAATGCCAAACTTTTGGGTTGGAACAGAAACGTCGCTTCTCTCGGCCAAAAATATCGTCTTAATTTCGAAAAATCTGAGGTTATTATTTTTGGAAGAAGAACTGAATATTTGTGTAATTTTTTGTACAATTTCTTTTAACGAAAATTTGCCAAGAAAAATTGCCGATTACACGTCTATGTATTAAAATAGGTATTAAAAAAATTCTGAAATTGGTTGAGTGGTTTTCGGTTAGGGGTCGTAGATTCCCGAAATCCTCGTAAAACGCATTGTGTGTTTCATATATAAATATTATTACATGTAGCATCTGTAACAGACACGCTAAACTCGCGTAAAGTTAGACAAAACCCCGGGTTTGGGGGGGGGGGGTTATCCGCAGTAAAGTTTATTCCCAGTTTGTCAAGATTTTACAATCTTTGAGTGACATAAAGACAAAAGCAAGCAAAGCACTAAAGTTTTACTGCCGCTTCTGCAAACACCTTCAAGTCATTGCGCCGTCAACAACATAAATTTACTTTATTATTCATCGTTTTATTTTCTGGAATCGCCATTTTAAGAGAAAGCGGTGTCATAGAGAACCCCTCACGTAGAATAAATTTACTACTTGAACCTTTACGCGTAAAGCAACAAAACTTGGCACATCAACATGCCAACAAAACAGTGTACATCAAAACTTGTACAACAGAACAATGTACAACAAAACAATGTACATCAAAACTTGTACAACAGAACAATGTACAACAAAACTTGTACAAAATAACAGTATACAACAAAATTCGTACAACAGAACAATGAACAACAAAACTTGTACAGCATAACAATGAACAACAAAACTTGTACAACTGAACAATGTACAACAAAACTTGTACAACCGAACAGTATACAACAAAACTTGTACAGCATAACAATGAACAACAAAACTTGTACAACAGAACAATGTACAGCAATACTTGTACAAAAGAACAGTATACAACAATTCTTGTACACCAGAACAATGTACACAAAAACTTGTACAACAGAACAATGTACACAAAAACTTGTACAACAGAACAATGTATAACAAATCTTGTAAAACTGAACAGTATACAACAAGATTTGTACAACAGAACAATGTACACAAAAACTTGTACAACAAAACAATGTATAACAAATCTTGTAAAACAGAACAGTATACAACAAAACTTGTACAACAGAACAGTATACAACAAAACTTGTACAGCATAACAATGTACACAAGAACTTGTACAACAGAACAATGTACAACAAATCTTGCAAAACAGAACAGTATATAACAAAACTTGTACAACAGAACAATGTAGGCTACACAAAAACTTGTACAACAGAACATTGTATAACAAATCTTGTAAAACAGAACAGTATACAACAAAACTTGTACAACAGAACAGTATACAACAAACCTTGTACAGCATAACAATGTACACAAAAACTTGTACAACAGAACAATGTACAACAAATCTTGTAAAACAGAACAGTATACAACGAAACTTATACAACAGAACAGTATACAACAAAACTTGTACAACAGAACAATGTACACAAAAACTTGTACAACAGAACAATGAACAACAAAACTTGTACAACAGTACAATGTATACCAAAATTTTTACAACAGAATAATGTATACCAAAACTTGTACACAAGAACAATGTACACCAAAACTTGTACAACAAAACAGTGTACATCAAAACTTGTCATCAAAACAATGTACACCAAAACTTGTACAACAGATCAATGCACCAAAAAACAATGTACACTAAAACTTGTACAACAGAACAATGTACAATAAAACTTGTACATACTCTACGTGGAAATGTACTGTTTGAGATAAATGTTAGTTTTCAATAAGGTAAGGATGACGGACCGCAATAATTCAGAAAAGCAAATCTTAAACGAGAACATTGATTAAGTTGAACGTGTCTTACAGTACAACGCATTAAAACAAACCCGACCGCAAAAGGATCAATTATGTTGAAAATATCGGATGTTCAAGTGTTATAAAAATTACAGTGTTGGGCCAGTTGTAGCAATGAATATAAACGTATAATAACCCTAAGGAGAAATGTGAGCGCTCGCTGCTGGCGGCATCTTGCGGCAAATTGTTCAAGTACAGATTAAATAGATAATAGTACTATTTTCTCAGACGTCTCTCCTGCCGTCCTTGTAACTTGCAGCATTCGTAGCGGCAGATAGTCTAATTACTTGGACTTTAGCCGCTGATATCGAGCGCGCTGTTTATAACGGTGGCTGTACTTCTAGTCCGTGTATACTCAATGGTTGTAATTAACTTATTATTTTCTTTTTTTGTTTTGAGCGACAAAATAAAACTAGACAAATCCTTGTTGGACCTGAGGAACTATTTCTATGGGTATTAACGATTATCACTGCCAGAGAATAATGACTGGCAAAGAGTTGCATTAAAGTTTTCTTCTGATTCTTTGTTTCCTTCTGACTTCTTACAATTTTTAATCTGTTGAAAAAAATTTTGGATTTTATAAGTTACTAAATAGAACTAGAAATATTCACACTCAACTATTTTTGGAGTAGTATTTACCGTCAGTAGTTGATGGCCAAAGAGTTGCATTAAAGATTTTCCTCTGATGCTTTGTTTCCTTCTAACTTATAACAATTTTGAATCTGTTGGAAAACAATTATTTTTTTATTGTTTTGAGTTACTAAATAGAGCTAAAAACGTCCACACTAGAACTAAGAAACTCTTTTTCGAGTGGTATTTACCGTCAGTTATTGGATAGCCAAATAATTGCATAAAAGATTTTCCTCTGATGCTTTGTTTCCTTCTAACTTATAACAATTTTGAATCTGTTGGAAAACAATTATTTTTTTATTGTTTTGAGTTACTAAATAGAGCTAAAAACGTCCACACTAGAACTAAGAAACTCTTTTTCGAGTGGTATTTACCGTCAGTTATTGATAGCCAAATAGTTGCATTAAAGATTTTCCTCTGATGCTTTGTTTCCTTCTAACTTATAACAATTTTGAATCTGTTGGAAAACAATTATTTTTTTATTGTTTTGAGTTACTAAATAGAACTAAAAACGTCCACACTAGAACTAAGAAACTCTTTTTCGAGTGGTATTTACCGTCAGTAATTGTATAGCCAAATAATTGCATTAAAAATTTTCCTCTGATGCTTTGTTTCCTTCTAACTTATAACAATTTTGAATCTGTTGGAAAACAATTATTTTTTTATTGTTTTGAGTTACTAAATAGACCTTAAAACGTCCACACTAGAACTAAGAAACTCTTTTTCGAATGGTATTTACCGTCAGTTATTGATAGCCAAATAGTTGCATTAAAGATTTTCCTCTGATGTTTTGTTTCCTTCTAACTTATAACAATTTTGAATCTGTTGGAAAACAATTTTTTTTTATTGTTTTGAGTTACTAAATAGAACTAAAAACGTCCACACTAGAACTAAGAAACTCTTTTTCGAATGGTATTTACCGTCAGTTATTGTATAGCCAAATAGTTGCAATAAAGATTTTCCTCTGATGCTTTGTTTCCTTCTAACTTATAACAATTTTGAATCTGTTGGAAAACAATTATTTTTTTATTGTTTTGAGTTACTAAATAGAGCTAAAAACGTCCACACTAGAACTAAGAAACTCTTTTTCGAATGGTATTTACCGTCAGTTATTGATAGCCAAATAATTGCATTAAAGATTTTCCTCTGATGCTTTGTTTCCTTCTAACTTATAGCAATTTTGAATCTGTTGGAAAACAATTTTTTTTTATTGTTTTGAGTTACTAAATAGAACTAAAAACGTCCACACTAGAACTAAGAAACTCTTTTTCGAATGGTATTTACCGTCAGTTATTGATAGCCAAATAATTGCATTAAAGATTTTCCTCTGATGCTTTGTTTCCTTCTAACTTATAACAATTTTGAATCTGTTGGAAAACAATTATTTTTTTATTGTTTTGATTTACTAAATAGAACTAAAAACGTCCACAATAGAACTAAAAAACTCTTTTTCGAGTGGTATTTACTGTCAGTTATTGATGGCCAAATAGTTGCATTAAAGATTTTCCTCTGATGCTTTGTTTCCTTCTAACTTCTTACAATTTTAATCTGTTGAAGTATAGTTAATATGTTTTTCTGATTATGAGTTACTAAATAGAACTAGAAAAGTTCACACTATTTTTCGGGTAGTATTTAACGCCAGTAGTTGATGGCTAAAGAGTTGCATTAAAGATTTTCTTCTAAATCTTAGTTTACTTATGACTTCTAACAATGTTGGTTTGTTGAAAAACACTTAGTATTTTCCTTTTTGTTACGATTTTTACCGCCTGCGGATAATGGTCGACATGCAGTTTCATAAAAAAATTTCTTCTGAGTCCTTGTGGAACGTTTGAGAATTCTAATGACTAGTAGAAATATTTTCGGTTTTTGTCGATAGCTCGAACGTTTCTACACATATAAACTTTGTACATTTGAAAGAAAATTTTAAAATCGATTTTTATGTTATTGACAAAAGAGGGTTCGACATAATTCCAGCCGAAATGAGTGAACCGTGACTCGTTTAGTCTCCAGCAATACGCGACAATACAGACGGACATACAAACAAGTAAAAACCATTCGTTTGATTCGCTAAAGTAGATCATAAGACGGATCTATCGAAATCTATTAATCGATTTTTTTTACAGAGCAAAAACTTCTTCCTACATACTTTAAATGCTATGTAAGCAAAACAATATAAATAGTCGACATACGAGGTGTGTTCAGAAAGTAACAAGAATTTTTAAATTTCGTGGGCTTGGAAAGTCCGATTATCAAACATTTTTTTGTATTATGTTGCTATACATGTCCTTGAAGTATGATAAAAACTTTCAGCTGTTTTCATTGTTAACTTTGTCTGTGACAGCCACTAAGGTTAGACGTGTTTTTATGAGCTCGGCGATTTTCGTTTGTTAAAAGAAATTGATCAAAGAATTTGTATCACATTTTGCGTAAAAAATGGAATAAAGTGCAACAAAGTGTGTGAAATGTTAACAAAGGCCTATAGTGAGTTTGCTATGAGTAAAGCAAGAGTTTACGAGTGGTATAAGTGTTTACAAGAAGGCCGTGAAGACGTTGAAGGTGACGAACGCCCTGGACGCCCCAGCACATCAACAATCGATGAAAACGTGGAAAAAGTGAAAGAAATGGTTATGAACAATCGCCAAATCACAATTAGAGAGGTCGCTGCTGATGTTGGCTATCGATTGGATCATGTCATGACATTGTTTCCAATGTTTTGTGTATGAAATGCGTGGCAACAAAATTCGGTCAAAAATTGTTGAATTTTGAACAAAAACAGCGTCGAATGGAAGTTGCTCAGGAGTCACTAAATGAAGTCAACGACGATGCAGAATTACTGAAACGTATTATAACAGGTGATGAAACATGGGTTTACGGATATGACGTCGAAACTATCCCAACTATGCTCAATCATCCCAGTGGAGGCATTCTGGCTCGCCAAGACCAGGAAAAAGGCTCGACAAGTGCGGTCGAACATGAAGGTTATGCTCACTGTGTTCGATATTAATAGCATAGTGCATCATGAATTCCTGCCCCCAGGTGAAACGGTCAATAAGGAGTACTACCTACAAGTTCAACGCCGTTTGCGTGAAGCAATCCGAAAAAAACGCCCGGATCTGTGGAAAAACAATTCATGCTTTTGCACCACGATAATGCACCAGCTCACACTTCATTGCTTGTTCGTGAATTTTTGGCCAAGAACAGTACTGTAACGATGCCCCAGCCTCTATGTTCACATGGCTTCGTGTGACTTTTTTCTATTTCTAAAAATAAAGAGAACCTTAAATGGTAGTCGTTTTACAGCCGTAGATGACATTAAAAGCGCATCGCTGAAAGAACTAAAGGCTATCTCAAAGATCGAGTTTGAGAAGTGTTTTGAGGATTGGAAGAAGCGCTGGCACATGTACATAATCTCCAATGGGGACTATTTTGAAGGCGACAACATCAATATAGAAGAATAAACAAATATTTTGTTCAAAAAATTAAAATGTTCGTTACTTTCTGAACACACCTCGTATACTGCGCTTTTTGTTTCCGCCAAACTTTGGCCTTAATTAAAGAGGATCGCTTTTAAAATTAAAGCAGCGTCCGCATTGTTCTCGACTGTAAAAATTAACCTATAAATTTAGATGCGGCATTTTCAAAGGCGAAACTAATTATGTTACCCCTTCTCGTCATATATCTCTTTAACTTTTTATGATCTTTCTTTTGGTTCTTTTCCGGGAACATTAACAATTAACGAGACCCTTAATCGCAGAAATTCTGCGTAAACAAAAATATAAACATTGAGGAATAAAACACTTTGTATGCGCTGCATTCTATTGTGAACCTAATGAACTATCTCGGTTAATGAATGCGTGTTTAAGTCATTGAGATCAAATAAAGTTTGCTTCGTAAGATTAACATCGGAACTTCGAAAGCCAATGAGGCTAAGTCTTACAGGAAAAATGATATTTAAATGTTTGATAGTTTGGCATTTATTAACTAGAATTAAAAACAATTTTAATGCCGATTTTTAAGTTTTTGATTAAAAAAATGGTTTTAATATACCTCCTGAAATTAGTAAACGCTGAAATGTTGGTATACTGAAACGCTGAAACACTGTATACTATTACTATGTTCAGTATAATCATCTGCCTTCCCTAGATTCGTCAATTCTACTTTCTTTGACGCGTTTCGGAGAAGGTCCATCTTCAAAAACTATATCTATACTGGTCACCAATATTATGGCTCGTCCTATTTATAATTGTCTAGCTCCACCTCGTACCCCTCCTCTATTCAACACGTGTACATTAAACCTGACGTGCTCGCTTCTGATTGACTCCTTTCAATCGTTCTGTTCAACGGTGTCCCTCATGTTAATTTTTGAAAATTTTTAGATTTTTAAACGTAATATCTGCTTGCGACTATATCTGTTCATTTATTATGTTTTCTCCCTTTAATTTAGACCTATATATTTATACCAATAGTATAAAAATAAAACCAAACAAATCCGTTTTATAGATGAAAGGGATGACGTATTAGGTTTCATGAATTTGTAATTTATTCCACTCTTGTAAACAAAATTCATTGTGACCTTGAATTTAGATTTGCTCATTTTCCCTTTTTTTCCATTTGTGAATTGGCATCGCTCTTTTTTGCACTCGCTCTTCCAATGAATCGATTAGTGCTTTGTTTTAGGGTTGTAGGTAAAAAAACTCGATTCAGTAATCTGTAAAGTAAGTAAAAGTAACTCGATAAGTAATCACTGTGTCTAATTCTGTATCATTATCACTATTGTTTAAAAAGTCAGCTTATCGTCTACATTAGCCCAAGTGTGTACAATAGTCGGACGTTAAACATAAAAAAAAAAAATTAAAAAGTCAGCATACATGTTCGTTCTCTATTCTTATTGTTCTGCAGTGTGAAGTTCTGGCACCATTTTTGAGCAAACTTCATGATCAATGATTCTTGTAAAATCTGACGGATACTTTCTTTGCTACTTCCTGAGATTTCAGCGAGAGCTCGGACACTCGGACGCCGATTTTCGCGGATCAGTTTACCAATTTTCTGGACGTTGTCCGTTTTCGATGTTGAGGGTCGTTTCTCGTCCCTCCTTTAACCTTCCAAAAAAGTGTGTGCACGATAAACATTCATTCCTTGCACTTCCTTTAACATGGCATGAGCTTCTGTAGCAGTTTATCCCAGTTTCAGAAGAAACTTGAGGTTAACTCGTTGTTCCGTCTGAACACTGCATTTTTTCCACGAGACGCTGGCGCAAGGACTGCAACGGGCGACTGCTACAGCAAAACTGAGCGACGTACATCCGTGCCTATCGAGGTCAGGGTGGGGGACATCATCAACAGGCATAAACATGTTCAAATCTGCCTGTCGTTTGCCTATTGCCACACTTGCTGTATATTGCTAACTACGGTATAATATTTTTACAAAATTGTCACTTTTAAGTAATTTTTGATACTACAATGAAACTTTAACAATCGTAGGTTGTGGTGATAAAATGATTATTAGGAGGATATCCGTTGAAAATTCAGCTGTTAGACCTGCCATTACGGTAAAACGTAGATCCGATATCATGTAATGATCGCCTATCCTGTAGTAAGGTGACCTAATTATCAAATTATCTATGTATATGTGTTAGTGTGTGTGTGTGTGTGTGTGTGTGTGTGTGTGTGCGCGCGCGCGCGCGTTCTTTGCGATGCCAAAAAAGGTGAAAAATATCTTTTATAGACAACCTGAGTTAGAGTACTGCCACTCCCCAGAGTGTGGGACTTAAGTTAACTTCAAACTCAAGTTAAGAGATATTGCTATCCACTAAAAAAACCAAAAAAATCCTCTTCTGTAAACGCCTCCTCGCAAAACCGCGGCTAGGCATTACTTCGTGGGGAGATGGACTGGCTGTCCACCTACCTGTCTACAGCGTTGGCTCTGCTTTCTTGATCTTCAGTCATCAGTCTTTACATGATCATTGCGGCGAATTCTGCAATGGCCCTCCAGTTGGCCTCAGTCATTATTGTCGCACGCAGTCATTGTGTGTATGTGTGTGTGTGTGTGTGTGTGTGTGTGTGTGTGTGTGTGTGTGTGTGTGTGTGTGTGTTTGTGTGTGTTAACGTCCGACTATTGTGTACACTTGGGCTAATGCAGACGATGGGGATTATTTATAGCGTATGAAAATGCCAAGCCCTCGCCGGGAATCAAACCCGGGTCCTCTGGGTGAAAGCCTAGTACGCTATCAACTAGGCCACCGAGGCGGCTAAAAAATGTGGTTAGCGTGGTCGAGAGGTCTAAGGCGTTTAATCGTGTGTGTGTGTGTGTGTGTGTGTGTGTGTGTGTGTGTGTGTGTGTGTGTGTGTGTGTGTTTATTTGTTTGTGTTATCAATTTTGGACGGATGATTGTTTCGTGATCAAGTCGGCTAAGACACCGGCCAGTCAGCTACTTCTAATCTTGCGTGCTTTACGTTCATACGTTTGAGACTGCATTTACTGGAACCTAATCTTTATCCGTTCCATTAACGTTCATATACTCCTTTAATAAAAGTAAAATTAGCTTTTAAATTTTCAAATTCCAATAAAAATGCTAATATATGCTCGTTTTAATTATGAAGATAGTGAAAATCAGATTTTAAAATTTGCGTAAAAGATAGCATTGTTGAAAATTCGCTTTGATCGCGTCAAAGCGAAAACCGCCGCAATTATTAAATTGATTTTATCCGAGCAAGTGTTTCGCCGGCGAGTGAGATGTTGCGGGAGGCATTGGGAGGTTACACAGCCGCCACAAAACCGTAACGTAAAACCGGATAAAACCTTTTTTCAACATTTACAAAGCTTAAATTTGCCCTTTCTTTGACACATGCATTTTATCTTCTCTATCGCTAATCGGCTTTCGCAAAGCCTTTCCCCTTCCGTATTACGCTTTTATTAATGATGTTTCACAGATTTTTACTAAATATTTCCTTTTGCTCATTTCCTGTTTTTTATGTTCCCCCGTAAAGAACGTTTTTTTCGTTGAATGTGATCACAAATTTTATAGTCGCATTTATAAAAGAGATATTATATGAAATTTACTTTGTGGTGCGGGTGATTTTTGTAGTTATCACGGTACGAACGAGACCCGATATTGTGAAATGTGTACCGATCCTGATATTTAGAACTTTCTTGGAGGGATAATGTTAGATTAGATTAGATTGAAACTAGAGGAAGGAATAATACAACTCCAGGCACTGCGATCAACAGACCTATTGTGCAACTATACCTAACCTCCTAAGTATTAGTTCAGCAGATTGATGCCCTTAGTAAGTTTCAACAATCCACTGACTAGCTCATTCTGCTGAAAATCTCTAGGGTCCTGGAAACTAAAAAAGCCCTAGCTTTCTACCAGCAAGAGCTTCACAATCAATGATTATATGTCCTGCAGTCTTCTCCTGTTTCCTTCACAACCTACATACGGTTTTTTCTTGGTACATACCTATCTCTATCGTATGCACCCCCAGACCACAGTGTCCAGTAGGCATGGTTCCGTATTGAGGGCTTAAAGGGGCAGCAGAAGTCTTGGGCAGAGTGCAACTCACTTAATCTTGGGGGTTATTACTGGACACTGTGGTCTGAGGATGCATACGTTGGGGATAGTTATGTACAATGGGAAAACCTTGTGTAGGTTGTGCACAAAAAGGAGAAGACTGCAGAACACATAATCCTTGATTATGAAGCTCTTGCTGGTAGGAGGCTAGAGTTTTTAATTTCCAGGACCCTAGAAATTTTCAGCAGAATAACCCCTGTAAAGCAGCATATCGGTTCAGCCAGTCGGTCTACCTCAACTCATTACTCTCAACTACCTAACGCCCCCGGAACCCGGTTATACAGAGGCAGAGTGTTGAGGTTCTCCCGACACTCCCAGAACAGCTTGGACTGAATTGTAGGACCCGCAAGTGCTTTTATTGCTACCTGACTATCGGTATGAATATGAATACGAGCTTTCTTGAAGGCCCTTTTCAAGTTCTCCCGGACACAGTCATTACTGAGCATCCCTTCTGCCTAGAATACTGTTCTATGATGTTCCAGGATAATAACTTTCTTTGACCCCGGACTCAGGCCGTATACCTCAACACCATTGCCTGTCTTTGTTTTGGAGCCATCTGTATACCATACTATGTCTTCAGATTTTCCAAAACACGATCTCCACCCTCAAACGTCAACTTGACATCAAAGGGTCTGGGGACCTTGCGTCGTTTGACCATCTGATCACTCCCCATCATTAAAATTGGTTCACTGATTTTTTTTTCCTGTGATTCTAGCATGCCTCAGTGTTGAGGGTAGCCAGAGACCACCTACCTGAAGTCTATATGCTGCTTTACAGGGGTCATGTTACATAAATGCATAATTCTTGCAAGGTGTGCGTTACAGATCGATGTATACAGTTATTACTAGTTATTTTCATTGCAAAATTTTAATGGTCGCCATTTTGTACTTATTGTTGAAGTGAAGGGAAAACTTTAGGCTGGAATAACAATTTCCGTACTAGGAAAACTTTAATTTCGCTACAGCACGAATAACGTGAAAAATCGTACACACAAAATTAGTTTTCGAAGTGACTAAGTCTACCAGTGAGCTTATTGCATCATAGTGCATATGTTTCTGATTTATGCTTACGGAAACTAATGGACGTTATATTCGCAGCCCAATTTATTACATTTGTTAGAGCACTTGGCCGGGTGGCCACCAAATGATCAGCGGAGTCGCGCTGAGCGGAGTGGAATACATGCTTTTAATGTAACTGCGGCCACTGAATCGAAACTGTGCTGAGCGGAGTCAAGCGGAGTTTTATGGTTCCCTTTCGCTTTCAGTGGTCGTACTTACATTAAAAGAAATAGTTAAGGTTTTTGAGTACGTAGTCCGCTCCGCTCAGCACAATTCCGCTTCACATTTGGTAGCGGCCGGCCTTAATAGTTGCATATATATATATATATATATATATATATATATATATATATATATATATATATATATATATATATATATATATATATATATATATTATTATTATTATTATTATTATTATTATTATTATTATTTTCATATAGACCCTGTTGGATCACATAAAGCACTCCGACTCATGTCTTGTTCCTTCTAATCCTCCACACCTCCCTTATCCTGTCCCCATGGTTCCTCCTCCGCTTCTCCGTCCATTTAACCCCTGCTCTCTTTGGGATATATATAATATATTATATGTAATAATATATATATATATATATATATATATATATATATATATATATATATTACAATAATCAGATAATGAAACAACAGCGATTAAACAGATAGAAGTCCTACAGGAATGTGCAGAGAGGGTCGGTCTACAGATCTCGTTTAAAAAAACCGAATTCTTCTGTACAAAATTAAATATTCAAGAAATAAACACAAAATATGGTAAGATAAATAGAGTCAAGCACTTCAAATATCTGGGAGAAATTCTTGAACCCACAGGTGGCGAAAAGGCTGCGCAAAAGGTTCGGCTACTGAGAATGAAGAGGGCTCTTGGTATAACGCGTAATATCTACAATAAGAGATGTATGTCGACACACACAAAAATCAGACACTACAACACAGTCCTAAAACCGGAGGTATTATATGCAAGCGAGACGCTAGCACTCCACACAAAAGCTACCATGGAGGGTATTTTGAAGGAAGAACGCAAAATCTTGAGAAAGATCCTTAGTCCAAGATTAACGGAATATGGATACAAGTTGCACTCCCGGAAGACCACAGAGAAGATATCGAACCTGGCAGCAGATATCAGAAGAAGGAGGCTTCGGTTCTATGGACACATCAGTAGACTCCCAACAACGAGACTTGCCAACAGAATCCTTGAGTATATACAAGGTGTCAAATCAACAACGTCGTGGATCGCACAAGTCAGAATAGACCTACATGACGGAGGGATAGACTCAACAGATGTTGAAGATAGACACGAATACAGGAGAAAGATGTTCGGTTGGAAGGTCTCAGAGAATGAAATCCCAAAGAAAGCAGGGGTAAAATGGACGGAGGAGCGGAAGAGGATCCATGGGGACAGGATGAGGGAGGTGTGGGGGATTAGAAGGAACAAGACATGAGTCGGAGTGCTTTGCGTGATCCAACAGGGTCTATGTGCAGATAATAATAATAATAATATATTACAATAATTTTTTTTTTATTTACATGTGATGTAGACAAGTATGCATTTTTTAAATGTAAGTTGTGTACTGTATTAATTTAGCAATAAGATCGGTAATATAACTAAACAAATAAACATCAATGAACTTTTCCCCGAATGCCATATTTGTTTCTGTAAACTACTTCCTTACATAGATAAGTACGGTGTAGCTTAAGATTTCAAATCGCTCTTCTAGAGGTACAAATTATTTAGTGAAACAAGCAGCAGATAGCTGGTAAAAGACGAGTTTTCGGACACGTGTTTATATCGGATTTTTTTTATTATATTGACCAGAGGAATACACGTGCAAAGTATGTCGGCTTCCTCTCGTGACACCAAGAGCAACGTGGAATGTGCATTGATCGCCGAGTGAAGTGAAACCCTTGCGGTTTCCCCTCAATCCCTCGCGCACGCTGGGGAACTGACTGTTGGACTTTGTCAGCTGTAACAGTGTTGTTATTGCAGAACTCTGTATTCACAACAGTTTATTTGTATAAACTAATAATTATTATTTGAATTAATATAACGCAGGTGTTGTTTTTTTTGTAAATATACATGTTGCAGTTTATCAGCGTTTGAAAAAAATATTTCATCATAGTATCAAGAACTGAATACATGAGTAGGAAATTAATAGAGGAATATATCTGCGGACTTGAGGTAAACCTAAACGGAAGGGAGTATTGGGCAGAGCAGGAATCTTCTTGTTAATCAAGGGGTTTACGTACAACTTACAAATATTTGGGTACTAGTGAGCAATAAGGATACGGAACAGCATCATATGGGATCAACAGATTTTTGGGTGGGGCAGTCAAAGCGCACGATTAACAAACTTGATAGAGTGGAGAGGGTGTGCAGCGAGGGAAGTAGGCGGTGACCCAACCGTTCTACACATTTGGAAATTAGTAACCATGCAACATTGGACTGGTGAACAGCGAGGTTTCGCTGTTACAGCGTGTTTAGAAAATGGCCGAAGTTACATACGTGCACAACGCGAATTCCGTCGACATTTTCACCTGGCGCCTCGTGCTCCTGTTCCAAGCATGAAAGTCATTGTTTGGACTGACAACTTAAAAACAACGGGTGAAACAACAAAAAGAAGAGGTGGTAGTGTAAGAACAGTACGAACACCCACGACCGCCCGATCTGAGCTCTTGCGATTACTTTCTATGGGGACATCTCAAGTCGAAGGTTTTTGAGACTCGTCCAACAACGGTACAGGATTTGAAAGTTCGGACTGAACAAGAAGTTCGTGCGATAACACCGGCGATGCTAAGACGTGTCGGTGAGAATTTCAGTACGAGACTTAGACATTGTGTTCAAAATGGTGGTCACCACCTTACTGGACTCATATTCAAAAAATAAACATTTGTTTCTGTTTGAATTAAAATTTCCATTTATGTTCTTAAGATTTGTTGCAATAAATGACTAAAAAACTGTTTCTGTGCGTGTTGTTTTAATACTTAGAATCGTGCGGTTTGACTGCCCCACCCAGTATAATACAATTATAAAAAATATAATCTCAGTGGCGAAGTATGACCAATGAAACAAAAAACAGAAAAATGTCTTGAAGTTACAGAAATTGGCGAAGAGCCGCAGGTCAATCGAAACGAAAAAATATAAAAATGTAAGAATCCGTGAAGTCATTGATGTGAAGCACGCCATTGTAGACGACATCAAGACAAAACAACTTCGGGGATTTGGTCATATCTTAAGAATAGACGAAAGTCGACTTACCAAACATGGAAATTTAAAATTATGAATATTTTCATTTTCAAGTTAATTTTTAATAAGGTATATGAAAAATGTCTACACTTATTTGACACAGAACAACACGGGTATCCGTTATTGATACGGGTTATTCTTTATTTTCATATACGAGGCTTCAGTTATGTCTATGCAAGGAATCCTCTTGGGTAATGTTTTTGCGTCTTCTTATTTATGATCATCATTTTCAATGTATATATTTGGCTATTTTTGACTTACTTCTTTTCAGCTTAAAATTTTCACCAGCGTCTTCGGATTCCTAGCTTCCATTTTTCTCTGTCGTTCCACAGATCTTGGTCTAATCCCCTTTCTCTCACTTCCTTACCAATTCCTTCTTTCTCTAAGTCTCGGTTTTCCTATTTTTCTGCAATTATGTGGTTTCTATTTTCTTCCATCCTTTGGACAAAGCCAAACCATTGTCCCTTAATGTCGTCTACAATATGCCGGATTTTCGCCAGTAAACTGCAATAATAACGTGAAATAGTTTGTGCACTTTTTTGCACCAGATTGTTTTCGTTATTCTGCCGTTCCTATGGACAGATGTTTTTGTGGAAACATCCTCTAAAATAAACAGCTTTAATCTGCACTGTAAACTTTATTCGGACACAAGCCTAAATTATTAGATAAGAACAATCCTATCTAAAAACAATATAACTTTTGTTCTCTATTCTTAGATTAATTTATTTCTATATTTTCTATTTATACTGTTCCTATTAATTACCTTATTTCTATTGTTTACACTGTATTTGTTCTCCGTGAAACTGATTGATAGTAAGACCGGTTCATTTATCTTTGCAACCACTGATTGCTCACATCAATCAGCAATACTTAAAGTAACAGAGATGTTTATAGTGCGGCGTGTGCACTATATCTTACGTCAATAAAATTAATGATTCAAGTCTTGAGTTATTGCTTTTACTGCGTTGCCTGCAGAACGTAAGGTAAGCGAAATTAAATATACAGGGTGTTGCCGAAAATCGTTCCAAAACTTCAAGATGTTTTTTGGGGTTAAAATATCCCTCAGGGACTTGCACATTGTGAGTACGGGTTGGCAATCCCAAGTTGCTCTCTGGAATCTTTCTTTAATTATTTCTTTTCGGTTAGATCCCTTCATCCGAAACCAAGATGGAACAGAGTATACTGAAGGCAGTTGGCTAAAGGGAAGCACAACTTAAGATGCGGACTCAGGTTACGAGGGAAGTTCTAGTTTTAATCTAACCTCACATGCTGAGCTCTGTAAGGGTGGGCATTTTATTTCCATAACTGCTTGTTGGATTTTGATGTATGTAAATAAATGTCAGAACCAACATAGCCTTGGTGATCTGGCAGAAGTATAGAGGTAAAGGAAACTGGGACTGTACCTAAACCTGTGGAACCAACAACAGTTGACTGCGGGCACAAGGTGAAGAGGTCGATATCTAGAGCAGACTTAGAAGATAGAAAGAAATAGCTAAGGAGCTACTAATTAAACACAGACACAGGCAACTTCCAGGTGATCAAAACCTGGGTGTGATAAACACAACCCTTACTCGAAGACTGGAGGGCTGTCAGCTAGGAACGAAGAAACCGTGCGTAGGCTATGCAGGATGGTTGAGGAAACTGCGGTTATCGTGGATATTATCAACAGGAGGCAAAGAGTGTTTGTCTGCAATGAGCCTAAAGACCTCCAGCTGAATGAGCTAGTCAGTGGACCGCTTAAACTCATTGAGGGAACGAGTACCTAAAACGTTTATCGGCACAATAGACCCACACAGTGCCAGTGGGTATCAAACTTGTGTCAAAATAAGTAAAAGATTTTATAAATATCCGGAAACGCTTTTTCTTACCAGCTGTCCCTTATTTGGATTGTTTTACTAAATAATTATTTATATTTACAGAAATGCATAAACGATTTAATTGAAACTACACCATGTTAGTAAGCATGTTGAGCAAACGCATTGACCGATTGTTTTGAAATTTTGTATGAAAGTACCTTGTGTAAAGCCCGAACATATGAGTAAGATAGTCTTCCAATTCACTTCCTGTTTCAAGATAGCGGACTCTGATTCCACGTTGAGAGTGTATTTGCTGGTTATTTTCTGTAATATTGACTGAACGGCAAGACCTATGATAATTTTGACCACTTTGAATAGAGATAATAATTTCAAAATTATTTTGTACGTGTACCTAGGAACGGTTTCAAAATGAAAGCCATTTGAAAAGATTAAATAACTCAAAAACATTAAAATAAAGCTGAGTAAAATTTGTGTTGCTTTTTAGTATTTTATTGATTTTTTTTTTTTTTTTTTTTTTTTTTTTTTTTTAACGTCCGACTATTGTGCACACTTGGACTAATGCAGACGATGGGATGAAAATAGCGTATGAAAATGCCAAGTCCTGTTCGGGAATCGAACCCGGGTCCTCGGGGTAGCCTAGTACGCTATCAAATAGGCCACCGAAGAATGGTATTACTATACGACATAGGGTAACAGTATATTATAAACTAGAAGAAGAGATTATACAACCCCAGGCCTTGCGATTGACGGAACAATTGTGCAACTAAACTTCTCAAGTAGTAGTTCAACAGATGTTGCTGTTAATAATTTTCAAAATCTACTTAATAGCTGATCCTGCTGGAGTTCTATAGAGTCCTGGAAACTAGAAACCTTTTGCTAGCAAGAGACTCGCAACCATAAATTATGTGTCCTGCAGGTTCCTGTATATATATATATATATATATATATATATATATATATATATATATATATATATATATATATATATATATATATAATAATTCATTCAGAATAGGAACTGCCGAAGAATGGAATGGAATGGAAGAATGGAATGGAACTGCCGAACAATTATAATTATTATTATTATTATTATTTGCGTATAGACCCTACTGGATCACGCAAATCACTCCGACTCGTGTCTTGTTTCTTCTAATCCTTCACACATCCCTCATCCTGTCCCCATGGATCCTCTTCCGCTCCTCCGTCCACTTTACCCCTGCTCTCTTTGGTATTTCATTTTCTGGAATTTTCCACCCGAGCATCTTTCTCCTGTATGCTTCACAGAAATCCATTTATATATATATATATATATATATATCCTAACTTCACTACATATACTAACTATCATTATTCCTGTCGCATTAAGTAAGCAAATTAATGTCTTTTGATAATGTGAATTCAGTTTCTCGAAATTTTATTAACTGTTTCTGATCATTAAATTAGATGAGTTACCCGTCTTCATACACATTGGTTTTATCATTAATAAGTATCAATTATATTGTTAATTATATATATATATATATATATATATATATATATATATATATATATATGTATCAATATACTATATTGTTTCTAATGATTAAAGGAATTTTCTGAAAATGACAACCAACAAGATCGATATTTTGATTCCGAAAGAGGTATATTCTTTCATTATATCAAAATCGTTGTAGCCATTTCCAACAATAAAAGAATATACATTCAATTAATGTTTGTTTAACATTGTTAGATATATAGTCAATATATTACAAACTTCAATTCTTATTTTAGATGAATTCTGGAATATACCGTGATGTAAGTTCAAATAGCTCATTTTCCAATGGAAACACTATAGTAAGCAACAACTTTCAACACCGATTTTCTTCAAACTCTACGTAAATTACAAACGTCAACACTGAAATAATAAACAGCTGTGATATTATTCCACTGATCAACTGGACGTATTTTGAAAAGTAACATTGCGAACGAAATCAATTCCAACCGTAGTTGATGTAATCAGTGTTGCCACATTGTGCATGATTTTAATCTAAACTGAATTCCAGCGATACACGGGATATCCGGTGGGCGGTGAGGGAGGGTGGAGGGGTATTGGATTACAGAAACCCATTGAACGCCAATGTTTTGACTGGGAGGGGTATTAAAATTTAATTAATGAAATCTGGGCTGGGTTGGGGGGTTAACGAAATTTGGTCTGGTCAATGAAAGAGTTCGCGAGCGGTAAGGGTGGCATGTGCGTGTCAATATTAGGGGTAAAGAAGGCATTCTGCCGAAACAGACCATGTAATAGTGAATGTTACCTATGTTTTTGTAATAGAGTAATTTCAGTTGGCGCGGCCATTAACCATAGACCCTGGAGTATGAAACGAAAGCCGATCCTGACTTATAAAATACGTTTTAAAGAATCATTAAAGTATTTAAGTATGTGGTTTGTGCGTATGTGTGTGCGTGCGTGTGTGTGTGTGTGTGCGCGCGCGTTCAAAGTTTTTAAATTTTGGTCCGGTTTGATTCAAACCTGGCATAAAATATAAATCCCCATGTATAAGATTTTTCTCGTTCTTTTAAGTTTCAAGATGACGACCCCTGATTAACAATAACATTAAGTAAAACCATAGACCCTGGAGTATGAAACGAAAGCCGATCCTGACTTATAAAATACGTTTTAAAGAATCATTTAATATTGTATTTAAGTATGTGGTTTGTGCGTGCGTGTGTGTGTGTGTGTGTGTGTGTGTGTGCGCGCGCGCGCGCTCAAAGTTTTTTAATTTTGGTCCGATTTGATTGAAACCTGGCATAAAGATTCAAAGCTATGTATAATATTTTTCTCGTTCTTTTAAGTTTCAAGATGGCGACCTCTGATTAACAAAAACAATTTACGGATTTCTATAGCCAAACGCATTGACCGATTGTTCTTCAATTTTGAACGGAGGTACCTTACATAAAGTACGAACGATGCGTGCATTAGATTTCCCCCATCATTTTCCGTTTCAAAATGGCAGTCTTTGATTTAGAAAAAACGAGTGTACATAGTTTTGGCCAAAAGCATTGACCGATTTTTTTCCATTCACTTCCGTTTCATGATGGCGGATTCTGATTCAACGTTGAGATTTGAATTGCCGGTTATTTCCTGTAATACTGGTTGAACGGCAAAACCTACAATAATTTTGACCGCTTCTTGAATAAAAGAGTATAAGATTTCCCGAAATGTGGTCCTGT
>CM040185.1:17441129-17443629 GCA_022606455.1 Callitettix versicolor | reverse complement strand
GGTAAACAACTTTTCCTAAATAAATGTATAAATGTCCGTTTCACGTTTCGAAACCAAACGTTAACGTTTTGAATTTAAAATATCTTAATCCCAGCACACAAATGTCTCGCTGACGTGATAGTGGCGCATTTAAAAAAATGTGTTTCTTTAAACAATGTGCTTGTTTTATCATTTAAAATTACATTATTTGCAAAAATGAAACCAGACTGAAGTTCGTTTTCTACGTTTAATGATAAAATTGGATTTTCGAAAAAATCTAATATAAGAAGTTATGATTTTTCTTTAAACACTCAATACAACCGTAATTTTTAATGTATTTTATTTCTTAACATATCTGTTTGTACTATTTATCCAAAACAATTTTTGTGCCGTGTTTAATCTGATTAAATTAACATATTGCAAATACAAAAATCAACCATTTTTCCCTTCAGATTTTAACGATCACCAGAAAGGCGGAATCGAGATTTAAAAAAGTTAAAAATAAAATTAAAATTAAATTTGAATTGACCGCTGTTTTTAAATTTTAAAATGGAAGTGATAATAAATACCCTAGACGCTGCGATCCGCGGTCCCATTGGGCATCTAATCCTCTTCTGTTCTGCAGATTGGTGTCCTTAGAAAGTTCCTGCAATCCACTGACTAGCTCATCCTACTGGAGATTTTTAGGGTCATGTGATCCAAATACCCTTAGCATTCTGCTAACTATAGACTCACAATTATAAATTATATGCCCTGTAGTTCCTTAGCATTCTGCTAACGAGAGACTCACAGTTATAAATTATATGTCCGGTAGTTCCTTAGCATTCTTTTAACGAGAGACTCACAGTTATAAATTATATGTCCTATTTTTCCTTAGCATTCTGTTAATGAGAGACTCACAGTTATAAATTATATGTCCTGTAGTTCCTTAGCTTTCTGCTAACGAGAGACTCACAGTTATAAATTATATGTCCTGTAGTTCCTTAGCATTCTGCTAACGATAGACTCACAGTTATAAATTATATGTCCCATATTTCCTTAGCATTCTGTTAATGAGAGACTCACAGTTATAAATTATTTGTCCTGTAGTTCCTTAGCATTCTTTTAACGAGAGACTCACAGTTATAAATTATATGTCCTTTATTTTCTTAGCATTCTGTTAATGAGAGACTCACAGTTATAAATTATATGTCCTGTAGTTCTTTAGAATTCTGTTAATGAGAGACTCACAGTTATAAATTACATGTCCTGTAGTTCCTTAGCATTCTTTTAACGAAAGACTCACAGTTATAAATTATATGTCATGTAGTTCCTTAACATTCTTTTAATGAGAGACTCACAGTTATAAATTATATGTCCTGTAGTTCCTTAGCATTCTTTTAACGAGAGACTCACAGTTATAAATTATATGTCCTGTAGTTCCTTAGCATTCTTTTAACGAGAGACTCACAGTTATAAATTATATGTCCTGTAGTTCCTTAGAATTCTGTTAATGAGAGACTCACAGTTATAAATTACATGTCCTGTAGTTCCTTAGCATTCTTTTAACGAGAGACTCACAGTTATAAATTATATGTCATGTAGTTCCTTAGCATTCTTTTAACGAGAGACTCACAGTTATAAATTATATGTCCCATATTTCCTTAGCATTCTGTTAATGAGAGACTCACAGTTATAAATTATTTGTCCTGTAGTTCCTTAGCATTCTTTTAACGAGAGACTCACAGTTATAAATTATACGTCCTTTATTTTCTTAGCATTCTGTTAATGAGAGACTCACAGTTATAAATTATATGTCCTGTAGTTCCTTAGCATTCTTTTAACGAGAGACTCACAGTTATAAATTATATGTCATGTAGTTCCTTAGCATTCTTTTAACGAGAGACTCACAGTTATAAATTATATGTCCCATATTTCCTTAGCATTCTGTTAATGAGAGACTCACAGTTATAAATTATTTGTCCTGTAGTTCCTTAGCATTCTTTTAACGAGAGACTCACAGTTATAAATTATACGTCCTTTATTTTCTTAGCATTCTGTTAATGAGAGACTCACAGTTATAAATTATATGTCCTGTAGTTCCTTAGCATTCTTTTAACGAGAGACTCACAGTTATAAATTATATGTCCTGTAGTTCCTTAGAATTCTGTTAATGAGAGACTCACAGTTATAAATTACATGTCCTGTAGTTCCTTAGCATTCTTTTAACGAAAGACTCACAGTTATAAATTATATGTCCTGTAGTTCCTTAGCATTCTTTTAACGAGAGACTCACAGTTATAAATTATATGTCCTGTAGTTCCTTAGAATTCTGTTAATGAGAGACTCACAGTTATAAATTACATGTCCTGTAGTTCCTTAGCATTCTTTTAACGAGAGACTCACAGTTATAAATTATATGTCCTGTAGTTCCTTAGAATTCTGTTAATGAGAGACTCACAGTTATAAATTACATGCCCTGTAGTTCCTTAGCATTCTGTTAACGATAGACTCACAGTTATAAATTATATGTCCTGTAGTT
>CM040185.1:17428629-17433629 GCA_022606455.1 Callitettix versicolor | reverse complement strand
ATATAATTAGTTATAATTTTGTGCTAATGGGCATGATATATACTATAATGGGCGTTAATTATTACAATTTAAATACGCATTATTGAACTGGTTTTATATGTCGTAATATTAAAGAACCCTCTCTATAATTCGGTCTACAACGTTCTACGACGTCTTCCGATCTCCAACCTCCACTGATCGCGGTCCCACCACAGGTCTTCTGGTAGATCCCTTTTTTTAATTTCCTTTTCGACTCCCTCTCTCCAGCTCAGTCTCGGCCTTCCTCGTTTTCTTCTTCCAGGTGTTCGCCATTGCATGATTTTTTTGGGAATTCGCTCATCCGGCATTCTTTGTACATGCCCGTACTAAACCAGTTGTTTTGTTCTTATGTCCTCTACAATTGTATGCCTTACGTCCATTATCCACCGTATACTTTCATTTCTCACTCTCTCTTTTCTTGATCTTCCTGCCGCTCTTCTCCAAAAGTCCATCTTAGTAGCCAACAGCATTCTTTCTGTTCTGCTCTTAATTGGCCATACCTCACTACCATATGTTATAATGCTTTTTACAATTGTGTCATAAATTCTTTTTTTATTCTCTTCAATAATAATAAAGGGTTTTTTTAAAGAACTCTTCAGTACTAATAACGCAAGATATATTTAATTATTATCCTCCTTTTATTTTCGTGCTAAAAGGGCTTGGTATGTACTATAATGGCGTTTACAATTTAAACACGCGTTATTGAACTATTTTATATGCATAATATTAAAGAATCCTTCTGTGTTAACGATAACGATATATTGAAATATAACCCTCGTTATAATTTTGTGCTAGATGGGCTTGGTTTGTATTATAATGGCGTTAATTATTAAAGTTAAATACGCATTATTGAACTTATTTTATGTACGTAATATTAAAGGATCCTCCTCTACTAAAAATGCAAGTTATACTGTATGGAAGCTTTGCCAGGCGTATTTGGTCGAATGAACTTTTGGTCGTACGATCCAGTCTGTTTAAAACATTGTTCATAAAACCAGAAGTTCATTCGACCAAAATATTAAAACATAATTTGGTTGAATGAACCTTTGGTTGTTTGATCTTTTGGTCGTATGACCCCATCGCTCACTAAGGCCGTGTATTTACGTTCATCGAGAATAGCTTCGTGCGTTTACGTTTCGGATTTTCCCGTCATTTATTTACGTTTTCTAGGTCTACGTTTTCGAGTCGTGATTAAAAAAAGTTTCTAAAGTGTTCAGAAATTTGTTTACTTAATTTATTATGATGTTTAGAAAATAACTTTGTCATTTAAGTATATTTATTATAACATAACCTCTTTTATTTAGGGTCAGAATGATCATACAGGCAGAGTAATAGTTATATATTTTTTTTTAAAAAAAGAATAGAATAGAATTATATACAAATTTAATTTTAAATGTATATTTCTTTCAACAGTAAATCTTTTTCAAAAATTTCTATTCTTAAGCATAATAATATTACTACTATTTCAGTTCGAAAAACTATGTTCGTTATACTATTCTATATGTCCTTATTTTTTCATGTAATTAAATTCATTACATTTACTTATATCGACTTTCACAAAAGCTCTTTTATCTCGGGTAGGGGTGGCATACTGGCAGAGTAATAGTTACCATGGATTTCGCACTACGAAAGTTTTAAATAAACACTGCCTTTTGAATAAGATCGTTGGGATGAGGGCGGTAGTTGGAAGGAAGGGAAAACATGTTTAAAAAATAAATCGAAAAGCGATCGGTTTGAAATAATAATTACAAATTTATGAGTCATTGCAGTACATACATTTCAATACAGATAATTGTTTGAATAACAATTTTTACAGGGCATTACAATGCCTCTTAAACGTTATTTGATGTGAGAATATAATCTTCTTGTACGTTTTGTATTTGACTTTCTTTAATGGATACAAACATGTTAGGTGACTTAGTTACCCTTGAAAATGCTACATACATAGTAAAGACGGCATTTGGTAAATACAATCATGCCTTGAAGTGTTTGTCCCTGCGATTTACAAATCTATAGTGACTGTCGTCTAGTCAACTGAAAAGGCACGTTTGATAACCTATAACTGTATTTTGACATTTTAATTGTACTTCGTATTTTATTATATTCGTATTAACAATAGATAAACACACGATGAAAGGAGAATAACAAATATATTTGTGTAGAAACAGTGTTTAAAACATGTGTTTGGTATTCGGAATGCTTGTCCCGGTTTGTACGACGGGCAGAGATAGGGGACTGTCAGTAGGGTCACATAACCTGTAAGTTTAACGACTTTTAAATTTGTGAGATTGTAATATATACATTTCAATACATATAATTGTTTTTTTAATAGCAGTTTTTACAGGGCATTACAATATCTCGTTGTAAACGATATTTTTTGTACGAATATAATCTTGTATTTTTTGTATTTCAATTTCTTTAATGGATGCAAACATGTTAGTTGATTTAGTTACTCTTAAAAAGGCTGCATACGATTGTCCGTGAGTAAAGATGGAATTTGGTAAATACAATCCTGCTCTTTGAAATGTTTGTCCCAGCGACTTGTTTACAGTGATAGCAAACGCAATTTTAATAGGTTGTCTTCTGATCAATTGAAAAGGCAAGGTTGATAACCTCTAACTGTATTTTGACATTTTAATTGTACTTCGTATTTTATTATGTCCGTATTAACAATACATAAATACAAAATGGAAGGAGAAATCATAAATATTAACAGTGTCCAAATCATGTGTTTTGTATTCGAAATGCTTGTCCCGGCTTGTACGACGGGCAGGGATAGAGGACTGTCAGTAGGGCCATATAACCTATAAGTTTAATGACTTTTAAGTAAATATTGAAATTTTTCTAAGCACGTTATGCATAAAAGTGGCATTTGTAATGCGATTGTCTATTCGTGATTAATAAGTTAGCTTCGTAAAATATACAAAATATTGACTGATTTGTAATGTCGCGCATGCGCATCCACGATGCCGTTTTGCCTAGGACAGTTAAAAGTGTATTTTATGTTAAAATTTTCCACAAACAGTAAATTATAGGAAAAAATCATTCTGAAATATCAGAAGCTAGTCAAAAACGTATGTCTAATGATACCTCACTTATGCCTGTACCAATAGTGTGGGTGAGGAAAAGGGACGTTGACTCGTATGATAATATTTAAAAAAATAAAAAATAGAATTAAATAAGAATTTAAAAATACAGTAAACCTTTTTTTGAAATATTGCACATATTAAGGATATTACCTTTTAGTATTTCAGTCGATAATACTGTGTTCGGTATAGTATACTAGGTGTTCTTATTTTTATAAAGTATTTAAATTCATCACATTTAATTAGTTTTTACTTTAATTAACACTTAAAATGTCTGGTACTACTTTTAATTAATTATTAGAATTAAAGTTTAGACGTCGTTCCATTTTCGAACAATAGCCTTCTCTTTCGTGGATAATTAAAAAGTATTTTTGCTTCAAGAGATAACGTTTTGCACTCTGATTGGTTTTCACCTGGCGTTCGTCGATGATTGGTAGGCGTCCGTTTGTTTTACTTTGTAACACTTCTTTTAAAAACACACACACACACACACACACACACCATTCCAGTAACACAACAACTAGTATCTTGAATACAATTTGGAGAATGACTAGCATCTTCAATGTTGGTTGACGGTTTCCAGGAACACTTAGGAGCACCTGTCCTATCCCAAAGGGGGTGCAGACTAGCTGCACCTATTGTGAGGATTTAGACGTCCTTCGCGGCACCCGAGTCTAACACACACTTACACTTACGACTTTACTCTCAAAAATACATTTATGGAGGCGATAATAGCCTCAATGTGCTTTTGGCCTTAAAATAACAGTAATAATAATAATAATAATAAAATTACTTAAAAATAAAAATAAAATAAAATTATGGTATCACTAAAAATTATTATAACAAAAAGTGCTTATCTAAAAATCTTAAAATAAGGCACTACACTACAGTAGTGAAACCAAAATGCCTATACGAAAGTGAATGCTTGGTATTAAATTATAGTTTAGATAAACTGAAAATACTAGAAAGGAGAATCATGAAAAAAATTTTAGGCCCAGTGAAAACTAAAGAAACATGGAAACTAAGATTTAATGATGCAATATACAGGAACATAGAGGACATGACAGAGACGATAAGGAAGAGAAGACTGCAATGTTTTGGATATACGTACAGGATTAATGATACTAGCGAAAAGGATACTCAAGTACCTATGTGATAAAAAATCAACAACTAGTTGGATTCAAGAGGTAAGGAAAGATTTAGAAAGAAATAATATTAAAGAGTAAGAAACGCTGAACAGAGTGATTTTTAGAGAGGATATTGAGTATGGAGGGATTTCAAGGAAGATTGCAGAAGAAACCTGGTGCGAAGTGGTCCGAAGACAGAAAGAGGCTGCATAGTGAAAGGATGAGGGAATATTGGAGGGAACGGAAGAGAAAACAGCTGGTTGTGAAGAATTGAAATTGTCACGTGGTCCCTAGCAGGCCTCATCGAAAGAAGAAGAAGAAAAATAAAATTACATTTTCGCTTTGCTGTTTTGTTGGCTTACACTATTATAAGTATAGTACGATAGTACTGACTAATGTCATTTACATTCCTTTCGTTTATTTGACAGTTATGTACACGGTAATTAATGAAATTTAAAGTGGATTATTTCATTTTACACATTACACATCTAAGTTTGCTCTTCATTAAACTGTCTTTTATTTGACTTTGGTATTTCGTGTTACAAACATATTTCATTTACATGTTAGCCTTTAGGTTAGCCTAGGTCAAATGTGATGCATCGAAGTGTGGTCGATCAACTGTGTTCTACTTAGGCTATGTCTGTATACGTGGCTTTAAATTATAAACGATAGTCAAGACATATTAGTTTAAATGTTGTGCTTCGGCACTCGATTGTCAGCTGATTCACAGACTTCTAGTAAGAAAGTCATTGGTGCGATGCCCTCTTTT